>OY293303.1:63699408-64213388 GCA_958502075.1 Orchestes rusci
GCCAGTATGCCCCAAGGAAAACCGCCATAGTTGCTTCTTTAGGACACAAACTGAACAGCGTGTTTGTGGATGGCTGGGTTAATGGAGAGAAACGCACCATGCTGCTGGATACAGGTGCGACGAAGTCTATCATCAGGCCCGACATTGTCACAACACCGACAATGATTAAACCAACAAAGTGGCGACTACGGACGGCAACAGGAGACTTGGCTAGGATACATGGTGAAGTGGTGGCAGCAGTGACTCTGGGAAGCACCAGCTTCTAACATCCAATGCTGGTTACCGATATTGAGGAAGAAATCATAATCGGAATGGACATCATGAACACCCAAGGCTTCCAATTAGATTTCAAATATGGAACACTGAAAACCAACAACGAAGAGGTGATAATGCATGGTAGAGAGGAAGAGACAGTTCGTGTTTTGCTGGCTGGGGATTCTTCAATTCCTGAGAGGAGCGAGATGATTTTGTAGGCTCGCCTGGAAGGGAAGATGAAAGAAGGAAGCATCGTGATGTTTGAGCCCAAAATACACGATTCTGAAGTAGGACGAGGCATTGCATGTGGAAAGAGCCTGGTACATGTGGGAAAGACTGTGCCCGTGAGAGTGATGAACGTCAACTATCACTCTGTAAGTTTGGCAAGGGACACAGTTTTGGGGCTCTGCTCGTCAATTTCCTCTGTGGTGCGACAAGTATGTGAGACTGAGCAAACCATCTCTGAGTTCACCGGAGAGATGGAGAAGTTAGTTGTCAACTCTTCAAAAGATCTGGATAAGAGACAAAAACAACGATTGAGAAACCTGATAAGGAATTACGGCGACATCTTCGACAACGGGACTGGGGAAAAGGGCCGAACGAACGTGGTGCGGCACACCATCAACACAGAGGGAGCACGACCGATCCGCCAAACAGCTAGAAGACTACCTTTGGCCAAGAAGGAGGAGGTGGATCAAGGTCATCAAGGACATGGAGAAAGGCGGTGTCATCGAGCCTTCTAGTAGTCCGTGGTCATCGCCAGTTGTTCTGGTTAAAAAGAAGGACGGTTCAACTCGATTCTGTGTGGACTATCGTCAGCTGAACAACGTGACGAAGAAGGACAGCTACCCGCTACCACGGATTGACGACACTTTGGATACCTTGGCCGGATCGAAGATCTTCTCAACCCTGGACCTCAAAAGCGGATATTGGCAGGTAGAAATGGCCCCTGAAGATCGAGAGAAGACTGCTTCCAGCGTTGGAGCTGGGCTGTGGCAGTTCACTGTTATGCCATTTGGGTTATGCAACGCACCTGCTACGTTCGAGCGGCTGATGGAGACTGTGCTCAAAGGACTATCCTGGTCAACATGTCTTGTATACCTGGATGACATAATTGTGGTTGGCAAATCATTTGAAGACCATCTGAAGAACTTGGAGGAGGTATTCCAGAGACTCAGAAGTTCCGGTTTGAAGCTGAGTCCAAAGAAATGCCAACTGTTCCGGAGGGAAGTACAATACCTGGGTCATATTGTGTCGGCTGAGGGTGTAGCCGTTGACCAGCAAAAGGTGGAGGCAGTTAAGGAGTGGCCTGTACCAAAGAACCTCCACGAGCTAAGAAGTTTCCTGGGTCTGTGCACGTACTACCGGCGTTATGTCCAAGGATTTGCGAACATCGCCCGGCCTCTTCACAGGCTCACAGAGGCACAGAGGCGCTACCACTGGGACGAGAATTGTCAGGAGCCCTTTGACACACTTAAAAGGGCACTTGCCAGCGCGCCCATCCTAGGCTACCCACTACCTGAGGAAAACTTCATCCTGGATACAGATGCCAGCAATGTAGGACTTGGTGCAGTGCTGTCCCAGATCCAGCAGGGACATGAAAGGGTGATCGGCTATTTCAGCAAAACCTTGTCGAAGCCGGAACGGAACTACTGCGTCACGAGAAGGGAACTACTGGCAGTAGTCAAAGGGGTAGAGCACTTCTACAAGTACCTTTACGGTAGAAAGTTTCTGCTGAGAACCGACCACGCCGCGCTCAAATGGCTCCTACAGTTCAAAAATCCGGAGGGTCAGGTTGCTCGTTGGATTGAGAGACTTCAAGAGTTCAACTTTGACACGGAACATCGAGCTGGATCCAGCCACAACAACGCTGATGCTCTGTCCAGGAGACCTTGTCCAGAACAATGTAAGCACTGTCAAAGAGCCGAGGAAACGGAGGCGAGCACTTGCAGGACGACTGTGGTGGATGATTCCTGGCAGTCTGAGGCGCTTCGCAAGGACCAGGAGAAAGATCCAGATCTGAAGCTTGTCATCGGATGGAAACAGGCAGGCCAACGACCAACCTGGCAAGAAGTCGCGCGGTTCTCGACCACCGTGAAGTCCTACTGGGCTCAATGGGACTCGATGGTTCCTGATGACGGAATCCTGAAGAAGCTGGTGAAGAATCTGGATGGCACGGAAGATCGGAGGCAGTTAGTCGTTCCTGGAAACAGACAGGCAGAGGTGATGAGAGAGGTCCATGATGGCGTCACGGGTGGACATTTGGGTGTAACCAAGACGCTAAAAAAGCTGCGAGAACGGTTTTACTGGGTTAACTGTCAAGCCGATGTTAAGGAATGTTGCAGAAAATGTGCTGTATGTGCGGCAAGTAACGGACCCCAGAAACGGCCAAAAGCTCCTATGCGCCAATACAACGTGGGAAGCCCCTTAGAAAGGATCGCAATCGACGTGGCTGGACCGTTTCCTGAAACGGACAAAGGAAATAAATACATCTTGGTCGCCATGGATTACTTCAGCAAGTGGGCTGAAGCGTATGCCTTGCCAAACCAGGAGGCAGCTACCGTTGCCGATGTCTTGATTAAGGAATGGTTTTGCCGTTTCGGTGTCCCGTTGGAGCTGCATTCGGACCAGGGCAGGAACTTCGAATCGACGCTATTCCAGAACGTCTGCGATGTCTTGAAGATCAAGAAGACAAGGACAACGGCGTTACACCCACAATCGGATGGCATGGTGGAGCGAATGAACCGAACCATCAATCGACACTTGGCCAAAGTTGTCTCTGACCATCAAAGAGACTGGGATCAACATCTTCCCCTATTCCTCATGGCGTACAGGTCAGCAGTTCATGAATCGACGGGCGAAACACCTGCCAAGATCATCATGGGTCGTGAACTCCGGCTGCCCTGCGATTTGAAGTTTGGCTGTCCACCTGGTGAGGATGTCGCTGGGGAAGACTACGCAAGTGATCTTCGTAGAAAAATGGACGATATCCATCAACGGGTCCGACTAAACATCCAAAGTGCCAGCGACAGGATGAAAGAAGCGTACGACGTGAAGGCCGAAGAAGGAGGGTTCCAGGTTGGGGATTTGGTTTGGCTTCACAACCCACAAAGGCGACGTGGATTCTCCCCAAAACTGCAAAGTTCTTGGGAGGGCCCGTATGAGATTCTGGAGCGAATCAATGACGTCGTCTACAGGATTCGAAAGCCACCACGAGGAAAACCGAGGGTTGTTCACTTCAATCGTTTAGCTCGGTACGCTGGGAACCACGACGATCAGGACGCTGAAGTGAGGCAGATCAGGTTACCCAAGAAAGACATGTCATTGGAAACTTTCATGTCTCTACACTCCAATGGCCAGAAAGTCCAGAATGGCGTTGTCCAAGAAAGGCAGCTGGATTTGTCCAAAGCACCGGCCGAATATTCGTTGGCTCACTGGGACACTGAAGACCTTGGTATGAGGAGTGGTCTTGCTGCTGCTTTCAGGCGGAAATTTGGACAACTGGAACATCTACGACGACAAAAACCAGAGGTGGGGAGGGTACTGGAAATCATGGAAGGTACACGACATCTGTTCTACCTTGTGACGAAGAAGCTTCCACATCATCTGACCACCTACAGTGATGTCTGGAAAGCCCTCAGTCATCTTCGTGACTTGATGCTGTCACAGGACCTGACCCATCTGGCAATTCCGAAAATGACGAACGACCAACTGGACTGGAGAGTAGTACGGAGCATGCTGGAGGTAATCTTCAAAGAAAGCGGCATTGACATCCTGGTGTGCTGCTATCCTTCCCGGAGGACGAACCAGAGGACAGTGGACTGCTATTTCCATAGGACATCAGGCTGCCGGTTTGGGGACAGTTGCGGATACCGACATGAAGGCAATTCGGGACGAATTGCCTTGAGAAGGGGGCAATGTGACGTTGCATGGTGAATGCGCCGCCGCAAGCCATCACCACATTGTGTAGAATTGTTTGGAATCGATTGGCTTCTGGTACATTCTAGCAAGGCTAGATGGCGTCGAACATTCTTCGCTTTTCTAAAAATATCTGGATTGTTCTCTCAATCCTGGCGAGGGTATATAATGAGATCCGTCATTTCAAGGAGTTAGTTCAGTCAGTTACGTCGTGAAATATAAATCGTAAAACATAAATGAGCTGTGATTTTGTATGTGAATAGTGAGTTCTGTACAAAGTGACTTGTAAAATAAATAGATTAAAGCTGAACAGTGTTTTCTATAGCGAAACTTGTTACACTATATTGTAATATTTTAAATCTCATAACTACTGTCCATAACTATGTCCACAAAAAAAATCACATACATTAAAAGTATTGTAAAACAAAGATTTTGATATGATAATAACTATATTCGAAGTGCGCTTGCAAAAAAATCAATTCTAAATACAACAGCAGCCGTTGAAAATGAGTGCTTTGGTTTAGCGAACAAAACGCACTGTGACGTCAGATACTTGCCAGGAAAACGGAACGTACTTATATTCAATTATTGTGACAGTATATAGCATTGCCATTAGCTGCTTTTTATTTGCATCTTAAATCAGGTCAATTTGACCTAGATCACTAAAATTTGACATTCAGGACGTTGTATATTTACAAACTGATCTGATTTGTAAGTGATTCGGTCACTTCCCCCTTTGCCCCTTACTGTAACACCCGCAAATTTCGATCACTCAAGTGAACTAGTCAGAAGTAAAAGGTGAGGGTTGTTTTTACGGATATTAGGCGTGAATTTCGCAACAGCCTTACCCTCAAACCACATAAAAATATAAAATATTTGCGCTTAATCAAAAATTTTGAAGAATAGTATTTTATTTAATGAGCATATAATGGGCCAAATATTACACGAGATTAAAATTTATATCACGAGCCGAAGGCGAGTGTTATTAATTTTATTCGAGTGTAATATGTTCATTATATGCGAGTCAAATACAATGCTTTATCTACAACTGTCAAAAAATTTGGAAAAAAAAGTCACTAAATAAAGCCAAAAATAGTTGTGTTTAGGCCCACTGCCCGTGAATAAAGAACCTGCCCGTGGATAAAGAACTATGATCGCTGCGTTACTGGTAATACTCGCTTATGATTGGCCCACTGCCCGTGAATAAAGAACCTGCCTGTCGATAAAGAACTATGATCCAAGGGTTTCTCTCAGGCCGTGTAATATGTGGAACATTTTATATCTATAGATGGTTGCATAAAACGACTATTTTTTGACAGTTGTAGATAAAATAACTTTTTTGTGACTAAAAATGATGACACTGACACTGACATGATCCGAAACTAATGACAGAATAACAAATGCAGTTTTTTTAATGGTTTTTGGATTCACTTTAGGTCAGTTCATTTAAAAGTGAACTGATCCAGTTTGCAAATAAAAAGCAACTATTAATTATCAGGAAAGTTTATTTTATTTTATGTTCAAGATGGAGCTTGTCTTCTCTATGGCATCTCCCATCCAATCCTCCTCAATTTTTTTGTTTGTAGGAAAGATGGAAAGGAATCTTTTCACCGTTCCTTTTAGCGTGTTCACGGTTGCTTCGACAAGTTGCCACAGCACAGTATCTAAACATATATCAAAAATGAAACTATTATAATATCATTTTAAATACATTATTTTAACAGTGCGAATTATTAAATTGATTTTAAATGTCCTCAACACCCATATACCTGATGGAAAAAATGAATCCATTGGTTCTAACAAATTATTAGAATTTATCACTTTTGCATACCTACCAAAGAATTAATCAAAAAATTAATTTAAATATTTAGAATTTTTATCCGATTTTAATGATCGCTTGAGCATTGATTTATCTGAATAAATCATAGAAAATACTCACATTTGGAGCTGTATTCTCCCTTTCTTTACGCTATTGCTATTATTCGATGATAATGAAATGAATTGAAAGATAATTTTACACGTGTAAAATAGCGTTATTTGGATTTAAATGATAAAAATAACAACAAACCTATAAATCCAAACAAATCCCATCAATCGAATATCGAATGACACTACTGACATGACACATGACACGATACAATGCAGACCGATGCAGTCGAATGACAAGAATGACAGGATTCAGTCTACTGCAGCCGCTAGAAACACATGACGTCATATTTTTCCCCCTCCGTCTCTACCTCAGGCGAAGCTAGGCAACCTATTGTATGGTGATGTGGCACATTCCCGTGTAGCAACACGCCCCAGATCCGTTGGCAACACCGCTGGATGATGCGACAAGACTGACGGAAAGTGACAGACGACAAGACGCCAGCCGATTTTCGCCTGGAATCGATCGACACGCGATTTTTCATTATTCGACCTAAATTCGCTATTTAGATGTATATATTGTGAATAAAATACTATATTACGAGTGTGTCTACTTTGCTCACCCGCAGAAGACCCACATTGGTGACCCCGAGTGTGTGTGCATCGTGCTATCGCCGGTCAACGACCTCTCGTCCTTCCTTTCGGTATTGTGCCCCAAAAACGGAAGATGTCAAACCCCGACCCGACTCACGCCGCCGCCGCCGGTGCCTCTGCCACCACACCTCAACAAACGGACGATCAATCGGTTATTGCCCGTGTAGGAATCAAAGTGCCTCAATTCTGGTGTACTGAGCCTGAATTATGGTTCCTGCGACTCGAGGCTCAGTTCCGACAAGCTAGAATAACGTCTGATGACTGCGAATTCGACCACACCGTTACAAGCCTGAACAGCGAGATTCTACTCGAAGTTGCAGACATTTTGAGGAATCCAACGAGGGGCACTTCTTACGAGGATTTAAAAGCCCGATTACTCGACAGATATGGCTTGGGTTCAGACGAAAAAATCCACCGATTGATGGAAATGACTCTTGGCGACCTCAAACCGACCCAGCTCCTCCACCGTATGCAGGCCTTAGCAGCAAGTACTAAAGCTGGATTTATAGATTCGGTGAGACGTAAGGCGTATGCCGTAACGTAAGCCGCATCTCATCAACATTCAAACAACCGTATTTCCATTTATACTCGACGCAACGACGTATCGCTAGAACGTAAGACATATGGAAATTGTTTATTTCATTTCTTATGTCCTTACGCCTTACTGCGTTACGCAGGGGAATTCGTATCCAATGATATTTGTGCAGACAACATTCTGTTTTGCACGAAACATCCCCTTTGTTTTGTTTACCTGAATTTTGTGCTCGTAATAATTAGTACCTGGCATTTGGTATTTACCTGGGTATATTTCCGATAAATCGCATATCATTCGAAATTTGACCTATCATTATGATTCCAACTCTTTTCGTGAGATCTTGTGTGGTGTATTTGTGGAAGTTATCGTGAAATGGACAATGGATTACTCAAAAGAATGATCTTTGATTGAGTTGATTCAGCAGTGCCCACTTCTTTATGATAAGAGTTTGAAGGATTTCAAAGACAACAATAAAAAGTGCAATGTTTGGGAAAGCATTTCAACTCTTCTCGAAATGGACATTCAGAATAATACACACCATAATTCCATAATATACTTTAACACATGGACACAAGAGCAAAACAAAAGTAGTTGAGGTTTTGCTGATTCCGGCTGATTGATATTTTGGATACTCGAAAAACGCAATACGGGAGCGCGAACCTTACGCCTTACGTATACTATAAATCGACACCTGAAAATTAACGCCACTATTCTCGTTGCGGCTCACGTTACGGCATACGCCTTACTTCTTACCGAATCTATAAATCCTGCTTGAAGCTGGATTTATAGATTCGGTAAGACGTAAGGCGTATGCCGTAACGTGAGCCGTATCACATCAACATTCGAACAAAAGTATTTCCATTTATACTCGACGCAACGACGTATCGCTAGAACGTAAGACATAAGGAAATGGCTCATTTCATTTCTTATGTTCTTACGCCTTACTGCGTTACGCAGGGGAATGCGTATCCAATGATATTTGTGCAGACAAAATTCTGTTTTGCACGAAACATCCCCTTTGTTTTGTTTACCTGAATTTTGTGCTCGTAATAATTAGTACCTGGCATTTGGTATTTACCTGGGTATATTTCCGATAAATCGCATATCATTCGAAATTTGACCTATCATTATGATTCCAACTCTTTTAGTGAGATCTTGTGTGGTGTATTTGTGGACGTTATCGTGAAATGGACAATGGATTACTCAAAAGAATGATCTTTGATTGAGTTGATTCAGCAGTGCCCACTTCTTTATGATAAGAGTTTGAAGGATTTCAAAGACAACAATAAAAAGTGCAATGTTTGGGAAAGCATTTCAACTCTTCTCGAAATGGAAATTCAGAATACACACACCACCTGGGTATATTTCCGATGAATAGCATATCATTCGAAATTTGAGCTATGTTATGCATTATGATTCCAACCCTTTTCGTGATATCTTGTGTTGTGTATTTGTGGACTTTATCAGTGAAATGGGCAATGGAATACTCGAAAGAATTATCTTTGATTGAGTTGATTAAGCAGTGCCCACTTCTTTATGATAAGAGTTCGAAGGACTTCAAAGACAATAATAAAAAGTGCAATGCTTGAGAAAGCATTTCAACTCTTCTCGAAATTACCGGTAAGCACATGGACATTCAGAATACACACCAATCACACCATAATTCCAAAATATACTTTAACACAAGAGCAAAACAAAAGTTATTGAGGTTATGCTGATTCGGGCTGATTGATATTTTGATACTCGAAAAACGAAATACGGGAGCGCGAACCTTACGCCTTACGTATACTATGAATCGACACCTGAAAATTAACGCCGCCATTCTTGTTGCGGCTTACATTACGGCATACGCCTTACGTCTTACCGAATCTATAAATCCTGCCTAAGTCCACCGTTACTCAAAAACCTCTGGCTTGACCTCAAGTACTAGGAGTAATATCTATCTTGGACGATGATTTGGAGGAACTGGCCAAAAAGGCGGACAAATTCATTCGTTCGTCTAGCCTCCCAGTCATGCCGATTGAGGAGAAGCCCCTGGAGAAAGTTGTGGCTGAGCTGTGTGACCAAGTTAGTGCACTTTCCAAAAAAGTTGGCCACAGTGAGCAATCCCAATCGCAACCGGCCCAAACAAGCAAAAGTCTCCCGCCTGACGGCCAGTGCTTCTACCATAGGAGATCTGGGCCCCAAGCCAAAAAGTGCAGACCACCATGCACGTTCGCAAAAAACGACCAGGGGGCGCAGTAGCTGCGACAAATGTCGGCTCCCACACCACATGTCGCCTGATCGTCATATATGAGAGCCTGCAACACCAATTCCTCATTGACACTGGTGCTGATTTGAGTGTGCTGCCACGAAAACTGGGTACCGCCACGCAACCTACCGCTATATGTCTGTACTCCGCTACTGGATCCTGCATCAAAACGTATGGTCAAAAGCAATTAACGCTGAACCTGGGCCTTGGTCAACCGGTCACATGGACGTTCATAGATGCAGATGTCACCACCGCCATACTAGGTGCCGACTTCCTCACACACCATGGCATATGCGGGACAAACGCCTGGTGAGTTCAACTGCACCAAACGCCATTACCTGCGTGTCCCGTAGAGTCAGGGCCCTGGAAGTGGGTCTATCCACCGCACATCTTCAAGATCGTCCAATCGTCTTGCCAGACGAAGTCCAGCACTATATCGAGACTCACGGTTCTCCGGTATTCTCGAAGCCACGCAGGCTTCCGCCCGATAATCTTCTGGCAGCACGCACCGAGTTCAACGACTTTATGCAGGCAGGCATAATTCAGCCATCAAAGTCTCCATGGGCCAGTCCACTCCATATGGTCCAGAAAACCAACGGCCAGTGGCGTGCCTGTAGTGATTTTCGCCGTCTAAATGCCGCTACCAAGCCCGATCGCTACCCCGTGCCGCACATACAAGACTTTGCGAACCAGTTACATAGTAAGAAGATCTTCTCCACTATAGATCTGGTGAAAGCTTTCTACCAAATACGCGTCCGCCCCGAAGATGTACCAAAAACTGCTGTGATTACGCCCTTCGGACTGTATGAGTTCTTGCGTATGCTCTTTGGATTGCGAAACGCAGCCCAGACTTTGCAGAGGTTCCTCGACCACCTTTTCCGAGAGTGTCCTTTCGTCTACGTCTACATCGACGACATCCTGGTGGCCTCAGAGATAAGGGCGGAACACGAGGTACATCTGAAAACGGTTGTTCAGTTCCTCCAGGCCAACGGACTGCAGATCAACCAGAAAAAGTCTAAATTTCGTACCCATGAAGCTAATTTCTTGGGTGTTACAGTTTCACCGGTTGGCATACTACCTCTTCCATCCAAGGTCAAGGCTAGACGGGATTTTCCCCAACCGACCACATACCTACCGCTGCGTCACTTCATGGGGATGATCAATTTCAATCGGCGTTGGCTTCCAGGCGCTGCAACTGAACTCATGCCGTTAACCAACCTACTATCACAGCAGAAGAAGAAACAACAGGAAGTCAACTTGTCCCCAACTTCATCAGGTGCTTTCACCAGGGTTGAAGAACTCCTCGCCACCTGTGCGGAGCTGTTGTTTCCAGTGCCTAACGCTCAGTTGAGCATATCAGTCGACGCCTCCGATACTGCGATTGGTGGTGTGCTGCAGCAGCTTGTTGGTGAGCATTTGCAACCCATCGTTTTCTTCTCCCGTAAGCTATCCAGAACCGAGCGAAACTACAGTACCTACGACCGTGAACTGTTAGCCATATTTTGCGGCATCCAACATTTTCGCCATTTCGTGAAGGCCAGACAGTTTACCATTTATACCGACCACAAGCCCTTGACATACGTCTTCCAGCAGCGCCACGACCGCCAATGCCCTCGGCAGATTCGCCAGTTGGAATTTATTGGCCAATTCTCGACAGATATTCGTCATGTCAAGGGCGCAGACAATATTGTCGCCGACTGCCTCTCCCGACCCGAAATAGATGTCCTCATGGCAACTATTACAGTAGACTACGATCAGCTTGCAGAAGCTCAAACCACGGACGAGGGTCTGCACCAAATTCTACAAGATCCAGGCAGCTCCCTGAACCTCCAACGTATCGTCTTGCCGGATGGTCAGAGGCCTGTATACTGCGATGTTCAAGATGGACGTGTGCGAGTTCACGTTCCGGCTGCCTTCCAAAAGAATGTTTTTCTGAAGCTCCACAACCAGTCCCATCCAGGACATGCGGCCACTCTCTGATTGATTGCAGACCGATTCGTATGGCGTAACATGAACCGTGAAGTCAAGAAGTGGTCCTGGGAGTGCCTCCAATGTCAACGTGCCAAAGTTGGTCAGTAGATAAACAAGGGGGCTTCTGGACCACCGGCCGACCATAACCTCAAAGCGCTCAAGTGAGCGAGGCATATTTTTGACTTTTCCTTAGATTTTAGGGAATTTTTGATGAATCTGGCAACGTCGCTCGAAGACTGGTCATCTGGCAACGTCGCTCGATCACGATCTGGACATTTGACAGTTGACATGACGCTTCGATCTTGACAGCTTTGACAGATGACAGCTTTGACAGATGGCAGTTGACAGGGGATTTTTTATAGCTTGGTTCCTGGGATCGAGATGGGGGTTGTGGAGGTTAGATTTTATTACCAAAGTCTGAAAAAAGATTTTCCGATAGCGAGATTGGAACCCATATCCTTTGGATTTGTACGTGACAGTCTAAACCAATACGCTAACAAGGTGCCTAAAATAGAATGTAGATTTGTGGTTGAGTTGCTACCCCGATGATCCAAAGCCTGAAAAAAATCCGCGATAGCGAGAATTGAACTCACGTCCTTTGGATTTGTATGTGATAGTCTTAACCACCTACGCCACCTGAGTCATAGGAATTTATATAGATTTTAGATACCGTTTCGGTGTGTTTTGGTCTTGTCTTAAATTGTGTGGTTTCGGTGTGTGGGAATTCGAGCCCCCCTGCTCATGGAGCAAGTTTGGGATGGGGGGACAGGAATTGCGAATCGATGATGCTGTGTATGACGTCATAGGGTTGCCTGTTGAATGATTCCCACTCATCGGTGTTTTGTTAGGGGGAATTCGGGCCCCCCTGCTCGTGGATTGGGGGCTTGATGGGGGGACGGGGGTATTGGGAATTCAGGTTTTAGGCTACTCTACTTTTGGTCTTCATATTTATTGAGAACGAGAATGAGTGAACTTGCAGAACGAATTAACAAGTTCTATAAACGTTTGGCGCAGATCAAGAGTGACATTGAATGGTTGAGCTGCGATGGAGATGTAGATTTCTTCATAGTTTTTTGAGCTAATCGTTGATGACGCGTACTATTGATTCAATATTTGAAAAAAGCATGATTTATATTGTTACGAATGAGGAGATTTTAGATATATTCAAAATTAAAAAACAAACATAGTCACTATAATATTTGGAAAAATTTTAGATTTAAAAAATTGAAAAACAGACATACTCACCATATACCCATGAATTGAAAAACAGACATACTCACCATATTCCCATTGCATATCCAATCGAATAAATTAAACACATAAAGACACTTCAAAAAATCATATATTTTCAGGAATACAGATTCTATCCAAAGTACATAATCGCAGGTACTTGAGGAACATAGGGTACATAAAAAATTACTTTTACGATGATACAAGAACTAATAATATTGATATATTGATCTTTTCATATAAAGATTGATAGCTCCTTGACTTTGAACTCTTGTGCCAAATTGAAGCCCTGCATTGCGATGATCTTCATGATGGATAGGTCCTAGAAAAAATCAAACAAAAATAAGATAATTTTGAAAATGATAAATGATGTTCAATGAAAAATTATCAAAATTAAAAAAACTTAAATTTTAGATACACTAACCCGATTATGTCTTATTACGACGTTATGCTGTTGAATCAATTGACTCATTTTGTTCGACCACATTTCAAAAAAGTATTGACGGAGCGCTTTGTATATGATGTCATAGGATTACCTGTTGTGGAAAATGATTCCCACTCAAAGTAGACAGCTAGACAATTAATGCTTGTTCACATCGGAATATGTGTAAAGAGATTCAGAGAACAATGGTGTCTTGTTCCACTGCAATATGCAAGCATATCGAAATAATAGAACATACTCGTAAATTTTATCGGTTTAATGGTAGATAATTTAATTCAAACATTGGGTTTCTATGAAGTCTAAAGAGATGAAATTACCTCGACAATATTGCAGACATACTTACCATATTCCCATTGCATATCCAATCGAATAAATTAAACACACAAAGACACTTCAAAATCATATATTTTCAGGAAGTACATTATTGTAGGTACTTGGGGGACATACATCAAAAAATTACTTCTACGATAATACTAATAATATAATCTTACTATGATTCATAATATTAACAGATTAATGTAATTTACCCAATAATATAATAACTATTCCTGAAATTCATTTTAAATAGAACCCGGCACTGTTAACTATATGTTTTTGATATTTTCGAGTATTTATGGAAATGTGTTGATCGACTACTTGTAGTTGGCTTTCAAAGTCCGCATAGATGATGAAGGGACATTTTTGTTTGTAAATGAAATTTTTGAATTCGACATGTTTGTAACTTGGGAATGAAACTTTTTTGTACACAGCTTTTCATGTTCTGTCAATTTTACCTCAGATGAGAAATAATTAAGACAACGATCACAAAAATACTTGGCAATTTTTTTTTTACTCAACTGCCTTGAAACAAGACGGGATACATTTTTAATCCAACAATAATGGTATTTTATATCCTCATGATCGTTGTCATTAGTAGGCAGTGGCTCGTAATCATTTAATGATGGATGGTATTTGTTTTGAATCAACAGCAAATTAACATGTCTAACCAATTTTTCTTTGGTTAGCCTAGCTGGTACAATATTGAAATTATTTGGTTTACCATCATCCGTATCTGACTTTGAAATTAGTTCCAAAGCATACACATTTACAGAAATATCATTGTTTTTTTCAAATTTCGAAATTTGATTCAACGGCATGGGAGATTCTAAGTTTTTGAGAATCAAAACTGATTTGTAATGAGGATAAGAGGTGATTCGGTTGTTATTTTTGTTAACAGGATGAAGCGCACAAACAATAGCCCAGTAAAAGCAGGCGGTATCATTATTTTGAACATTCACGCATGCATGTTTCTTCGCAATTTCCTTCGGTAGTGCAATTAGGAAGAACCATTACCCATTTGAAATTTATTAATATTAATTTCCAAATAAATTATTCTAACAAGAGCAAATCCTGAATCACGTTCCTGGAATTCCGAAAGACTATTCAAAATTACATCACGCACGTTTTCAAAAAACCAGCTTTTTTAATCCGTTCCTACATCAATGATTACATTCTTGGTGTTGAAATATTTAAAATCTACAATTTCACGTTCAGATGATTTTTTGATAAACTCTCCGCAAAATGATGAGTTTACTTTAACCATGGTAAAAGATTTCAGTACTTCCTTTAATTCACGTTGAAACAAAATAAACGCATCATCCATAAATCTATTAACGTCTTTATGAGTCAAATTAGTTACTAAACTGGTTGATACTCTTCCTTTGAAGCAATTAACAATTTTTTCCCATTTAACCCTATTGCTTAATTTTGATTCTTCTACTAACCCCATCCCAACCCGCTTATTTTTCAAAATCAATAATTGTCTTCTAATAACTTTAAGATGTTGCAAATTGATCTGAATCAACCGAAGAATGTTTCTAGGTAAATTACCATGTAGTACTAAATTATTAAATTTGCCGATTAATCTACTTATTCTACGTATCCAATGGCTTGTCGTTCTCTCACAAGGCTTGTCGAACAGAAATCTCTTCATTTTTTTCAAAAATGAAAGCATATTTTCTGCTTTTTTCAACAACTTTTTGTATGAGGAAGACATATTGAAAAAATCAACTCACAACTATTGAACGCCGTTGATGTGGTGGTTTTAAGTCAATTTGGGGGATGAACTCGTGTGATGTTCTGTGTGAAGCCCTCTGATTTCGAAGGTGTGAAATAGCTTAGCAGGTGATTGTCGGCTATAACCCTTCTAGACAGGAACAACACACCTCTAATTGTAGTAGAATAATCACCAAATGCGGTTTGTTGTTTTCTGAAAGACAGTAAGTTTCGTTTACTTGGATATTATTTAAAAAAAAAAAACGTGCATTGATGGAATATCATCAAAATTTGAAAAAACGTAAAGTTTATTTTTACCTGATTTAATTTCAAACGATGGATTTTTGTGTTGATTCTTCGAAAAGTTTCGCAATCAGCTCTTCGCGAGGAACTACACCAAATTTGTGGATTTCTGTAAAAACATGTTTTGTTTAATGCAATTACATAAAAAATTCACATTGTAAATTAACCAAGCACCCCACATCAATTCTATGATAAGAAAAATTTTCAATTATTTAAAAGAATATTTACCTTTTTGCCACACCCCAGACACACAAAATGATCACAAGTACTCTGTTCTGACGACGACGACGTCTGACAACGATGAAAGCTTCGTATGAATTACTGATTCACAAAACATGAACAACTATATAGTTGACTATTCGAAACACTTCTAGAATGCCGAACTGCAAAATATGATCACCTGATTGTTGAAGGGGTGTTCGAGTTTAGCATTGTCTATATAACGGTGGCAAAAATATACTTAATATGTGTATATAGGTCACCACGCTATAGTGCGCAAGACTTCCTTACAAGACTGGAGATGATGCTTCAGCTTCTACCAAATAAATCTAAACTCATATTGGCTGGTGACTTCAATATTAATTTTATGGACAGTGGCTGTGATTCAACTTATCTAAAAAATTTGTTCCAGTCTTTTAACTTATCCATGTTGGTTGATAGGCCAACACGTATAACGTCTCTCACCTATACTACCATTGATTACATGTGTCTTAATTTTGAAGATGAGATCCAGTCCAGTCTATCTGTGATCTCGACTGGTCTGTCTGATCACGAGGCAATTCTTTCGACAATCTCAATCAGGAAGTCTTCAGTGAGGAAGCCACCTGAGAAGAGAAGAATATTTTCTCAACAAAATTTCCGCAAATTCAGAGAAACAGTTACTTTAGTCAATTGGAAAAAAATAATGGAATGCCCAAGTTTTCACTCCTTTATGGACACACTGAAGACAGCATTTGAAAGTAGTTTCCCATTAAGTATTCTCAAAAATAAGAAGAGAAAACGATGGTTGACATCTGGTATAAAGACTTCATCGAAAAATCTGAGATGCTTGCATAACATGAGAAAATTTACAAATGATGAATGGTTTCACAGATACTATCGTGACTATCGTAGAACTTACCGATCGGTTATCAAGGCTGCGAAAGAGTGACATTACGAAAGGAGACTAATTCAATCATCAAACAAATCTAAGGAGAGCTGGAAGATCATCAATGAGCTGCGGGGTAACGATAATCCCCCCAACCAAGCCTGTATGGAAGGTGATAGCCTAAATCGTCATTTCTGCTCAGTGGCTGAACGTTTGAAAGGAAAACTTTCCCGGAACGCTGATCCCCTTACTTACCTTAAAAACTCAGTTTCGGGCTCTTTTGTGTTTTTTCACACGGATATAGATGAGCTGAAGAAAATCTTTAAATCAATTAAAAATAAAAATGCTAGTGGATAATATCTATGAAAGTCGTCGAGTGCCTATGTGACGAGGCTTTGGAGGCTCTAGCTCAAGTCATCAACAACTCGTTTGATACTGGTGTGTTCCCGGATTGTTTGAAACTGGCTGTAGTCTTACCAATTTACAAGGGAGGGGATATGGATGATCCAGGGAACTTTCGGCCGATTTCCTTACTTTCCACCATTTCCAAAATAGTGGAAAAGCTGGTCAAATCTAGATTGATGCTGTTTCTTTCAGTGAATGGTGTTCTTACTGAATCCCAACATGCTTTCCGAGAATGTAGAGGGACGTCGGATGCTATATTTAATCTTCTTGAATCTCTATTTATATCCCTTAATAGGGGCGATGTGGCTGCGGCTGTCTTCTGTGATTTTGCAAAGGCGTTTGACTGCGTCAGCCATGAAATACTTCTGGATAAACTTAGTCACTATGGCATAAGGGGCAAGGCATTGGAATGGTTCAGTTCGTATTTGGACGGAAGGCAACAGATAGTGAGAACGAGACACGACACTTCAAATCCACTACACAATAAACATGGTGTCCCACAAGGATCTGTACTCGGACCTATTTTGTTCTTACTATATATCAATGACCTGACAGCTATTGATATCTCTGGTCACTTCACGCTGTTTGCTGATGATACCGTCATATTGTGGACGCCTAAGAATAATGAAACCATGACGAGTATGGTAGCAGAGGACATGTTGAGACTCAAAGAGTGGTGTGATGCAAACCGACTATCCCTCAACTTTAACAAGACCAATCTACTGAGCTTCAAGTACGACAGTGGCCCTCTGACTATCGATGGTAGAAACTTGGAACAGAAACCCTCAGTGAAATATTTGGGCATCTACATTGATGATAGGCTCAAGTTCTCAGCCCACATTGAAGAACTGAGCAAGAAACTAGCAAGGGCTTGTTATGCCATCAAAATAATATCCAGCGAATTAGGTGAAACGGTTGCTCGGACCGCCTATTTTGCTCTGATTGACAGTCTTCTTCGATATGGAGTTCCTTTTTGGGGTTTTTGCAGCCAAGCCTTGTTCAAGTCCGTCTTTGTTCTTCAGAAGAGAGCTGTACGATTTTTATACGGAGTGGGAATAAGAGAATCTTGCAGGCCCTTATTCAAACAAAACAAAAACAGAAGCTCAAACCACGGACGAGGGTCTGCACCAAATTCTACAAGATCCAGGCAGCTCCCTGAACCTCCAACGTATCGTCTTGCCGGATGGTCAGAGGCCTGTATACTGCGATGTTCAAGATGGACGTGTGCGAGTTCACGTTCCGGCTGCCTTCCAAAAGAATGTTTTTCTGAAGCTCCACAACCAGTCCCATCCAGGACATGCGGCCACTCTCTGATTGATTGCAGACCGATTCGTATGGCGTAACATGAACCGTGAAGTCAAGAAGTGGTCCTGGGAGTGCCTCCAATGTCAACGTGCCAAAGTTGGTCAGTAGATAAACAAGGGGGCTTCTGGACCACCGGCCGACCATAACCTCAAAGCGCTCAAGTGAGCGAGGCATATTTTTGACTTTTCCTTAGATTTTAGGGAATTTTTGATGAATCTGGCAACGTCGCTCGAAGACTGGTCATCTGGCAACGTCGCTCGATCACGATCTGGACATTTGACAGTTGACATGACGCTTCGATCTTGACAGCTTTGACAGATGACAGCTTTGACAGATGGCAGTTGACAGGGGATTTTTTATAGCTTGGTTCCTGGGATCGAGATGGGGGTTGTGGAGGTTAGATTTTATTACCAAAGTCTGAAAAAAGATTTTCCGATAGCGAGATTGGAACCCATATCCTTTGGATTTGTACGTGACAGTCTAAACCAATACGCTAACAAGGTGCCTAAAATAGAATGTAGATTTGTGGTTGAGTTGCTACCCCGATGATCCAAAGCCTGAAAAAAATCCGCGATAGCGAGAATTGAACTCACGTCCTTTGGATTTGTATGTGATAGTCTTAACCACCTACGCCACCTGAGTCATAGGAATTTATATAGATTTTAGATACCGTTTCGGTGTGTTTTGGTCTTGTCTTAAATTGTGTGGTTTCGGTGTGTGGGAATTCGAGCCCCCCTGCTCATGGAGCAAGTTTGGGATGGGGGGACAGGAATTGCGAATCGATGATGCTGTGTATGACGTCATAGGGTTGCCTGTTGAATGATTCCCACTCATCGGTGTTTTGTTAGGGGGAATTCGGGCCCCCCTGCTCGTGGATTGGGGGCTTGATGGGGGGACGGGGGTATTGGGAATTCAGGTTTTAGGCTACTCTACTTTTGGTCTTCATATTTATTGAGAACGAGAATGAGTGAACTTGCAGAACGAATTAACAAGTTCTATAAACGTTTGGCGCAGAGCAAGAGTGACATTGAATGGTTGAGCTGCGATGGAGATGTAGATTTCTTCATAGTTTTTTGAGCTAATCGTTGATGACGCGTACTATTGATTCAATATTTGAAAAAAGCATGATTTATATTGTTACGAATGAGGAGATTTTAGATATATTCAAAATTAAAAAACAAACATAGTCACTATAATATTTGGAAAAATTTTAGATTTAAAAAATTGAAAAACAGACATACTCACCATATACCCATGAATTGAAAAACAGACATACTCACCATATTCCCATTGCATATCCAATCGAATAAATTAAACACATAAAGACACTTCAAAAAATCATATATTTTCAGGAATACAGATTCTATCCAAAGTACATAATCGCAGGTACTTGAGGAACATAGGGTACATAAAAAATTACTTTTACGATGATACAAGAACTAATAATATTGATATATTGATCTTTTCATATAAAGATTGATAGCTCCTTGACTTTGAACTCTTGTGCCAAATTGAAGCCCTGCATTGCGATGATCTTCATGATGGATAGGTCCTAGAAAAAATCAAACAAAAATAAGATAATTTTGAAAATGATAAATGATGTTCAATGAAAAATTATCAAAATTAAAAAAACTTAAATTTTAGATACACTAACCCGATTATGTCTTATTACGACGTTATGCTGTTGAATCAATTGACTCATTTTGTTCGACCACATTTCAAAAAAGTATTGACGGAGCGCTTTGTATATGATGTCATAGGATTACCTGTTGTGGAAAATGATTCCCACTCAAAGTAGACAGCTAGACAATTAATGCTTGTTCACATCGGAATATGTGTAAAGAGATTCAGAGAACAATGGTGTCTTGTTCCACTGCAATATGCAAGCATATCGAAATAATAGAACATACTCGTAAATTTTATCGGTTTAATGGTAGATAATTTAATTCAAACATTGGGTTTCTATGAAGTCTAAAGAGATGAAATTACCTCGACAATATTGCAGACATACTTACCATATTCCCATTGCATATCCAATCGAATAAATTAAACACACAAAGACACTTCAAAATCATATATTTTCAGGAAGTACATTATTGTAGGTACTTGGGGGACATACATCAAAAAATTACTTCTACGATAATACTAATAATATAATCTTACTATGATTCATAATATTAACAGATTAATGTAATTTACCCAATAATATAATAACTATTCCTGAAATTCATTTTAAATAGAACCCGGCACTGTTAACTATATGTTTTTGATATTTTCGAGTATTTATGGAAATGTGTTGATCGACTACTTGTAGTTGGCTTTCAAAGTCCGCATAGATGATGAAGGGACATTTTTGTTTGTAAATGAAATTTTTGAATTCGACATGTTTGTAACTTGGGAATGAAACTTTTTTGTACACAGCTTTTCATGTTCTGTCAATTTTACCTCAGATGAGAAATAATTAAGACAACGATCACAAAAATACTTGGCAATTTTTTTTTTACTCAACTGCCTTGAAACAAGACGGGATACATTTTTAATCCAACAATAATGGTATTTTATATCCTCATGATCGTTGTCATTAGTAGGCAGTGGCTCGTAATCATTTAATGATGGATGGTATTTGTTTTGAATCAACAGCAAATTAACATGTCTAACCAATTTTTCTTTGGTTAGCCTAGCTGGTACAATATTGAAATTATTTGGTTTACCATCATCCGTATCTGACTTTGAAATTAGTTCCAAAGCATACACATTTACAGAAATATCATTGTTTTTTTCAAATTTCGAAATTTGATTCAACGGCATGGGAGATTCTAAGTTTTTGAGAATCAAAACTGATTTGTAATGAGGATAAGAGGTGATTCGGTTGTTATTTTTGTTAACAGGATGAAGCGCACAAACAATAGCCCAGTAAAAGCAGGCGGTATCATTATTTTGAACATTCACGCATGCATGTTTCTTCGCAATTTCCTTCGGTAGTGCAATTAGGAAGAACCATTACCCATTTGAAATTTATTAATATTAATTTCCAAATAAATTATTCTAACAAGAGCAAATCCTGAATCACGTTCCTGGAATTCCGAAAGACTATTCAAAATTACATCACGCACGTTTTCAAAAAACCAGCTTTTTTAATCCGTTCCTACATCAATGATTACATTCTTGGTGTTGAAATATTTAAAATCTACAATTTCACGTTCAGATGATTTTTTGATAAACTCTCCGCAAAATGATGAGTTTACTTTAACCATGGTAAAAGATTTCAGTACTTCCTTTAATTCACGTTGAAACAAAATAAACGCATCATCCATAAATCTATTAACGTCTTTATGAGTCAAATTAGTTACTAAACTGGTTGATACTCTTCCTTTGAAGCAATTAACAATTTTTTCCCATTTAACCCTATTGCTTAATTTTGATTCTTCTACTAACCCCATCCCAACCCGCTTATTTTTCAAAATCAATAATTGTCTTCTAATAACTTTAAGATGTTGCAAATTGATCTGAATCAACCGAAGAATGTTTCTAGGTAAATTACCATGTAGTACTAAATTATTAAATTTGCCGATTAATCTACTTATTCTACGTATCCAATGGCTTGTCGTTCTCTCACAAGGCTTGTCGAACAGAAATCTCTTCATTTTTTTCAAAAATGAAAGCATATTTTCTGCTTTTTTCAACAACTTTTTGTATGAGGAAGACATATTGAAAAAATCAACTCACAACTATTGAACGCCGTTGATGTGGTGGTTTTAAGTCAATTTGGGGGATGAACTCGTGTGATGTTCTGTGTGAAGCCCTCTGATTTCGAAGGTGTGAAATAGCTTAGCAGGTGATTGTCGGCTATAACCCTTCTAGACAGGAACAACACACCTCTAATTGTAGTAGAATAATCACCAAATGCGGTTTGTTGTTTTCTGAAAGACAGTAAGTTTCGTTTACTTGGATATTATTTAAAAAAAAAAAACGTGCATTGATGGAATATCATCAAAATTTGAAAAAACGTAAAGTTTATTTTTACCTGATTTAATTTCAAACGATGGATTTTTGTGTTGATTCTTCGAAAAGTTTCGCAATCAGCTCTTCGCGAGGAACTACACCAAATTTGTGGATTTCTGTAAAAACATGTTTTGTTTAATGCAATTACATAAAAAATTCACATTGTAAATTAACCAAGCACCCCACATCAATTCTATGATAAGAAAAATTTTCAATTATTTAAAAGAATATTTACCTTTTTGCCACACCCCAGACACACAAAATGATCACAAGTGCTCTGTTCTGACGACGACGACGTCTGACAACGATGAAAGCTTCGTATGAATTACTGATTCACAAAACATGAACAACTATATAGTTGACTATTCGAAACACTTCTAGAATGCCGAACTGCAAAATATGATCACCTGATTGTTGAAGGGGTGTTCGAGTTTAGCATTGTCTATATAACGGTGGCAAAAATATACTTAATATGTGTATATAGGTCACCACGCTATAGTGCGCAAGACTTCCTTACAAGACTGGAGATGATGCTTCAGCTTCTACCAAATAAATCTAAACTCATATTGGCTGGTGACTTCAATATTAATTTTATGGACAGTGGCTGTGATTCAACTTATCTAAAAAATTTGTTCCAGTCTTTTAACTTATCCATGTTGGTTGATAGGCCAACACGTATAACGTCTCTCACCTATACTACCATTGATTACATGTGTCTTAATTTTGAAGATGAGATCCAGTCCAGTCTATCTGTGATCTCGACTGGTCTGTCTGATCACGAGGCAATTCTTTCGACAATCTCAATCAGGAAGTCTTCAGTGAGGAAGCCACCTGAGAAGAGAAGAATATTTTCTCAACAAAATTTCCGCAAATTCAGAGAAACAGTTACTTTAGTCAATTGGAAAAAAATAATGGAATGCCCAAGTTTTCACTCCTTTATGGACACACTGAAGACAGCATTTGAAAGTAGTTTCCCATTAAGTATTCTCAAAAATAAGAAGAGAAAACGATGGTTGACATCTGGTATAAAGACTTCATCGAAAAATCTGAGATGCTTGCATAACATGAGAAAATTTACAAATGATGAATGGTTTCACAGATACTATCGTGACTATCGTAGAACTTACCGATCGGTTATCAAGGCTGCGAAAGAGGGACATTACGAAAGGAGACTAATTCAATCATCAAACAAATCTAAGGAGAGCTGGAAGATCATCAATGAGCTGCGGGGTAACGATAATCCCCCCAACCAAGCCTGTATGGAAGGTGATAGCCTAAATCGTCATTTCTGCTCAGTGGCTGAACGTTTGAAAGGAAAACTTTCCCGGAACGCTGATCCCCTTACTTACCTTAAAAACTCAGTTTCGGGCTCTTTTGTGTTTTTTCACACGGATATAGATGAGCTGAAGAAAATCTTTAAATCAATTAAAAATAAAAATGCTAGTGGATAATATCTATGAAAGTCGTCGAGTGCCTATGTGACGAGGCTTTGGAGGCTCTAGCTCAAGTCATCAACAACTCGTTTGATACTGGTGTGTTCCCGGATTGTTTGAAACTGGCTGTAGTCTTACCAATTTACAAGGGAGGGGATATGGATGATCCAGGGAACTTTCGGCCGATTTCCTTACTTTCCACCATTTCCAAAATAGTGGAAAAGCTGGTCAAATCTAGATTGATGCTGTTTCTTTCAGTGAATGGTGTTCTCACTGAATCCCAACATGCTTTCCGAGAATGTAGAGGGACGTCGGATGCTATATTTAATCTTCTTGAATCTCTATTTATATCCCTTAATAGGGGCGATGTGGCTGCGGCTGTCTTCTGTGATTTTGCAAAGGCGTTTGACTGCGTCAGCCATGAAATACTTCTGGATAAACTTAGTCACTATGGCATAAGGGGCAAGGCATTGGAATGGTTCAGTTCGTATTTGGACGGAAGGCAACAGATAGTGAGAACGAGACACGACACTTCAAATCCACTACACAATAAACATGGTGTCCCACAAGGATCTGTACTCGGACCTATTTTGTTCTTACTATATATCAATGACCTGACAGCTATTGATATCTCTGGTCACTTCACGCTGTTTGCTGATGATACCGTCATATTGTGGACGCATAAGAATAATGAAACCATGACGAGTATGGTAGCAGAGGACATGTTGAGACTCAAAGAGTGGTGTGATGCAAACCGACTATCCCTCAACTTTAACAAGACCAATCTACTGAGCTTCAAGTACGACAGTGGCCCTCTGACTATCGATGGTAGAAACTTGGAACAGAAACCCTCAGTGAAATATTTGGGCATCTACATTGATGATAGGCTCAAGTTCTCAGCCCACATTGAAGAACTGAGCAAGAAACTAGCAAGGGCTTGTTATGCCATCAAAATAATATCCAGCGAATTAGGTGAAATGGTTGCTCGGACCGCCTATTTTGCTCTGATTGACAGTCTTCTTCGATATGGAGTTCCTTTTTGGGGTTTTTGCAGCCAAGCCTTGTTCAAGTCCGTCTTTGTTCTTCAGAAGAGAGCTGTACGATTTTTATACGGAGTGGGAATAAGAGAATCTTGCAGGCCCTTATTCAAACAACATGCTATACTTACGCTTCCAAGCATCTTCATCTTGGAGTCTGTTTGCCTGATTTTCAGGAAACACCGCATCCAGGACAGACAAACCAGATACAAGCTTCGTGAGACCGATCTGATTCCATTGCCCATTCCGAAATACTCGCTGTCGAAAAACTCGTTGATCTATGAGTCTATCAAGATGTTCAACCATCTGTCAAGAGACATTAGAACGTCGCCATCACTTCGTGTGTTCAAGGCAAGAGTGAATCGGATTCTTAAAGAAAAGGCCTACTACGATACCACTGAATTCTATGCCGATGATTTATCTGAATAGATATTATTGTGATATAATTAGGATAATTTCATGTTCCGATTATACAGTTCGTCCTTCCGTTGGAGATTTTTGATTTTGTATTTGTGTTATTATTTATTTATTTGTGTATTTGTTGTGTTATTATTTTAGTAATTAATTTGTCCTCCTTTTATTCACTTCACTTATTAACTTGGCTTTGTTACAAATATTCTATATTTCAAACAATAAAGCAATTTTGATTTGATTTGATTTGATATGCAATTATAATTAAATTTAAAGAACAATGGTGCATTGTATTTGTGATTCCATTGCGATTAGCACGAGCTTGTTTACAAGAAATAATAGAACATACACTACTTATTTTCGGTAAATTCTATTCAAATCATCACTTATTCTATTGTGTTCATAGTACATAATTTCCTTCAAACATTGGGTTTCTATGCATGAAGTTCATTCATGAATAATGCCAATAACAGTAGAATAGTATGCAGAAAAGTTCAGTTGCACCAAATCCTGCAATCTTTTTTTGATAAAATGTTCGTTTGTGGTGCACAGGTCTTGGATGTTGCCTTCAGTCAGGTACAAGGTCTGAGATTGTTTTGATATTGAAACAAGTTTGAACTGATTCTCGGCTTGAACTTCGCTGATGATAATATCTTTACTGGAAATGAATCGGAGATGGGCGATTTCCCTACACTTGAAATATCCCATCAGCATCCACTTTAGATGACTTATTAGAAGGTTCCACTCAAATTCTTCAAAAATCAACATATTTTGATCACTAACAGGTATCCGGATGATGGGTTCAAAATTTCTGTTCAATTCCACATATATCGCAATGTTGCTTCTAGCTGAGTAGGACGTTGTGCTCAGTAACGAATATTCGGCTACTACTTCCGGTGCTTCTGTTATCTCACTCTTCTCATTTTCATCTATCCCCAGATGTTGGGCTTCCTGAGCTAATTCATTCTCAATTTCTGACAGCAGTTGATGTTTGATGTATTGACTGTGTTGCTGTAGCCATTTCACTTAATTGATGACGACGATGACGACGACGACGACAACCATACACCTTCAATACTCAAAGATTACTGATTGTGAAATTAGAAAGAAAATCTTTATCACAGATAGGGCATGCGCAATGATGTTTCACACCTATAAAATATCGTTGGAACTTATCCAACTGTTGTGAGAATTATCGAATCCAAGCCACTTAACATATACTTTTTTCCCTTTTTTACGTAACACTTTTTCCACCAAATAAACATCCTCTTGTTTTGTATTTTGTAATTCTTGCTCGTAGAATGCTCCTTTTATCGGATGACCATTTATATCCTTAAGCAGATACGTCACTGGATTAGTAATTTTAACATCAACAATCTTGAATAGCTCAGTTGTCCATTTCGGAGTATATCCCTTTTCAAATACGTGCTTTGCTTTACTAATGCGCACCACATCGCCAATACGAAATTTTCGACGATTTGTAGATATTTTAATGTGACTGTAAACAGTATTGAGCAGACCCTTTTCATGTTTTTTGCTCACATCATGAGGCTTCATTTTGGTCACACTATGTTTTTGTGAATTATAGCTTTTCACAATATCTTGTAAAATATCCACCCACTTATAGGTCCCATGCAAACTAAAATACTTGAATAGTTTCTCTTTAATCGTTCGTATGGAACGCTCAACCATGGCCGCTTTTTTATCTGTATAGGTATTATAGTGGTTTATGCCATATTGACGCATCAATCGTTGAAAATGTCCATTGTAGAATTCCTTTCCTTGATCTGATTGCAAATTTTTTGGACTACGATGTGATTGTTTGAGAATTTTCGCAAAGGCTCGGGTTACCTCGTCACCTGACTTGCTTTTTGATGGTTCAGTCCACACAAATTTTGAAAAACAGTCTATGATGATGAGAAAATATTTGTAGCCTCTGTTATCTTTCGCATACAAATCCATTTGCCCCAAATCAACCTGCCACAAGTCATCCAATCCCTTGATAATTGTACGGCGACGGGGAAAATTCCTTCTTATTGGCTTGAACAGCTCGGTGATGAGTTGAACTTTTTCTTTGGAAGGTGACGTCATCTTCACTTGACTGCTTTTACTGTAGTCACGTCGTTGACAAAAACAGATTTTATCCTGACCTCGATATATTTTTTCAACTTATTCAGCTCCTTTACACTCTCGGCAGCATGAATTCTCATCTCAGATTCAATTGTCGATTTGAAATTAGTCAGAGCCTCGTCAGCGTATTTTTTGTTAATTGCATCAAAATCGTCGGTTGGTGATTTCAAGTTAAAAATGTTCACGTTCTCAACATCAATATCACCGTCAGCTGTGTGAGATAACGTTTGTGTTGGCCTCGAATAGGTTGAAGTTGCTGCTGCTACAAAGTGATGTCGGCGACCAAACTTGTCGAGACTCATCTTGTAAATGAGCCACACACAGGCTGAGTCATGCTTAATATATAATTTTCGCTTCTCGAAGCTCCTCAATCAGCAATAAGATTTCATTATAGTGTGACGTATTTCCGGCTTGTTTGGAAGCGACTAGTAGCCTAAGCCTATCAACCAATTCATTCACATCATCCCAATAAACATATTCAATGGGATTTGTATCATAATTCATGCCGGTTCCTCTTTTTTTTTTACCCTCACTATTACTACTACTACTATAGGGTAGCTGAGACTTTTTTGCTGTCGGTAACCCTGATTGTGATTTTTTACGCGGAGTCTCCTCTAGTAGTTTTTGAATAATGTTCGTATATTTAAATCCTGAATTTCCTTTAAGTCGACCATCTGCTGTATTTCCCATTCGATATATATTGGTTTTTTGTAAAACTTTTTTAAACATAGGTAGATCTTTGTCAGTATAGTTGTTAGGGTTCCTGTAAAAGAGCAGTTCGTATAGTCCTTGCGTCCCTGGAAAATGTTCCTCATCTATTTTGAGATCACCATTTTTCTCAAAATTAATGACCTCCTTGCCCAACGTCCATTTGGATATAAGTTCATCATATTTAGGTCCATAACGTTGATCTAATTTATTCGAGCCCGTATGATGATCTACTATGTACTCCCTTACGATTTCAGGATATTGATCAAGGTAATCCTGTGACAGCGTCTTATCTTCCTCTACCTGTTGCTCCGCTTCTTCAAAAACTTCATCATCATCAATGAAAGAATCATCCTTGGGTACAATTTCATGGAGAGGAAGGAACTGAAACTCTTTTTTTGTCTTTTTTACGTTGTCCGGCACTGACGTGTCATCATGATCATCTGGTTTTATGGACATTGGCGTGGGTTGTATTTGGTGTTTTTTCTGTTGAACTTGTTGTTGTTTGACAAGACGTTCAAGAGGAGATGTAACTGGTTTGAGAAACCTGTTCAGTGACTCATCCTTTTCAGCCCTATTCAGTTTGAGTGCAAGATATTTTTTTCGAACATCTCTAGCTAAACTTGCTACTTTCGACTTGCGGTTCATATCATCCACGCTGGGAACCCTCATTGTGCGCGCGAGTGTGAGTGATTAAATGACTTTAGTCTACAACCCTTATATACTCATCAAATCCTCTACGATAACGACCATGCTTCAAGTCAAAATCCTTCACAACCACTAGTGCACTGAATTTATTTTCATTCCAACATTTACTACACATCATTTTGAATGTCTCGTAGGGCATGTCAGGTGTTACATGTTCATCGTATACATGCTTCGATAGATGTCATCCTGTTTGAATAGTACATTTGTGTTACAATTATCTCGTATCAGTTGTTTAGGGATTTTTGAGTAGGTCTGACATATATAAACAACATCAATATCTCTATGTCTACCCATGCAAAAATAGGATCGAATCTTTTCTTGCTTCTCACACGCTACATCATCAAATATGAAAACTGAATTTTTTCTTGCTGAAGTGGGATCTTCAATCAAATCATTGTCACCATATGGATAGAATCCCATACCCTTGACACTCTTTAAAACGTCCTCCAAAAGCTTGTATTTGGGTTGAAAGAGGGATTTTGAATACACGTAGACATTTTCAAATCGCAAGCCATTTCAACCGAATAAAAGTGCCAAAAGACTGTTAGTCTTCCCACAACCACTTGGGCCACAAATAATCACTCGAACATAATTTGGTAATAATTTACTGTGTTTGCTGTTCTCCTCTTTTTGAACTGTATCGAAGTTTTCCACAGGGAGTCTAAGACCTTGCGCTTCTACCTGCATACTGTGAGAGAACGAAACAATTATTGACCTTTGTGGTGATCACGCGTACTATTTATAGGAATTCACATGATAAATAAGGTCTTCGCAGAAATTTGGAAATCAGTCTCATGTTGACTTTCGAGCATAGCGGTCGAGGTGTAGTCAACTCTCTCATAAATAGACTACCATTCGAAGTGCATATACCGGGATATCAGCTTTGTGGACCTGGTACAAAATTGGAGAAGCGTCTACAACGAGGAGACGCTGGAATCAACCCACTTGACGCTGCCTGTAAAGAACACGATATAGCCTATTCTAAAAACTCCTCGTTATCCGACAGACATAGGGCTGATTTAGAGTTGGAAAATCGAGCTTGGGAACGAGTCAAAGCTAAAGATTCCAGTTTTGGTGAGAAAACAGCTGCTTGGTTCGTCACTACCGGAATGAAAGCAAAACAGAAAATGGGTATGGGGGTGCAGCAACCTCGTTGTCGTCGTCGTCGTTCCATCACATTCAACAACAATGTGGTAAAGCCTGTTATCAGATCTCTAAAGAAATTTGGTGATGAAAATAATGTGCGAAAGAGAAGTTTGTTGGCGTTGCGGGCGGCACGGTCAGCAGTGAAAAAAGCTGGTGGACGTCGAAAAATCAAAATTCCCAGGATCATACCCATCCAAGCTAGATCGGGTGGAATTTTACCCCTGATACCGATTTTTTCTGCATTGGGTGCACTAGGATCGCTTGCTGGGGGTGCTTCAGCTATAGCTAAGACAAAAGTAGATGTAAAAAATGCAAAGAAAAAGTTTGACGAAGATCACCGACATAATCAAGCAATGGAAGAGCTTGGACGAAACGGATCTGGACTGTTTTTGAAAAAAAATAAGCGCGGTGGATTTGGATTATTATTAAAGAAGCAGCAGCAGTCAAAAAACTATCAGTAAAGCTACCCAATAGAGCATTGTATGATTATGAAGTGGATAAATTTGTGAAAAAATTAAATGTACCATATTTTCGGGGCGTATTCATGAGAGACACCCTTCCAAACAGATCCAGATCTATGGAGAGCGCTGTAGTCAATTTGGATACAAACGAAAATACTGGAACTCATTGGGTAGCTTATATCAAGCGTGCTGCTAACGTGTTATACTTTGATAGTTTTGGTTGAAGCCACCTAAAGAACTTGTGAACTATTTGGGTGAAAATGTTAAAATCACCTATAATCGAGAACGATATCAAAAATTCAATTCAAACAACTGTGGCCATTTATGCATTGTCTTTCTCTATAAAAACAGCTTGAGACAGTAAAATCATCATCAGTCATGTCAGTGACTTTCACGTTGAAGGGTCGCGAGTCTATTCTTTCTACTGATTTCAGTAATCCCATTCGATTGGATCCAAATTATCAATACGGATTAGCTTTGATTGGATTTCACTCATACAACTCGATCCCGAACATTGATAACAGTGGTCGATTCTACTTTTATGATAGTCGCAACGGATTAAACGGATTAAAATCTATCAAAATACCCTCAGGTGCTTACGAAATCACAGATATAGATAACTATTTGAAAAGTAATTGAAAATATCTTTGAACAAAAATACCAGTATAGAAGACGTGTTCTTCCTACGACCCAACAACAATACATTTAAGTGCGAAATTTTTCATCGAGATTTTCCCATCCATTTTCCTGAAGAAAACTCGCTTTCAAAGCTATTGGGGTTTTCAAGTCGTACTTTGGAAGCCAATATCGTGCACGAATCAGATCTACCTGTGAATATCGTGAAAGTCCGAACTATCCATATTGATACTAATATAACCAGTGGAGCGTATTACAACGACAGACCATCACACACATTGTATGAGTTCCCCATCAGTGTTGATCCTGGATTTGCTATTGACGTAATACCGAGAAATTTAATTTATCTGCCAGTTACCACAGATAAAATAAATAACATTACGCTGAAAATTTTGGATCAGAATTTTGAACTTGTGGATTTTCGAGGTGAGGAGATTATTATCAGATTGGAGCTGAAAAAATGGTCCTAGTGATTGAAGTCTATAAAACAAACACCTCCACACAAACGGAGTCAGTGTTGAGATCATTCTCAACAAGTAAGAAGCTCACGCGCAGAAAATTGGGTGGACATTTAACAAGCGCAAATAAGCACTTTCTACAAACGCTTGGCTATGCTATCAAAACGTCTTCTCGACGTCTATAGGAAATCCCAGGATGACGATTCAATTAACCACATTGAAACGCGAACATATTTCCGTTTGTGAAATCATTTTTGAACAATGATAATGTTGAGATAACAATCAACAGGAATGACGTTTGGCTACAGATGTCCGATGCTGCTCTCATCATTAAAGGAAAATTGGTGAAAAATGCTGCAGGAACAGGGACAGTTCAATTGGTTAATAATGCAGGTGAATTCCTGTTTGACTCAATCACCTACGAATTGAATGGAATTGAGATGGAGCATGGTAAGAATCCTGGTATCGTAAGCTTGATGCGAGGATATCTTTGTTATGATACTGATGTCAGCAAATATCTCCATATAGCAGGTTGGAGTTACCCCAAAAATTTGAAAATAAGCGACGACAACAGTTTCCATATGCGTATCCCACCACGTCATTTCTTTGGACTATTTAATGACTACAAGACGGCTATTTGTGGGAAACATACATTTCGATTGGTGAGATCGCGAAATGATAACAATTGCCCACAAACATCTCACGATGACACTACTGCTGAAATCTCCATTGAAAGTATCGAGTTGAAGGTGAAACACATCACTCCCAATGATGTCATCAAGATTGAACTGCTGAAAGCGATTCGCAGTGATCGCGCTATTCATATTCCCTTTAGAAAATGGGAAATACATGAGCTACCTACGCTCACCGAGGATTCAACAAAGGAGATTTGGAGTGTGAAAACCACTTCAACCATGGATTGCCCAAGATATGCAGTTGTAGCTTTTCAAACTAATCGAGCTGATGTTTCCAGAGCAGACGCTACGAAATTCGATCACCTGAATATTTCTGACATCAAAATTTTCCTGAACGGTGAATATTATCCATACGAGCGGATGAGTCTCAATTTTGAAAAAAACGACTATATGGAAGTGTTCCACAACTACACCGAATTCTTTCCCAGTTTCAGTGGCGTTGATGAAAAACACGCTCTCGTGGCATATAGTGATTTCAAAAATCATACACTATTTGTCATTGACTGCTCACGACGTGACGAGTCCTTGAAATCGACAGCAATCGATGTGAAGGTGGAAATTGAGGGACGCACAGGATTTCCTGCTAAATCCAAAGCATACTGTTTAATTATTTACGATTGCGTCATGGAGTACCGCCCTCTTAGTGAAACCATCAGAAGATTATGCTGAATATGTTTGTTGATCATATATAATAATAAAAAATATATATTTTAAAACACTTTTTATTTCTACATGTCGTTACCTGTATGCTGATAAAAGCAAAACAACGGATTTTTATATTTTATTGATATATGAGTGCATACAATTATTACAATTCAATTTGGATGAATGGTAAGGTCCATCGGGCACGTCGTCATCACTGTTGCCATTGTGCGAATCCCAACATGGTTGAAGAATATCAGTCAATATGTTCTTAGGAAGCGAGGGTGTGAGGAGTGTTTTAAAAAGGTCCTCCTGGACTACTGCTGGGCCAATATGTTCAACCAACTCTCGCAGGGCTTCAACATCCGTCTTGGTGATGCTTGTCGGTGGCGACGAAGACATGTCGAGCGCTCGTAGTTTTGTAAAGTATTCTCAAAGCAAGTGAGGTTATGATGACAGGGAGGTAACAAAGCAATGGTACGATGGGTGTTGTTGCACAAATGTTGTCGTCATACCCTTTCTGCACGCACTCAATGCTAGGGGGGCATGAGATGTTGTCATCTACCAAAATACTTTTCCAGGAAGTATCTCGATAGGTGCGGTTCCAAAATACAATTCGTAATTTATAGGGGATTATATTGCTGCTACCGTTGTGTGGTAGAGGCACCTAAACTAGTTTTATATCATTCAGTACAGTTATTGGTGGTGACATTTTTCTCCAAGAATCCGGACACGTTTCATTTGTTCTATTGAAGCAAATGTATATTTCTTTGACATTGCGCGTTTGTTGCACATAAAACACATTGTTCACGAGTGTCGTCAATAAAATGAAAGATGAACCCAACTTGCCCATGGTCATCTGAATACTGAGCGTAATTATCACTGAACCCATTCACAAATTATTGCACAATTTTTCAAGCTGCACATAAAAACACCACTATCTAAATGACTCATACATGTTGGTAAGTCTTTTTGAAGTTTCGGTGGTGGTGGTGCTGCTAACGAAATCTGATTGTCATCAAACTCCTCTATGTTGATAATCTGGGGTCGATCGTTCCACTCCAACAGCATTTTTTCCAGAAAGTTCTTCTTTTGATGACCGCGCACATAAACCATATTAGAATTCCATAAGTGCTGTTTCAGGATGTCACCTATCTTTTCATAATCAACAAAACCCGCTGATGAATAGAGTAGTCCATGAAAATTATAAGTTAGATAATTAACACTTTTTTTATCCTGTGCTGATAACGCATGATACGGTATTGGTGCTTCAAAAACAAAATGGGCCATCTGTTTTCCATTCGTAATTGACATTTCCTTCGCAACAAATTGTCGATCACCTGCTGCTGCACTAGTGATGTTAAAACCCTGAATGTCGACGACGAAAACCTTCATGTTTGAGAGCTGATTCAAAACTAAACGGATTTCTCATCAGCAGCCTTCCATCCAACGAGCCACTCCCACCCAAAATGAAAAAATGCTCTTTGCATTGTGCACTTGACTAAAACACAAATAGTATTTTCAACTGTTTATTGAACAACGAGTTTCAATCCATTCATGAAGAAGTATACAATTACGTAGGCTACACATATAAAAATTATTCGGTAGATGTCCAAAACAGGTTGGAACGTCTTTTTGAAACACAGGTGGATGTTGCCAATGTTCATCAAAGTCCTCAACGTTTATGATTTTGGGAGTATGCGCTGTTGTAGAATCCTGCAGAATGTTTTCCAGATAATTCTTTTGTTGCTGTCCCCGAACGTAGACTTTATCCACAAAACATATATGTGATTTGATAATTGAATTTAGGTACCCATAGTTGATATATCCAGATGAAAATGTGATTCCATGTTGTTTCATGGTTGCTGTGGACGCTCTTCGTTTGTCCCATAAACGTAACGATCGATATGATGCATTTGGTTTGAATATGTAATGGCTAGTTTGGGTCCCGTTCGTGGCTGCCAACTCTTTGATGATGAATTCGTGAGACAGATTGAATCCTTGAAAATCCATTGCAATCATGATGGACTGGTTCTGTAAAAACAAAAAACATTAATAATGCAAATGATTCTAGTTGAAAATACTAACTTTGTTTTACATAGCAACTATCTCAAAAATTGGGGTTTTCTGCACATCACGAATCTGCGCAACCGATCTTAAAAATATCGCATATTTATGAGGCTGAAATTGAGGTATATTTTTTTTGATAGATGCAGTAGTACGCTGTGGTAGAAAAACAATATGATCCTCCAACTCCGCACGCGGCACTTCCCCGTATTTAGTAAGAACAATATTTAACCCCACAATTGGATACTTTATGTCACAATCTAATTCAATCAATTTCGTGTACGTCTTATTCAAATGAGAGGCGGTTGCGTTAATTTCTGTTAGATCCATTTCAAGAAAAAAAAAAAATTCTCTAGTTTGGATATGACGAGCGCTCACCTGTAGTTGTTGCTGCTACTGAATGCGAACTAAAATTCTTCTTTATCGCGTCGTCAGTGGTAATTTCATAAACCCCCTCTCTCCCCACCTTTCCCCCACGAATGTGCTTAATCAGGTGTAAAATTCATCAAACCGATGATCAAAAACGAGTCGCCACAAGTTGAAAAATTGCTTACGATGCTAAAAGTCAATCTATTCATAGTATACGCAAACGGATGTAAGATAATTTATTAATTCAAATTGTATATTCAATTTCGAAAATGTTCAATATAAGGTCATTAAAATGTTAAAAGATTTTTTTCCTTAGATAAAGTATTTTCATCAGCTTACCTGTAAGATTCAATTTCTCAATGGTTTGAATCATAGACTTCTTTCGTTCATACCATTCAATGTCACTCTTGATCTGCGCCAAACGTTTATAGAACTTGTTAATTCGTTCTGCAAGTTCACTCATTCTCGTTCTCAATAAATATGAAGACCAAAAGTAGAGTAGCCTAAAACCTGAATTCCCAATACCCCCGTCCCCCCATCAAGCCCCCAATCCACGAGCAGGGGGGCCCGAATTCCCCCTAACAAAACACCGATGAGTGGGAATCATTCAACAGGCAACCCTATAACGTCATACACAGCATCATCGATTCGCAATTCCTGTCCCCCCATCCCAAACTTGCTCCACGAGCAGGGGGGCTCGAATTCCCCCACACCGAAACCACACAATTTAAGACAAGACCAAAACAAACCGAAACGGTATCTAAAATCTATATAAATTCCTATGACTCAGGTGGCGTAGGTGGTTAAGACTATCACATACAAATCCAAAGGACGTGAGTTCAATTCTCGCTATCGCGGATTTTTTTCAGGCTTTGGATCATCGGGGTAGCAACTCAACCACAAATCTACATTCTATTTTAGGCACCTTGTTAGCGTATTGGTTTAGACTGTCACGTACAAATCCAAAGGATATGGGTTCCAATCTCGCTATCGGAAAATCTTTTTTTAGACTTTGGTAATAAAATCTAACCTCCACAACCCCCATCTCGATCCCAGGAACCAAGCTATAAAAAATCCCCTGTCAACTGCCATCTGTCAAAGCTGTCATCTGTCAAAGCTGTCAAGAACGAAACGTCATGTCAACTGTCAAATGTCAAGATCGAGATCGAGCGACGTTGCCAGATGACCAGTCTTCGAGCGACGTTGCCAGATTCATCAAAAATTCCCGAAAATCTAGGGAAAAGTCAAAAATATGCCTCGCCCACTTGAGTGCTTTGAGGTTATGGTCGGCCGGTGGTCCAGAAGCCCCCTTGTTTATCTACTTTGGTCGTCACACGGTTACACCAATCGCACCTCTGGAAATGGCTGATGGCCGATTTGAGCATATACACATCGACATCGTCAGACCGCTCCCACCCAGCCACAACTTCCGCTACCTGCTCACGATCATCGACCGATTTTCAAGGTGGCCTGAAGCTTTACCTATCTCCGAGATAACAGCAGACGTAGTAGCACAGAAGCTCTTGGAAGGATGGGTATCCCGGTTTGATGTGCCAGCGACGATAACCACAGACAGAGGCAGACAATTTGAGAGCCAGTTGTTTCGTCAGCTCAACACAATGCTAGGGGTACAATATATCAAGACCACAGCCTACCATCCGCAGTCGAATGGGTGTATAGAACGCTTCCACCGTACCCTGAAAGCCGCCCTTATAGCCGCCGATATGATATCATGGGTCGAAGCCCTTGCCCTGGTAATGCTGAGTCTGCGAAACACTTTCAAGCGAGACATTTCATGCACTGCCTCCGAGCTGGTGTATGGTAAACCGCTTCGTCTACCTGGACAACTTCTTGCCCCCAGTGCTGCACCACCTGACGAACATCGATTAGTGCAACGACTACGGGAAACCATGGGAGCGTTACGACCTTCACCAACGAGCAACCACTCTGCCCGCACCGCCTACGTCCATCCAGACCTTTAATCAGCAACACATGTTTTCATCCGTGCTGATCAAGTGAAACCCCCATTGAGGCCCCTGTATACCGGCCCTCACAAAGTGTTGGGCCGCCATGAGAAATTCCTGACTGTAGACGTGAAGAATGTACCTTAACGAATTTCCATGGACAGACTCAAGCGAGCCTATGTCCCAGCATCCTACCAAGTAGTGGAGAAGCACACCTACGCTAACCGACTCCAGCTGAATGTCTGCCAACAGAACCGTTCGAGACCGATGGGTCTCTCACTGAGGGGGAGCCCTGTGGCGCATTCCCGTGTAGCAACACGCCCCAGATCAGTTGGCAACACCGCTGGATGATGCGACAAGACTGACGGGAAGTGACAGACGACAAGACGCCAGCCGATTCCCGCTTCGAATCGATCGACACGCGATTTATCATTATTCGACCTAAATTCGCTATTTAGTTGTATACAGTGCTTTTCTTTAATGTCCCCCCCCCCCTTTTATTTTTTGAACGGCTCAACTTAGAGACTTCAAATTCTAGGCGATGAAATACAAGCATGTTTACTATGTTTTGACATATGAAAAATTCAAGATGGCGGCTGGGTGCCATCTTGGAATGTTTTTTAAATAGGAATAGGTCCTAACACCACTGTTTTTTACACAGATCTTTTTTTTTCTAAATACTCATTTCTATGAAAAGGGACTTTTGAGTTTTTCCTTGAGACGAGAAAAACCGACGGTTCCTAAAACTGAAAATGTCCGGTAATGAACGGTTTGAAAGAAACTAGTTTGGCTTTTATTTTTTTACTCGAAATCGTGCGTCGGAGAGAAAAATCTCACGTGACTCACGAGAATTTATAAATAAAACATTTCTCGTTAGGAAAACTTCACACCAGCTAGTGTTTGTGAAATGTTATTTCGTAACAGGAGCTCGTGGGAGGCAGGCAATAATACGAGGAAGGCTACTTTGAGTCTTCTTTATTCAAATTTCAAGCTTTCGGAGAAATTTTTCCCTTCTTCAGGAAGTCGAATGTGAAGGACAGGTTCAAAAGGCACCAGCACATGCTGGAAAATTTCTCCGAAAGCTTAAAAATTGGATAAAGAAGACTTAAAGTAGCCTTCCTTTGATTATTGACTGCCTCCCACGAGCTCCTGTTACATATTTCTGTTCCGCTCCAGTCACGAAACTAGCAACAATAAATGTTAATTCAGCATAATACACTATTATACATTTTAGGGAGAAGAGGATTCCAAAGATACAGAGGAAACTTTTCCAGCTTGCAAACTATAACGAGAAGGAGGTTGCATATCTAAAGCAAGAAAACCAACGATTACCATAATGACTCCTCGCTAATCCACTTTTTTTCCTAAAACTGTACTCTGGAAATGACAAAAGAAAAAATATGGAAGATTGAAAAATCATCATCAAAAATTGCTATTTCTAGTTTCGGTTCAATGCAACAAATTTATACAGTTTGTGTACTATTTAGTAATTATTTTAGGTATAGCCTTGGATATACAGTGTGACCCATTTGTTTTGGGAACACCCTGATAAAAAGTTTATTTCTTAACCGATTTGGTTCGTTTTTTTTTTGGATTGTAGAGCTCGAAAAATTGTATATTCTTGGCAAAAAGTGACCTTTTTTGACTTCAAGGCCTACTATGTTAGTTTTTAAGAGCAAAATTTCAGGAAACCATATTAGCGATTTTTTTAGAAAAAATCTGTGTGCGCCACTGGATTCAGCATCCTTTAAAACGGGTCTATACAAATTTTCAACCGAAAATATCAAGTTGAAAAAAATTGAAAATTCGCACTTTAACAATCTTTGATTCTATCGAAAGAAATGATAAATGCATTGAAGTTGATGGTGGTTTGGTAGAAGTTACAAATTTTTAGTTTTATGTCATTTTTATTTGTTTTGATAGAATCAAAGATTGTTAGAGTGCGAATTTTTAATTTTTTTCAACTTGATATTTTCGGTTGAAAATTTGTATAGACCCGTTTTAAAGGATGCTGAATCCAGTGGCGCACACAGATTTTTTCTAAAAAAATCGCTAATATGGTTTCCTGAAATTTTGCTCTTAAAAACTAACATAGTAGGCCTTGAAGTCAAAAAAGGTCACTTTTTGCCAAGAATATACAATTTTTTGAGCTCTACAATCCAAAAAAAAAACGAACCAAATCGGTTGAGAAATAAACTTTTTATCAGGGTGTTCCCAAAACAAATGGGTCACACTGTAGGTTAATATCAATGAATACCCAAGTACTTGGTATTTTTTATTTTATATCAATTATTTTTATATCGGTAATAAAAACACATAGGTACTGCAAGTTCATCCTTTATTTTTTATATTTTTGCATCAACATTTGATCAAGTACAGTTTAAAATTAGGTATAGGTATACTCTAGAAGTCTCACAAAAGTATATTTTCCTGCTCACAAGTGAAGAGTTCTTTGCTCACTATGACAAAAAAATGTATATTGTGATAATGATTATAAAACCATCTCTTTGATTGACTCATAAAACATTTTATGGGTATCTGCACAAACAAACACTCGAGGGGTGAACACATAGGGCAAAAAGTGTTCACCTACATCCTTTTTTCTAAATAAATCCCTGAAATAATTCCCAACTCTTGGAAATCCTCAATGAATCCTAGTAGGTCATCCCACAACATCCCAATAAATCCTAGTACATCCCACGACATCCCAATAAATTCTGGTACATCCTAGTACTTCCTTCATAATACCTTGTACAGGGTGATTCATTTTCAGAGTCAGGGTGCCAGTTCTCGTAAACTATTCAAAGTAGAGGCTTGCGGCAAAAAAATGTATTACTAAAACGGCCAAGAGAAAAACCTGGAAAATATTTTCAAGTTTCTGAAATGGTCGCTAGGGGGCGTAACAACCAACACCAAGTAGAAAAATATGATTTTTATGGAATTTTGTCCAATGAAAATATATCGATGAGCTCATTTTCGGATTTACTGACTATTTACCTACACTTTTTGTCCAAAACGTTTTTTTCTATCTATCAGAATAAAGTGGTGGGGGAAGTTCAATTGTTTTATTAAACAAACGGAGATTTCTCCCGTTTCGCTTGACCGATTTAGACGAGGTTGGGCTCATATGAAAGAGCATGATCTGCACTTCAAAAAACTTTTTTGGTTTTGAATTTTTGACCTTCGCCGTCGCCGCTAGATGGCGTTAACTGAAATGGTAGCATGTTTTTGAGTTTTTTCCAAAAAAATCAAATGTTATGGTATATTCATTTTCATATATTTTCAAAGGGGATACATTTTCCTATTAAAAAAATGAAAAAAAAAAATACAAAAAAAAATATTCCAGTTAACGCCATCTAGTGGCGACGGCGAAGGTCAAAAATTCAAAACCAAAAATGTTTTTTGAAGTGCAGATCATGCTCTTTCATATGAGCCCAAGCTCGTTTTAATCGGTCAAGCGAAACGGGAGAAATCTCCTTTTGTTTAATACAACAATTGAACTTCCCCCACCACTTTATTCTGATAGATAGAAAAAAACGTTTTGGACAAAAAGTGTAGGTAAATAGTCAGTAAATCCGAAAATGAGCTAATCGATATATTTTCATTGGACAAAATTCCATAAAAATCATATTTTTCTACTTGGTGTTGGTTGTTACGCCCCCTAGCGGCCATTTCAGAAACTTGAAAATATTTTCCAGGTTTTTCTCTTGGCCGTTTTAGTGATAAATTTTTTTGCCGCAAGATCCACGATGAATAGTTCACGAGAACTGGCACCCTGACTTTGAAAATGAATCATCCTGTACATCCTAGTGATTCTTTGATAAATAATTTTATTGCCCCACATCCTAGTAAATCCGTATTGTTATTAATAATGTAAAAGAGATTTTTTTTACAAATATTATTTTTTGAGTTGAACTGATAAGTACCTATCTGTCGAATTTCGATGGCCGGCAGATAAACAGGTATTCTCCGAATTGCTATTATTTTGAATCAATATAATAATATCAACTTCCTGCATAGAAAAAATTGGACAACCAGAGCATATTAAAATCGCCAATATATTGGCATTGAAGGTGCGTCCTCATGTGCGTAAAAAACGCGGCGTATGTAAAAATTAGTTTTGATTGATCTATGAAGAATTCAGTGATGGTCGCATGTGGCCGTACAGGCCCTTTGAACTAATATATAGGATTCCAATCACAGTTTGAAAACTACAAAATATGAAAAAAACATAAGCAGAAAAAAATGACGTGAAAACAAATAGGTACTGCAAATGAGTGGAGTTTAAAACCTAAAGGTAGGTATCGAGGAAAACAAGTAGATTATACAAACATTATTTATTGATATTGGTATTATAATATCTTCTATACCAAACATTTCAGTCAAAGTTTTATACAGCGAACGAGATCAACTAAATATCTTCATTTAACTACCTATTTAAACAACTTCGACAGAACAAAAAAAAAATCGAAAAAATAAATAATAGTAATAACTAATAACATTATAAATCAAAGTTAAAATCTCATTTTGATTTTGATTATCTCTCACCTCTACTCAGTATACCTAACTATAAAATACAAAACAAATTTAACTCAACAGTGAATAGGTAGATGAATAACTAATACATAATGTGGACGGAAATAAAACCTTAATTTCTAATTTTTGGTGTGTCCTAGTCCTAGCATGGTAAAATTAGAAACAAAACTCAAAGTTGATCATGAGGAAAATATGAGCGGTTTTGTCTTAGTATATGCAAGAGATATAGTTTCATATTCATCATTGGTTAATCGAAAGTCTTTATCCCCACCTGAATTAGATGCAAAATGTACAGGGCCATAAAAAATATATTCTCTATTCACATCTGCACTGTCTGCTTTTTTCGGCCAAACGAAGGAACATTCCTCGGAACATTCACTTTTTTTTTCTTTAAAAAAGTAATCCTAAAATGATTGTCGCTTATCATTCTTTCAGTTCTCCCTATATACCAATTTTTGTCGTAGTACACTGCATAGAAGTTAGTTGCATAGTGTTAAGATCCAATTGAAGTTCCTGCTTCTTGTTAAAGTTATCAGAGTTATTGTCTGATCCATCTGTGCTACCACTGCTTAAACTTTCGGTGTCTGTACTGTCATCATATTCAATATAAGCCTCATCCTTGGCCTCATCTTCCGAAGATGTCTCAGAAAAAAAAAAACTTTCTTTTGAACTTAATTTTTTTGTTTTGACTGGGAATCTTTCTCCTCATTAATTTACTACTACGAGAGAGAATGCGTTTTGGCGAAATTTCATTTTTTACTTGAACAGTTTTCTCTTGGTTGGAATTATTTAGAATGAAGCGCCTCAGACGATCTACACTGACTTTATTTTTTTTCTCATCTAACAACCAACACAAGGATGACTTTTTTATAACGGAAGTTTTATTTCCAATAGCTACTCGAACCAGTACTCCGTTTTCACTTGAACCATCATTATCACCGTCTACCAACTTTGAGGAAAAATCTTTCATGATTAGTTCTTCTCCTATTCCTGCTAATGAAATACTACATATATCTGAAAACAGGCTACTTTCTTGATTATCGAGGCTATTTGTTTCATTCTCTGACTGTAGGGATTTGAGAATGCGTTGAAAAGTTTCTTCATCACTAGGAGTGACCATGCCATTTTGGACAAAGGCTGGGCCATTATCACATAAGCATAGTTTGATTTGACACTATTTTCGAAATAATTGCAGATAACTTTTGCAGACGTCGCTAAAAATCTATTTGTAACTGGTAATCCGTTTACTAATGGCAAAACAAATCCCACAAGCTTATTAGTTTTCACATCATACTCAATTTTTCCAGTCACTCGCGTTGCATCCTCGCTTATCGAGATAACTTTCGGCGAATTCCTCTCCTTAAAAAATTTTTTCAGATCGTCGTAAGCGAATGCACCTTCTTCAATTTTTCCACTGGTTTTTTTAATATAGTTATTTGAGCAGCTTATTGATGGAAGCACTGATTTCATGTTTGCATAAAGGGTTTCATACAACAGTTCACCGCCTACATAAAACAAGTACAGGGAAAACTTTTTTAAGGTTTCAGTATAACTGTTTCGTTTTTTCAACTGGCCCGAGTTATTAATAGAAATGTCCAGTAATATTTTCAAAAGATTTGTTTGCTTTTCAGGGCGTTCTCCAGAGTTTTCTATTAAACATTCCATCGCTCTATTTAAATCAGAGCCCATGCAAGTCTCCGTTTTCATTTATAATTTTTTGAGTCATGCGTTCTACGTCGTTGAGCAAAGGAAAAAAGGAAGTTATAAGTGGCTGATTGTTAACCTGATTTTCCCGTTTTCTCTTTCTTCTTGCTTTCCGTTGATATTTTCTTGCTTGCTTTCCGTTGATATATTTGGAACTCAGACTCAGATCGCTCTCGATCGAACCCTTTGGAAAGTCTTCAAGATTTATTTCATTTATTTCTACATTGTCTTCAATATTATATAGTAAGTTACTTGGTGAGTTACGAGAATAATAATTGATCTCTGGAGGAGCCGGAGGAGGAACTATAATTGTATTCCTTGAAATATTGATTTTTGGCTTAGGTAGGGAAGTAACTGTACAGTCTTCTAATCGGTCCCCTATTTCGTCCCCACCCATGTCAATTTCTGTCTCAGTTTCAGTCTTTTGTGGAATAACTGGATACATTTTTTCCGAGCTTTTTTCGACAATGTGGACAAGTGAAACTATCTGAGAACTACCCTCATCATTCGAGAGTTCTTGTGACGTAGATAAGTGACTTTTTGATTGCCTTATTTTATGTTCAACATTAAATTAATTGAGTATTCCAGCTTTATGTTTTATTTTCTTATTTGGATTTTCGTCAAGCTTATCAGTGGGAGAATCAAGGTGTAACTTTGAATGTTTATGGATGTTACCAAAAACCCACCTTTTAGAACAATTAACTTTTTTTGAATTTTTTTGAATCTTTGTTGTAGATGTCATTGTACAGTTAAGTTCATCTTTTGCCCTATACATACAGTCAAACTTCATAAGCTGTGGTTCTCGCCGGCCTCTACTCTCTCTCTTGTGCTTCTGACCTCTCTAAACTATCCATTACTTTATGCATATTGCTCTATCTTTCATAGAATTGTTTTGAATTTTTTTAATACAACCGGGTTGTAAGGCACATGCGCTGAGTCGCAAGTGTATCGGTTATTAAAATCGCAGTACACTCCGATTACCATACTATTATTGTTATGAAACTTCATAAAATCATGTTTATTATTATTAATGTTTAATAATGAATTATTTATTGTATTGATTTTTTAATGGTAATAAAACTGTTTTGAATTTGAATTTGAATTGAATAAGCACAAACTTCTCCTTAAAATAGTTCCATTGATCTTCATCCTTGCATTTGCTTCTCAGCCATTCTCTAACTGTGTGCGAGATATGTGAACTCTCAGCAGTTAAATTCTCGTCCATATTCCTAGTTATGTTGATGGTTTCATCATGGCTCGTAGATAGAGGCGGTTTTCTAGTTCTGGAACAAAAATCAATATCCAAATTACTGGAAACATCAACCATACTTCTCCGATGTTACTGCTGTTATAGGGATTGGTGATATCATCTTTGAACAAGTGCAGGAACTACGATCTATGGATTTATCTCGTGATTGGCTTTTATCATCTGTCCTTTTTTTTTTTTAATATTTTGAGATGATTTGTATCAGTTTTCCGTGTCCTTGCAGAAACTTAAAAGTTTGTGGTTTTTTATGAAAAATGCCATAATACATTTCAAACTCATTTTCTGGAATCAAGTCAGGCGCAGTTTTTTGCATGAAGTTCTCCATCTCCTTGAGGTCCTCTTCAGATATATTTTCTATAAGTTTGGAGTCCGTAAAGCCGTTGATTTTTAAGACATTCTTTAACGATATGGGTAGAGCTATGCCCAAACATTGTTCTACTTCAACGAAGCAGTCCAGCCTCCGAACGTCACTATCTCGGTCAATATGGGTCATCTAGAAAAAATGTGAAATTTTATCTGTTAGCCCTTGCGCTTGATTTTTGTCGACATTATTTTTGACAAACCCCATGTTTTTGATAATGAAAGCTTTTTCATTGCTTTTCAACACAAAATAGGTGTTATGATCTCATTTGACATGTTGATAAGACCTTTATAAAAACAATAACCAAGAAATGGCTTTTAAAAATTCAGTCATAACAAAGGTAGGACTCAAACTATTTGATGCAAAAAAAAACAAACAATTATAAAGAAATTATCTACAGAACAACAGCTACACTGTTGGACATAAGTGGAGAAACCGCTTAAAATTTGGTAAAACTTTGCTCATTCATCAAATATCAAAAAAGTAATGGTGCATGGGTGCATTTCAAAACAATCGAATTGTCAGTTTACGTGTCCTGGCGATTTTTTTCAAAAAGACCCGCAAACAAATTTTCAGCGCTTTTTTCACCTTCAAAAAAAGGACCAAACACCTAACTTTTGTTTGTGTAACTTCTGATAAAATTGGCTAACATCATTCGAAAGATGAGCAAACATTATGCACTTCCTGAAAATGTCATAATATTCGATCAAAGGATAGTCTAGCTATAAAATTTTAAACTTGTCAAAAATGACTCATTTTTGCAAAATTCTGATTCTGAAAAAACCATGAATAATTCGTGATCTTTGACAAGTTTAAACTCTTATAGCTAGACTATCCTTTCATCGATTATTATGAGAATTTCAGGAAGTACTTACATAATGTCTGATCATAAAAGTTACACAAACAAAAAATTGGTTTTTGCCCCTTTTTTTGATGGTGAAAAAAAAGCGCTAAAAATCACCAGGACACAAAACTGACAATGCGATTGAGATTTTGAAATGCGTCATCACTCCTTTGATATCTGATGTATGATCAAAGCTTTATCAAATTTTAAGAGGTTTCTCCACTTATGTCCAACAGTCTATTATTATGTTGTTAGTACGTTATAAAGCTCGTAGATATTGAACAATATAGTGAGGTTAGAAAACCAGTATATCAAAATCAGTAACAATTGAGACGTCGTTATTCACAAAAAATTAATATTTATTAAAAAAAAATACGTATGTACCTACTTACCTTTTTATGGGGTAAATAACTTCACAACATTAATGCAAAATACCTCGCAAAAAACCAGCAAATTTGCACTAACCGTCTAAATGGAATGTGAGGTTATGAAACAATTTTACAGCACATGCGCATTTCGAGATACATCCTCGGTACTTCCCCGGTACATCCTATAAATCCCAACTACATCCTCGGTACATCCCGCTAAATCCTGTAAATCCCAAGTAATTCCTCATACATGTACATCCTAGAATTTCTGAAGAAATCCTTGTACATCCCTAGGAAATCTTCCTAAATCCTTGTAGGTGTACACCATAAATCCCCATGTGTTCACCCCTCGTTTTTTGATCAATCATCTTTAATAAACCAAAGAAAATTCAAAATCGCCCTGCCATAACTGTTGTTGGTTGTAACTGTCAAAAATTCAAGCAATCAAAACGCGGCAATTACGCCCATGAGGACCCACCATCACTGTCACCACCTGCTGTCAATGCTGTCACTCTTCATGTTGTGTTGTTATTTTGATACATTGGGCGTGTTTTTTTTCATCAAACATTCTTCAGGTGAAAACATGGTGCCATCAAAGAGTTTTTTATTCGTGGTGGAAGTATGATGGTCCACCACATCACGTTTTTAAATTGCTGGTGGATTTCATTTCGTGAAAATCTGATGCCACCATGTCCCACCAAAAATTTTATGTGATAACTTTGGTTGATTTATGTTGATAGAGCACAATAACCTCACACACATTCTATTGTCAATAATTGACACAATAATAAAAATTATTATTTTGTAAACTTGAGGCTTGAGGCTTGATTATTGAGCAGATATTGAAAAAAAAAAATTTAGACAAGTGATCAAGATTAAAAATGTTGATAGGTACTGTTGCTTCAGAGCTGCAGCTTTAATTTAAAAACCAATATTGAAGATCGTTTCTTGCTCAGTTAAATGTTTATTCTTGGAAAGATTGGTATAAAGTTAGGTACATTGGCAACCCATTTTATTCATCATCAAAAAAATACAGTTCAAATAAATAGTTTTGAAAGGCATGTGAGCATAATATAAAGGTATTCATGATTGAGATTTAGTACGGATTTCATTTATTCACGTTGTATAACGACAGCACAAGTCAGAAAAGCCGGTCCGAGGTTATGTAGGTACTTGCTATTTTGATTCACCAAAGCGTTTCTTTTTTGTTGATTGTGGTGTTTCCACCAACTAGATGCGAAAAGTCACGTGACAGGCTCACGGTATTCTTCAATAATGTCTAATTTTTTGTGGTAGCTACTTGCTACACACAAAAAGGAGAGTCAGTATGATTTTGGAAACCCATTTGGGTGACATAATATCAATATGCCGAGTTTACCGAGAGTATAAGTGATAATTATTGATCAAACCGTCATTTTAGTGCATAAGTTATCACAGTTCAATGTATGAATACGGACTACAGTGTTTACTGAAAACATTGTCTCAATGATTAAAGCATAAACATAATGCATAAGCTTGAAAGTGCCCAACTTTCACTATCACTTTATGGCAACTAATAAAATAAATAAATTAATGAAAATAGCAAATTTTAAATAAAAAATGTCTTCTGGGGGATATGATTGAACCTTTACGTTGACTTAACGTATCAGTTATTGTTTACTAGCTGACCTCGCAAATTCCATACTGCCTCATAATCAATAATTGATGTTGTGCTAGATGAATTTGTTTTACAATTTTCTTTTTTTTTTAGTTTTTCCGATATTTCAATAATTATTCTGTTATTCGGGGCGCAGACATAACAATCATATGAAAAATAATAAGAATCCTCCTAGCGATTTTTCAGTCAGGATGATATGTTAAATATCTGACAACATCTCTAGCGTTGTTACAACACTTCAAATCCCAAATAGAACCTACATAATAATATCTAATTTCCTTTGAAAACTAACGGAATTAAGCAAACATAACCCCACATTTTTAAAACAAAAATTGATCAAATCCCAAATAGAACCTCTTTAATCTAATTTGAACAAAATCCTTTGTAAAGTGACAAAATTATGCAAACATAACCTCACCTGGACGATTTTTGGTAAAATTCTAAAATTAAAGCTCAAATTAAGACCTTCATATCTTATTTGAACAAAATCCTTAGGAAAATAACAAAACTTTCCGAACATATCCTCACTATATCATTTTTTTTAAAATGTTTTCATCAAATCTCAAGTAGAACCTAGGATATATTATCTAATTTGAACAAAATTCTTTGGAAAATAACAAAATTAGGCAAACATGACCTCACTTGGTCAATTTTGATTATTTGAACAAAAGCTTTTGGCAAATTACAAAACTATGAACTATGTATGTAATGTTTAGAAAAAATTTTTAATCAATCTCAAAATCGATTGGAAAATAACAAAACTATATGCAAACATAACCTCACCACGTCATTTTTTTTTAAATGTTTTGATCAAATCCCAAATAGAACCTACGATATTATTATCTAATTTGAACAAAATCTTTTGGAAAAAAAACAAAATTGAGCAAACATAGCCGCACTTGGTCAATTTTTGATCAAACGCCAAATTAGAACCTACATAATTATTTGAACAAAATCATTTGGCAAATGATAAAACTATGCGAACATAACCTCACTATGTCAAAGGAATGGAAGTTGTGTTTTCGGGTTCTTAAAGGAAATTTTTCTTTTCATAACATCACTCCTCATATTTCAAGGAACAATAAAAAAAAATCACCTACATTGCTTCAGCCGTTCTCAAGTGATGGAGTTACCAAGAAAAACGGGATTCAATTTTATATATTTGATAAGATAAAAGCCTGGATAGAATCAGCATCAGCACTGTTTTAGTTTTATGTTTACGTTCACTGAATGCACCTATTTTAACATTATGGCAACGTTGCTTTATCAGTGCTGACCTATGATTCTGTTTCAAGTATAATTTTTGTATGGACGTAGAATAGACTCTGAAATTGAATCTGTCTGTGACTCGCATTAACGGGTAGATATTCTAACAGACGCACACAACATCCCTTTATGGAAAAAAAAAGAAATACTCTTCTCTCATAATGTCATTTTTGTCTTGATATTGAAAATGGCCGCCACTGCTATGCTGTAGAGTTTTGAGTCTTTTTCATTTCTCAGGTCTATGATTTGAATTCAATATAGGTGAGTTCGAGTTTACGCTCTTCGTGCTCAGAGTGTTTGGAGCGGAAACTTGAACGCGCCTATTGAATTTACTCATTGACATTAGTTTGTTTTGTCACGAAAAGGTAACATGTGACATGTGACATCCCGAATGAAAAGTTGTGTTTTTAGGTTTTTTCGGGGGATTTTCCAGCTTTTCTCGCCATAAAAACAATCCCAAGACTTTGAGGAACAATTTGAAAAAAAATGTGGATATCCTTTGTTTTTCGACAATATTTTTTTTTTATGTTGTCTTGTGACTAATCCTCAAAAAATACAGCGTGTCCCAAAAAGTTGTATACCTACATACAGTGTGACCCATTTGTTTTCGGGTCACCCTGAAAAAAAAAGATTGATAATTGACCGATTTGGCTCGAGTTTGTTTAAGATTGTGAACCTTGACAAACTGTATCTTCTCACCAAACATGACCTCATTCATACAAAATCCAAGGGCTACTTTGCCAGTTTCCTTGTGCAACATTTTGATAAACCATATATTGGCGATTTTTTTAGAAAAAAATCTATGCACGCCACTGGATTTGGCAACCCTCAAAACGGGCTCATACCAGATTTTACCGATATTCTTTTTTATGAATTTATAAAAAAAAAAAAAAAAAAAAAAATTGGTGAAATCAAATTACGCAAATACCGAATGTAATTTAAAATATTCGCAAAAGAAATGATAGGTGTATTGAAGAAAATGGTTGCTTGGTGGAAATTGCTAGAATTTAGTTGTTTTTTCATGGCCAACTGTGAAGTTGTAACAATTAATTAATAATCTATTTTTCTTCTACCAAATGGTTTACTTACTGAAAGTGTTCGTCCAACAAGATTCATTCATCGAATTTGCCAAAGTTTTTTCATCAAACAAGCCAAGAGATTCTGAAAACAACATTTTTACGGCCCTTGCGCATCTTTTGCTTTTTGATGATTCCAAACAAAAAGTTACAGTCAAAAAAAATTATCGTTTTCATGATGTTATTTGACAAAAAAAAAATATATATCTACCTACCTAACCACAGATCATAGAGAAAATCTGAATAAATGTCACCTTTCGATCTTCAAATCATCCGCGAAAATCATTGATCAAACGAAAGCCTTAATTATTCATCAGCATTTCCGATACGTAACCCCTATCCATCCAAAATAATATGAGATCTGCAATAAAACGAAAAAACCACAAATCATAAATTATCTTCACAGTAGTTATTTATCAAAGAAGTTATGGAGTAACACTCGTAAAGCGCTTTCTCGTGAGGGCTTGTTTCACATTCTGTTTTTATTCCATAAATTGAAAGTACGACTGAAAAATAGTCGATGTACAAAAAATCAGAATTTTTCTAGCACGTTTAGTTCCTTAAAAACAGGTACAAACATCAGATTCTCGAAAACGGGGCGTGGCCACAATGCTTCGTCACACCACTTTCTCTTCTCTGGCGCCATATGGTATTTGCTTTAGACATAATGGTTTGTCCGCTTATAAAGTGTTTATGCTGTAAACAAACAGGGTTTGTGTGTATATTTGTGTTGCTTGGTTGACTATGGGTGGAAAAAAGACTAAGAAAAAATATTGTATAGTTCCTGCATGATTGCAAGAATACTGGAAAAAATGCTCCCGATAAACTGTTTATTTCCTTACCATCCGATCAGAAGTTGAGAAGATGTGGCAACGTGTAATGCGGAGAACAGATGACGAAGGCAGTAAGTTTTGCTGTGAAGATCACTTTGATGTAAGTTGAGAAATGGGTCCTTCATATACAGGGTGGGCATAAGTAACCTGGCAAATACACGCATTTAGTAAATTTGAAAAACGAAAACACAACTTTAAGAAACGTTGGTTTCGTTTTCTTATACCGCAAAAATATTTACTAGGTGTTGAAAATGTTCACCGTTCATCATCAGAATGCAAAAGTTTCATGATTTTTCATGAACTTTAGGAATCTTTACGGTTAAATGTCAACACATTTGAGGAAATTTTGACAGGTTAATGATTTTTTCAAAGGGATCACCTTGTATCACTATACAAGGTGATCCCTTTCGAAGTTTTATAGTACATCACTTCAACCTGGAGAACTTCTTCAAAATCTTTTATAGTACTTTTTTTTCTGATTTGAAATATACATACAAATATACAGTGCGGACATGAAGGTCCCCCCCCCTATAACTTTTGAGCCACTTGGTATAATTGAACAAAATTTGGGCTGATAATATTGGTTGTGTTAAAAAAAATTTTTTTTCAATAATTATGTATTTCCAAATTAAGTTTTAAACCGGTATTTTCCAATAATAAACATATTTCAATATCGCCGTTGGCTTGGTTTCTGGTGGTTCTTGGTGGAAAGAAAAATTGACTTTTCCAAATTTGACCTGACTATTTGAGCATTCTGTATAATTTTTATTTCAAAATTATCGTTATAGGGGTTTTCAAATATGCCCGCTATCCATTTTGTGAATAAAAAAATGCCTAATAACTTTTCACGTTTTTGGTGCCCTTTTATTAATCATAGTCGGCCATGGAAATGACGCATGTCATTTTTTTTTAATGAAAAGATAGAGCTTTTTGAGTACTATGAACTGAAAAAAAAGTTTTTTCAAATCGGCCAATTTTTAATAAAACACCGAATTGTCGCCAATCAAAATGAAACACACTGTATATCTTACTGCAGAATGATACCTAGAATAAATAATAAATTATAGTAAGTTCCCTTAACTTTGAAGCTTCATTCCCTTCAATTCAGAACCAAAGTACTCCATATTTCTATCGAAATAGTCCATAATCATAAACATGTCCACCTCTGGGAGATTACTGGAGTCAACCTTATTCCTTATTGTATCCCGCTTCCAATGAAGTCACGAAAGTACACAAAGACGACTCTGACACAACCCAAATAACTATAAAGAAACTTACGAAACCATAACCAAACGCAATGTTGATTCAATTTCAAACGTCTCTTTTCGACGAAATGAGCGCTTATATGGGGATTTCGCGTGCGGCCGGCTTCCCAGGGAGTTGTGTGACGTCACAACCCGTATGGATTTCGCGCTTACTAACAGACACTATTCTCTTGAACGAAGTTGCTTCTCTGATCCGGTGAAAGGGCTTTGAATTTGTGGCAATGGCAGGTGGGATGGTGGGGATTCTTGCAGAATTGACATAAAGTGACAGTGCGGATGTCTTTTTCGCTGTCGTTGATGATGAAGCTGAAGTCTGAAGTGGTGCTCTCCAGGGATTGGAACCTTCTCTCCAGAAATTCCATGAATTTGTTAAAATCTTGCACTTCATGAGGCTTTTCAAGATTTTGTTCGTAGATTTGATTTGTTCCCGGATCTCATCATTTTTGTGTGACGATGCGCATGCTGAAGGGTTCCCATGTAGCGATTGGAATTTTCAGATTTTCAATCCCTTGTAGGCACTCCTTGGTGGCATCATGGAATTGCTTGATTTTTTATGAATCCTCCGATACAATGAATGGAAGGTCGATCAGTTTAGACAGCAGAAGTCGTTCATTCTCGTACCGTTTTTTGAGAATGTCCCATGCCACCTCGTAGTTATCTTCAGTTGTCGTTAACTGCTGAATTAATCTTGCTGCTTCTTTTCGAACATGAGCCTTGAGTAACTGCATTTTTTCCACATTGGTAATTGTACGGTTTTAGTGAATGAGTCGTTGAAACACATAATAGAAAGAAGACCAATTTTCGTATCCCCCATTGAATGTCGGAATGGAAACGGGAGGCAACTAAACAGTTTGTCTTACTGGTACGGGTTCTGCCACCCACCGAATTTAATCATTTATTTTTTCAAAAACTTCATCGTACTGAAACTGGATCTGGACAAATTGATCTTGTTTAAAATAATCATCATATTTGATTACGTATGCCATGATAACCTCTTCTAAATCAAGCCAAATCGAGTCTATTGAGACACAAAATGATATATTCTATGTCATTTTTATTAGCTCCAGCTCAGCTAAAACCTATTACTGCTTCATTCATCAACGTAATACAATCAACAATGACAATGATTACCTTTTATGACAGACTATAGGTTATGTTGTATGAATATGGAGACTTTTGACATTTTGTTCAGCATAAGATACACAGGCGCAGTGTAAATCAGCTAGACGGCAATAACTGTGGTTTTCACTTTTCAGCTCATATTTATATAGCGCGGAGTATGCCTTTCCAAGGGACTTATACGCTCTTTGATAGGCATATCGAATTACCAGTTTGGCTCCAAAATTTTAAAACATTCCTTGAAATATAAAAAGGAGACATGAAGCTTTGTATAAGGTCATGTTCACATCGAGTTTTATGGAAAATTAGTCGGTATAACACTTCTAATGTCACTGAGTATATTCAGGACACTTCTATGCAGGTTATTGTATGAGCTTATTATGATTTATCTGAATATTTTTGTGATACTTTTCAGATTTTATTCATACCTTACTCGTCTTCGTGATATTGTTAAATCATTTATATGCATGTTATTTTTAAATGTATTTTCATACAGGTACTTTTCATCGTATCTTAATGCTATTTGTGATACACTACTTATATTGAAATATTTTATGTAGTATTTTTATTAATTTATTCAATAGTATACTACTGACCAGTGCTTTGTCAACCGATGAAGTTCATTTATCAATGAAGTTGAAAAAGAACACAAAGTCTATGTCCTCAAATGTTTATTACATAAAAACGTGACACGTGTTTCGCCTCTTATGGCATCATAAGACCTAAGAAAGAACCCTTATAAAATATGGCAAATTGCCATAGAAAGAGCCTTTATAAAATATGGCAATCAGACCTAAGAAAGAACCTTTATCAAATATGGCAATTTGCCATATTTTATAAGGGTTCTTTTTTAGTTCTGATGATGCCATAAGAGGCGAAACACGTGTCACGTTTTTATTTATTAAACCATTTTATGATAAGACTATATTAGGATATTTCTTATGGAAGCAATTCTCCGAACTTTAGTAGCTCAACAAAAGCCTGTTAGGTGGCGCAAAGCTGCACTTTTATACAAACATGAAATAGCCCTCTGTTGACGATTATCGGCATCTCGTTCCTACAGAATACTACAGATCTCTTTTTTTAAGGAGGCGTGGTATAACGTCGAAAAAGAAAGTCGCAGAACAACATGATGGTACGTTATTCTCGGATTCAAACCATCAAACTGGTAAGGGGTCGCCGGCCCAAATTTTTCAAAATGCTTTTTATGCTATGATGCTATTCTCCGGAATATTTCTTGGAATGCAATATGGAAATTGAATAATTTCAGGTAGCGTCAGTTTTGCATATCGTTTTTTCTTTGATTTAGGTACCTGATTGGAATAATATGTGTATTTTTGTATGTATCGGAAACTATTGAAATAAATTATTTTAATACAATTATTATTCCTTACACTATTAACCAGATTTTGTTGGGTATTCCGCCACATCCCATCAAAAACTTCACACCAAATTACTTATCTGGAAATCTAATAACATTTATTCAACAAGTAGTGATTGTTCATTTGAAAAATTAATCAAACCAGTGCTTATACGGGGTCTTTCTTTTAAAAGTAATAGTGATACGCTCATAAAAATTCTCACACAAAGGTTCTCGACCATGAGCTACTTTTTTAAAATACTGGCAGTTTTCTATATCTTCCGGTTATACCGGAAGTAGCTACCAACTTCCTTACTTTAAATGAGAACCCACATTTTTTATTTCACATTTAGATTCCTTTGAAAATTAAGGTCAGTTTACTGAATAATATATATGGCCTTCTTTGACCATTTTGGAAATAGTTGCATTCTAAGAAAAAAATGAGAGTTAACCTGGGTGCTTTGAGGCTCTGTATCTCAGAAACTATTAGACGTAAAAAAATTAAATTTTGGGCTTACCTATAATGCTGGTATTCCAAATGATCTTGATCATTCTTTACTATAATCTACAGGGTCTTGGCAAATTATGAAAAACAAAAAACTTCCCGTACATAAAAAAAAACTTCAGTTTTTCCAAAAAAGCTCGGGTTTTCTATGTGGAATGTCCTATTTTTTATTTCAGATGTTAATCCTTTACAAAATTTTCGTTTGATTGACACTACATTGTCTTATACCTAAAATTGATAGTTTTGAAGTTATTCACATTTTCAAATTACTTTATTGAAAAAAATTTGAATAACATGATATCACTTTTAGCTGTGGGACAATGTAGTGCGTCAACCGAAAGAAATTTTTATCTATAATCAATATCTGAAATGGAAAAAGGGGCATTCAACAGTAGATAAGTCTTTTGTTTTTTTTTATGTAGAGCACAATGTCATGTCTAAAATGAAGAGTTTGTCTAGAATTACTATATCTGAATTAGAACAAGAAGAATTCCGTTCGAAAAACCGGAGTTTTTCAAAAAGACTTTTTTTTATAATTTGTGGTATGTGTAGATTATTGTGAGAAATGAAAATGATCATTTAAATAACCAGCATTTTTTATAGGAACAAACCCTCAAAATTCATATTGTTTTACGTCCAATAGTCTCCGAGATACAAAGCGTCAAAGTAACTCACTTGACTGTATTTTTTTTCTTAAAATGCAAATATTTCCAGATGGTTGAGAGATGACCATAGATGTCATTTGATAAACTGATCTCAATATTTAAACAGAGACATAAATAACATTATACTCTATTTAAAATTAATAGTTTTCAAGTAATTTGCATTTTTTTTAATGGATTAATTTTAAAATGTAAATAACTTAAAAACTATCTATTTAAGGTATGTGACAATGTAGTGTCAATCGGAAGAAAATTTTGCCAAGAATCCATATCTGAATTAAAAATGGGGTATTCCATTTGAAAAACCCGAGTTTTTTTGGAAAAACCGATGTTTTTTGTTTTTCTTAAATTGTCAGATCTTAAACTGTAGATTATTGTAAAAATTGATCAATGACTAGCATTTTCTATAGAAACCTCCAAAATTTTATTGTTTTACATCTAATAGTCTCTGAGATACAAAGCTTCAAAGTACCCCCCTTACCTAACTCATTTTTTTTTCTTAAAATGCAAATATCTCCAAAATGATCAAAGATGACCATGGATAATATTGGATAATCTGTCCTTAATTTTCAAAAAGCAATCTGAATGGGAAATATAAAATGGGGGTTCCCATTTAAAATAAGGAAGTTGGTATCTACTTCCGGTATAACCGGAATTGATAGAAAACTGCCACTATTTAAAAAAAAAGAGTATGGATTTGTATAAGCGTATCACCATTTTAAAAATGGTATGACTATTACTTTCCGATATAAGGCTGATTGTCCCTTTAGAACAAAGACCCTGTATAAATTAATAAACGTGTTTCAAAGTGAAGTGTAAAAGTACCTGATCTTTATTTGTTATTGAAATTTATGAAATGGAAATGGGTTCTTTTGCAGGTAAAGAATGAAGATCAGGTATACAGTACGTACCGTAACCTGAAACCAATGGCATATGGTTCCAAGTTACGGAGACTTGGAAAACTTTTTTATAAATAAATTCTACATGTTCATGTCTGAAACACAATCATGTGGTAAAATTTTTTTTAGTCATATACGAGGTTTATTAGAAAATATGTATTTTGCTCAAGAGTAAAGAACCTTTATTTTTGACAATATGAAAGGTTGTTTCCAAAAAAAGTTGATCGAAACTAAGAACCACGTTTAAATACGCAATGCAATGGACAATTTGTATACATTTTAAAATCACTTGATATTTTATACGTATTCTGCCCAAAATTTGTCAGCAAAAAAAATTTTGAAAATACCAACCCAAAAATAAACTAAATGAATGAAAAAGTCAACGCGAATTTCCCTACATGATCAAAAAAGGGACGGTGCTGAAGCAATCCTCTCTCTCACCATATACGTATAATAATAAGTATATTTATCTCACTCTCTTCTTCTCATTGCAGTACCATACGCCATTATCTCTGCGCCAGGTAAATACTTAATAGATCATGTCATTGTGATATCAGCAAAGAGTATCTATATATGAATACTCTTGGATATTATAAGCGTGACTATTGGAGCAAATTGAGGATGGCTGAGGGTCTTTAATCGGTGATTACTACATAAGTAGACACCGTGGCCACCGTTTTTTGTTGTTTTAAACATTGATGGCATCAGTACTTAATAATCTTGATATTTTTCATATTTTCGTGAAAATTGCCAATTGTCCGTTACAGTCATTACACCCATTTATATTGAAAAAATTATTTATATGTATTTTCCCATTGGCAATATTAAATATGCATTCATCACGTGTTTAAATTGCAAAATTGTTAGACAAGATCAAGAAACAAAAAAGTTATCGTTTTTTTAGAAATCACACAAAAGCTTAATATTCATCATTCATAATAGAATTGGTGACAATAGAGAAACCTATCTTTGATCACCTAATTGCATATTTGAACTCTTCAGTTCTGATCAACTTTTTTCAATAATAATTTCTGTTTTTGTCTATATAAGAACAGGGTGTTTTATAATTGCGTACTTTAAATTTATGAGCGTATTCCTGAGCTATTTCACAAAAAAAGTTCATATGAACGTGGGTTCGAAAGTGCATGGTTTTCAAGAGGCATGGAGTTGAACTTAAAAAAATCGGTCTTTTACAAATGTTACAGATATCCTTGAATCGTTTTTTTTGAATTTGGCAGATCAATTTTTTGTAATGAAAGCCCAATGTAGCCTTAGCTAGATAGAATTTATAAAGACCAGTGCCGTCCCGACGGGCATCTTACCAAATATTTTTGTTAAATAAAACGCCACTGACTTCATCGACTGACTGAATTTTAGTTTTTTCGGAAATGAAACATACAAAAATATAACTTTTTACTTAGAGTTTTCTTACAGTTTTTTCGTATCTGATGGCCTCGTTGTCAAAAAAAAAACAATCTTTTAAACTCCGCAAATTATTTTTATACTTTACACGGGTAAAGTATTTTACAACAAATAAAACCAGGCCAGATACAAAAAAAAGCTATGAGATAAAAAGGTTGTATTTTTGGTCGATTCATTCAAGAAAAAAATAAAAATCACAATAACGTCAGTGGCGTACATTTTTTTTGAGCTCGCAACACCCTATATCTCAAAAACAATGGACTCTTCCGGACCTATGCTTTTATGTTTTTTTTCCGTGAAAGGAGTATGTCCCTAAACATTTTAATCTTTGAGTTGACATGATATCTTCTTTTTCAAGGGAGAAATTTTGTATCAGAACATGGTAACATTGAATCTCTTCAAAGACAATGAATGATCTAATTTTTATGACACGTTTTATAGATAACCAGATAGACAAACTGTTCTGACTCAGCCTTCAAAAAGAGTAGTCTAAATACAAACACTCAAAAAATATTTAAAAGATATATATTGCATTTTTGTGATATGAATGTGAAGTACATTATCAAATACCTGTGGGTTTCATATTATTCCCTTCAGTTTGGAATAGACTATAGGTGTTCATTTTTACTATATTAGACTATAATATGTCACTTCTGTTTGTTTGAAGTTTCTTTGACAGCTGACGGGCTTTTATGAGATGTGATGTTAGGTAAAAGCTAGATGGGCATAAGCGGGGCGCGGGGGGAATTCAGTGCAAGAAGGCAGATGAAGACGTAAAGACGTAAAGACGAGGAGCTGAAAGACGTATAAAGCAAGTCCAGACGAGTATAGCAAAAGTAGTCATAAACGACGTAAAAAGACGCAAAGACGAATAATAGTACGATCAGCCGGGATTGTGATCTGCCGATGAAAGTGCCTGTTTCCGGAGTGATACCCGAATTGGTTTGTCGATTGAGTTGTGTCTTGTGTGGCCCTGTTGGCTTTTCAAAGGATTCAACATTTATTCTCCTGTTATCATTATATCAGCTATAAAACTACCTGGTGGCCTTTTTATCCAACCCTAGACAACGATTAGAAAAACCTACATTTTTGGGGACTCAACCGGGATGATAGGATGATAGATAACAGGATGGTAATGATGGATAACAGGATATAGCAGGATAGTGGAATGGTGATAGTGATACGGAGGCATCATCGTGAATTGGGCATCTCTGAAGTGAAAAGTTGTGTCGGCATTTCGGCAAAAATTGGCGCGGAAACATCGCTCGATGTTTTGAGTGCACATGACCAAACAACGGTTGGTTGGCGTCTTTCGTGAAGTGAGTTGCAGTTTGCAGTATTGGCGGTTAAGAGATATCAAGGCCTACTCAGCTAGAGGCTTGATCCAGTGGTCGGTGACAGGAGCAGTGCTACTCAAGGCTTTTTGGTTTGAGGCTTGACCTAGATGACGGGGACAGAAGCAGCTGTTCAGGTTGACTTTGGTGAGGCAATATTGGACGAAAAAAATGTTGTATAAGCCTTGATAAGGTGAGGTGTTGCAATAAATCCTTATTTTGGACTTGAAGAAAAGTGAATTTTGAGTTAAAGACTTTAATAAAAGCGCTCTATTTTTATTTTCCCTCTCTGTCGCAACGTACCTTTTTTATGGTAATATCCATGCGTATTTGATATGTATTTATGTTTTGATTCTTATTGATACAGGTAGATACGGAAAATAACCGTACATTGTATAATATATTGTGTGTTTTTGGTAATTGTAACAAGTTATGGACAAGCGCGTATTTCATGTAAAAGTGTTACAATACAAACCGTGAATTTTTTCGCTCAAATATTGATAAACTGAGTGTAACGGATAATATTTTTACTAGAATTAGGTAGCCTTGTAATTCTTATTCTTATTGCATTTGTTATTAAGTTGTGTTATTAGTTTTCTTGAAATAGGCACATTCATACGTTTCTTTCTCTTTGAGTGATATTTGTCAAAACTCTTTTGGACTTGCTCGGTTGAAAGCGACGTAGATTTTATTTGTGAGTTGCGTGAACTCAAATAGCTTCGTGTCCGCGTGTTTGTTGTCTTTTTGCCAGTTATCTGTACTGAATTGTCTTTGCGGTTTTGGGTTTTTATTGAAGGTTGTGTCGGTTTAACCAGTTGAAAGACTCGAGCGAGGGAATACTCGCTGACGTTTTTTTTACATTTTCTGGGTAGAAATACGGAAACATGTCTACGTTGGGGGAAATCGAAAAAATTGAACAAAGTATAACAAATGCTGGTTTGAAGACGGCAAAAGCTCTACATTTGGCTATTTATGGCGATGAAGGTCAATCGCGACAAGTGAGAAGGAATTTGCGCCGATTCCCAGGTTTCCAGTTGGATGAAGAATCTACTGAATATAGTGACAAAGTGTCTGAAGTGAAAAATAAGTTAGACTTGAGTGACCTTGTAGCTGTGTGTAATATGTTATGCTTAGATTATTCGGGAAGCCAGGATATGGTAGTTGATCGTGTGTGTTCTTTCCTCAATGATTTAAAGATGAATAGCAAGAGTGAAGACGAACAAGACGAAGAAGAAGACAAAGAAGACGATGAAGAACAGGAGGAAGAAGACAGTGAAGTTGTACCATTGGCGCAGATCAGGTCACAGATTCAAGCAAAAGCAAATCCAGGAACTTTATTTGCTTTGACATTCAGGGATGTGGAAGACAGTATTCGCTCTTTTGATGGAAGCAGTGATTATCCGGTGGATAAGTGGATAAGTGATTTTGAAGAAATTGCGATCATAACAGGATGGAGTGACCTGCAAAAATTATTGTTTGCAAAAAAGTCTCTCACAGGACTCGCAAAATTATATATCCAGTCTGAAAAAGGAATCCAGTCTTGGAATATATTGAAGAAAAAACTTCGAGAGGAATTTGAGTTCAAACTCAGTAGTGCTCAGGTGCATAAAATGTTGATGTCAAGGAAGAAAAATTATTCTGAGTCATTACAAGAGTACGTGTTGATAATGCGAGAGATGGCAAGCCGTGCGGACCTAGAGGCGGAAGTTATTATACAGTATATTATTGATGGCATACCAGACGAGTCATCGAATAAAATCATACTCTACGGTGCAAAAAACTTTTTTGAGTTTAAAGAGAAGGTCAAACTTTATGACCAAATAAGACAAAAGAAATTCGCAGATAGGGGATCAGCTTTTGGAAAAGAAAGTTTCACTAAAAAGGAAGGGAAGCATCAAGTGAAGAAAGAAGAGCTTGACAGAGATAGAAAAAAAGAACGTAACTTCAATCAACCACGAGGTCAATCATTGAATTGTTTTGGATGTGGCAAACGTGGACATAAGTCAAAAGATTGTCCAGACAAATCCAAAGGGTTGAAGTGTTTCAAGTGTAACGGGTTCGGACATATATCCACAACGTGTCCTAAAGCATCAGATTTTCAAGGAAGAAAGAATCAGCCAGCCGAAGCAGGAATTCATATATTGGAGGCAGTACCGAAGAACTCCGTCAAGATAATTTTGGACAAGGTGCAGTTGACCGCTTTGCTGGATACCGGAAGCGACATTACCGCTATCAGAGAAGATATTTACCTAAATCATTTTAGTCACATAGAACTAACTGATAATAAAATATTTATAAGTGGGATTGGATCGAATAAAGTGCAGACTATGGGTTGCTTTATCAAGGACATTATGGTAAATGACGTAGAGGTTACTTTGACTATTCATGTGATTCCCAGGAATATTTCTAATTTTGTTGCCATACTTGGAAATGATCTTTTGGAACAAGCGGATGTAACTTTGAGAAATGGAGAAGTTTCAATATTTAGGAAGGACCCAGAAAATTTTTTGATGGAAATAAGAATTCAGCGAGAAGAGGACCAAATTCAGGTGGAACATATCAATAATTTAGAACTACAAAGTGAAGTCAAAGATTTAATCGCAGAATATAGACCTGAAAAAACCAAGAAAATAGACATTAATATGAAAATAATCATGAAGGATGAAGAGCCCATATATCAGAGACCACGAAGGTTGTCGGTTGAAGAAAAATTGGAAGTAGAAAAACAAATTCAAGAATGGTTGGAGAATGGAATAATACGGCCCAGTTGTTCAGATTTTGCTAGCCCTATTGTGCTTGTGAAAAAAAGAGACGGACAAACTCGAATTTGCTGCGATTTTAGGAAAATAAACCAAAATATTATAAGAGATAGGTTCCCATTACCTTTAATTGAAGATGTGCTGGACCGACTTCAAGCAGCCAAATACTTTAGCACACTAGATTTGAGGAACGGATTTTTCACGTGAATGTTGACAAGGATAGTATCAAATATACGGCCTTTGTGACGCCAAGCGGACAATTTGAGTTCTTAAAATGTCCATTTGGACTGTGTAACAGTCCGGCTGTTTTTCAAAGATACATCAGCCATATTTTCCGAGATTTGACTTTGAGGAATATTGCAGTTTATTATATGGATGATATAATAATTCCTAGCTCGACTTTGGAAGAAGGAATTGAACGGTTGAAGATGGTTTTGCAGGTTGCCAGAGAATATGGGTTAGAAATAAAGAAAAAGAAGTGTCAGTTTTTGAAAACACGAGTGGATTTTTTGGGTTTCATTAAAGAAGAAGGAAAAGTGCAGCCATCAGAGGAAAAAACCTTGGCCATTCACAAATTTCCAGAACCAACGACTATCAAGCAGGTACAGTCATTTCTTGGCCTGACAGGATATTTCCGGAAATTCATCGACTCTTATGCTATCATAGCGAAGCCAATAAGTGACCTATTAAAGAAGGATGCAACTTTTTATTTTGGTACCCAGCAGAAAGAAGCCTTTGGAACCTTGAAAAAGTTACTCTCGAGTGAACCAGTACTTCATTTATATCGGCCTGACCGCGAAACTCAATTACATACGGATGCCAGCAAGCATGGGTACGGCGCCTGCCTAATACAAAAGTCCAGTGAAGATAATAAATTTCACCCAGTTTACTACATGAGTAAGAAAACCACTCCAGCTGAGGAACGATACCACAGTTATGAGCTTGAGGTTCTCGCAGTGATTCAGGCTATAAAGAAGTTCCGAATTTATCTCTTAGGGATCCATTTCAAGATAGTGACTGATTGTGCTGCATTTCAGAAGACGATGGACAAGAAAGATTTGATCACGCGAGTTGCTAGATGGGTAATTCTGTTGGCCGACTATACTTATGAAATAGAACACAGAAGTGGCAAAAGACTGCCACATGTGGATGCATTAAGCCGGTACCCGGCAACTATGGTGATTAACGTTTTATACGATAAAGAAGGCGGGTGGGTAGAACGATCAAAAATAGCTCAAGAAAAAGACGAATACATCCAGGCGATACGGAAGATCCTTTTAAACGAAAATTACCAAGACTTTTTCTTAAATAATAATGTATTATACAAATATGATAATGGTTTAGAGTTGATTGTAGTACCCAAACGAATGCAATCAGAAATAGTTAGAAAGGTGCACGAGGTTGGACATTTCGGCGTTCCAAAGACTGAAGAAATGATAAAAAGAGAATTTTATATACCAAAATTGAAGGATAAAATTTTGAGCTGTATTAGGAACTGTGTAGCTTGTATTTTGGGTCGGTATAAAGAAGGTAAAAAGGAAGGTCTGTTGCACCCAATAACCAAGGGAGAGGGTCCACTTCATACTTATCATATAGATCACCTTGGGCCTCTTTCAACTAATAAAAACTATAATCATATACTTGCCGTCATTGATGATTTCTCTAAGTTTGTGTGGTTGTATCCCACAAAATCAACTACAGCATAAGAAACAGTGGATAAACTGAAGATTCAACAGCAAATTTTTGGAAATCCTGCCCGGATTATCAGTGATAAAGGAACAGCTTTTACCGCTGCGGAGTTTCAAGATTACTGTAACGAAGAAGCAATTCAACATACCACCATTACGACGGGAGTGCCACGAGGGAACGGGCAGATTGAGAGAATAAATAGAGTAATCATACCAGTCCTTACGGAACTGAGTATGGAAGACCCAACCAAATGGTATAGGCATGTAGGCAAAGTGCAAAGAGTAGTGAATTCAACTTTGCAACGAAGTATTGACGCTACACCATTTGAAATACTTATCGGAGTCAAAATGAAGAATACCGAAGATTTACAAATCAAGGAACTACTCGAAAAGGAAGCCGTGGAGATGTTTAGTAAGCATAGAGATGAGTTGAGAGAAGACAGTAAACAACAAATTCTTAAGGTGCAGGGGGAAAACATAAAGCAATATAATTTGAGGCGAAGGAAACCCAAGCGATATAGATAGTCTAGGAGATCTGGTTGCTATCAAAAGGACACAATATGGCCCTGGCCTGAAACTCCTGAAAAAGTTTTTGGGACCATATGAAATAACGAAGGTAAAGCCTAACGGGAGGTATGATGTTGTGAAAGTGGGTGTTCATGAAGGACCGATACGAACTTCTACATGCGCAGAATATATGAAGCCATGGATCGACAACTGTAGCGAATCCGAGTCGGATTGCTAGACAGAATGGCCGAATGTGGGTTTCATATGATTCCCTTCAGTTTGGAATAGACTATAGGTGTTCATTTTTACTATATTAGACTATAATATGTCACTTCTGTTTGTTTGAAGTTTCTTTGACAGCTGACGGGCTTTTATGAGATGTGACGTTAGGTAAAAGCTAGATGGGCATAAGCGGGGCGCGGGGGGAATTCAGTGCAAGAAGGCAGATGAAGACGTAAAGACGTAAGGACGTGGAGCTAAAAGACGTATAAAGCAAGTCCAGACAAGTATAGCAAAAGTAGTTATAAACGACGTAAAAAGACGCAAAGACGAATAATAGTACAATCAGCCGGGATTGTGATCTGCCGATGAAAGTGCCTGTTTCCGGAGTGATACCCGAATTGGTTTGTCGATTGAGTTGTGTCTTGTGTGGCCGTGTTGGCTTTTCAAAGGATTCAACAATTATTTTCCTGTTATCATTATATCAGCTATAAAACTACCTGGTGGCCTTTTTATCCAACCCTAGACAACGATTAGAAAAACCTACATACCTATATTGATTATCATACAACATTTTATTTTATGAAATGGTAATGACCAAGAACATTGGGTGGCATGAATCTTAAAAGTGAAAGCTTTTGCTATAATACTATCTTTGCCAGTTATTTATCTCAACAAAATTGAGTAAAAGCTTTTACAGTCTGTTCATGGCTTTCTTGCGGTCACGTCACAGTATTTGACGTTTGGCAGTGTGTCGTAGATTGATCGCTCCACAAGTGACATTTGTGAAATTGATCCGAAAGACCCTCGTCCAGACGTACGTGATTTTTTTTTCAATGTATAAGAGAGAGACGGAAAAGTATGACGTAACCGCAGGAAAGCCATGAACAGACTGTACTTGTTCTTTATTCACATTACCCATTATTATTTTTTCTTTCTTTTATTCAATCTTATAACTGAAAAAATAATTATTTCACAGCCTCTTGAAACAACAAGTTAAAAGGATAGCATACAATGACATGGTACATTGTCAACATGTACTTATTATCGATCTTGTGAAGTTGAAGTTTTCAGGTTTTCACTGATTTTTGAAAATATCCAATTTGTTTTTTTTGTCGAAGATTTATACCATGCTCAGCCTTTGCTCCCATAACACTACTCATTTGTTTGCATGATGAATATATTTTTGCATTATACAAAATCTGTAGGAAAAATGTGAAATAGTCAATACAACATGAATATTTTTTCAGATCAGGTCCTAAAATAGCCTCTACCTTATTGATCATTAATTGTTTTATACATTTTTTGGAATATTGTTTTTTATAATGTTTTTCAAAAACTGATAAGGCCGTGTGGCAAACAACTTTGCATAGATCAATTGGAGCACAGAGACCGCTGGATTCAGGTCTTTTTTCAAATTGTCTAAAAATAATTAGAGTATCTTGTGAATCCCTCTCCAATAGTTTGCTTGAAAGGAGTATGTCTTTGCACTGCATACAGTTTTTCATTTTAAATAATTTGCTTGCGCAGAAGCCCGCAAACATTGCTTTAGAACAACTCTCCAAGTCTGTTTGTTGAGGAACACAAGCAAGTATGTCGGCGTCGTCGCAGTCGTCGTGATGTGTTTCTGGAACACCACTGGGTCTAAGTTGTTTCCTTTTCAAGAGTGACTCATCAACTGACAAGAAGAAATCTTCATCCTCTTCACAATTTGAAGTTTCAGCTGAACGAAGCAAGCTATTAATTGTAACTTGTCGGAAAGTGCAACGAAACCTATGTGCAGGTGGATTGCGACAATATCCTCCACGCTGCCTAATAACTGAGAATAGGTTTTCATTGATATCTTGATTCAACCTAGCCGTCAAGAGATAATTATGATGTTTTTTTTTTTCCTGATCATGCAGCTGAAAAAAAAATGTTCATATCAAACAATAGGCATTTAATTTTTGGAAGTTATTGGGCAGATGTTTTAAACTTTTTGTTTTTAGAGAAAAGGTGGGAGAGAAGTCTAAAAATATAAAATTATACCTATTTAAGTAGAAGAGGCAAGATTAGGTCATTGAAAAGTAATGAAGAATGTAGGTATCTCATTTCCTAAATAATTTTTAAGAGAAACCCATTGATAAATATGAATTGTACGATGAAGAATCCAGAGTGGAATTATTAGATGAGTTGAGAGTATCTATAGCGAACGTTTGTAATTGATCGGAAGCGTTATAAAGGTGACTTCACATGTTATTTCTTTTGATTTTTTTGAAATTGACTTTTTGATAATTCACATGCCTTTATCTAATAGTTTAATGTGTTGGGGAGTTTTTCTTTCACTTGCGAAATTTCGCTGGGATGAGTGGTTCTGCCAGAAAAAAAATATTTTCAATTAGGTACACAGATATTTTATTATTGATTAATTTTTTACTAGCATAACTACTTATCCCAGCAAATTTTTTCAAGAGAGAAAAAAACTTTCTCACACACTGGGTTATAAGATGAAAACATCTGAATTATCATAAAGTCAATTCCATAAAAAATCAAAAGATATAGCTGCATATGACGTCACTGATTTTTTATGGAATTGACTTTCTGATGATTCAGATGTTTTCATCTAATAGAACTTCTACTGTGTGTGTCGTAGGCAGACGTTACGTAAATCAAAAGTTAATTACAACAAGTGAGAATTCCGAACTTTGCACACATATATTGATGGTTTATGGCACTCACCGGAATCTTCTTCTTGCTCAGGTGGAGAGGGCCCTCCTCCTTTGGTTCTGCTTGCCTCCACACAACAACACAATACATAAATGTTAATAATTATTGATTGTGACCGAAAGGCCGAAAATGTTCATCAACGGAAAATTAGCAAGTGTCAGTCCGGTAGGTACGTAGGTACTACCTCGAGCGTATCCGATCAAGTACTCTCGCGCTATCTCGGGTAAAAATGCAGTTTGTGCCATCCGGAGGGGATATGCGTGCAAAATGTTATAGCGCGACATTTAACTTAAAAATTACAAAAACGTTCAGTTTTGAACATTCCACCCACTAAAAGAAATATAATTTTCTTTTATTTAAGAAAATCGAAAGGTAAGCTAAAGTTTACAACAAAAAAAAAAAATAAATAAAAAAATTATCTGCTCTACAAGTGACATGCCCCTGCACTTGCGGAGAATGTCAAAAAAAAATTGACTGGAAAAAGTTAAGCAGTGGGTAAAGGACACAGCTTTACCACTGGCCTTTGAAAAAACCCTTGCTGGGTTCGCACAGTCGCCACACGCACCACACCATCCTGGCCAGGATGAAGTTTGACCACACGTCCGAGCGTCCATTTTAAAGATGGTCTAAGTTCGTTTTTGATCAGAACCAAGGTGTTTATCTTGATGTTTTCTCGGCTTTCCAACCATTTAGATCTCTGTTGCAAGGTATGCAAATATTCTTGACTCCATCGGCTCCAGAAATCCGCTTGCATCCTTTGAATCAGCTGCCATCGATCTAGGCGATTAAGATTGCAGTCTCGGTAGTCCGGTTCCGGGAAAGAACATGCAGGTTCAATGGTTAAAAAATGTGCCGGCGTGAGGGGTAGAAGATCGTTGGGATCTTCACTAAGGTTGCAAAGAGGTCGCGAGTTGAGAATGTATTCGACTTGCGTGAGTAGAGTGTAAAATTCTTCATATGTGAGGGTATGTGAATCCGTCACACGGTAGATATGTGTTTTCACAGATTTAACACCAGCTTCGCTAAGGCCGTTGAAATGAGGACTGGCTGGGGGGTTGAAATGCCACTTTATAGACAGCTTTTCTGCGGTCGCCTTAGAGAAGGAATGAAGAAGAGAACAGGCTCCTATAAAATTGGTTCCTTGGTCGCTATGAAGATTGCTAACTCTCCCACGCCGTGAAATGAATCTGCGAAAAGCAGCCAAAAAACAATCCGAGGACAAGTCGGAACACAGCTCTAGATGGAGAGCTTTAGTTGCGCAACATACGAAGAGGCATATGTATGACTTGCTCGTTTTCGCTCCTCGATGTCTACCTAAAGTGATTGAGAATGGACCGGCGTAATCTAAGCACACATCCGAAAATGCTTTCAACTGAGACACCCGAAAGCTAGGTAAATCAGCCATGACTGGAGCGTATGATTTAGGTTTGAGCCTAAAACACCTGATGCACTTAGATAAACAACGATAAATAGCTGCACGGGGGGAGAGGATCCAAAAGGTTTGAGCGAGTATATAATGAAGCGTCTTTAAGCCAGGATGAAGGTTGTCACGATGTGAGAGTTCTATGACCAAATCCGTAAAGCGACTATTTTTAGGTAATAGAATTGGGTGTTTACTTTCAAAAGATAGGGCAGATTTGCTAAGTCTACCACCCACCCTAAGAATACCAACCTCGTCAATAAAGAGGGCAAGCTTCCTGAAGGGCTTCGGCAATAAGCGATTGCTGTCGATATCACCTAAAATATCAGAAAAGTACTCTCTTTGGAGCTGCAAAATAATAGCTTGACGAGCTCGAGATAATTCTACGGGACACAGAGCACCCGTATTACGACTCTCTTTCGAGTTTGAATTTGAGATGAAGCGGAAAACAAACGCAAGTATACGTATTATTTTGTGCAAGGAAGAAAAACGGCAGAGCAACTCGGAAATAATACCTTTGTCAACGAAGGTGTGCAGAGAGATTGTTTGTTCTTCCTTTAGAATGTCCGTAGAAGCTTGCTCTATAAGCGGGGGCTGTTGAGGCCAACAATCCTCACTTTCCGATAGAAAGTTAGGCCCCTGCCACCAGAGAGCATGACATAGAAGCCGATTGGGGCTGAGACCCCGAGAAGCGCAATCTGCAGGATTAATTTGCGTGGGAACGTATCTCCACTGCGATGATGGGATGATGGTCTGTATGTGACTGACTCTGTTCGCGATAAACGTCTTCCAGCGATGAGGGGAAGCTGAAATCCAGGCAAGAGCGACTTGTGAATCGGACCAGGCATACATACTATCGAATACCCAGGTTTTGGAATAAGTCTCCTGAACGAAGTGCATCAGGTCGGCAAGAAGTACCGCTGCACAAAGTTCGAGGCGAGGTAAGGATTGAGTCTTTAACGGTGCTACCTTGGATTTTGCTGATACCATGGTGACTGAAATTTGACCTGAAGAGGAAATTTCACGAATGTAGATCACGCAACCGTAACCAATGCTAGAAGCATCACAAAATCCATGTATCTCTAAGCGGGAAGAGTTTCCAGAGAATAGTAACCGTTTTAACTTGATTTCTGATAAGCTGGGAAGTTCTGACTTAAAAACGTTCCATTGTTCCGTTATTGATTCGCTTGGTGAATCGTCCCAACAAGAATTTGAAACCCAAAGCTGTTGAAGCATATGTTTGGCGAAAAGACATATTGGAGCGAGAAAACCCAAGGGGTCAAAGATACGAGCAATTTGGGAGAGTATGTTGCGCTTAGTGCATTTAGATTCCACGGGAGTGAGTGAATAAGAAAATACGTCGTTTGTCGGGTCCCATTGAAGACCTAAAACTTTGATCATAGTTGGACCTTCAGACTGAAAATCCAAAGGCATCTGAGTATCGGTAGAAGGTACAGCTGCAAGAAGTTCAGGGTGGCTGCTGGCCCATTTACCAAGTTCAAAACCTCCCTTCCTGAGCAGGCAAATCAATTCCCTCTGAATTTTCAAAGCAGTAGGCAAGTCCGGTGCCGATGAGCAGCAGTCATCCACATAAATGTTGTGACGCAGAACTTCTGAAGCCAAGGGAAAGGAACGTTGCTCTTGTTCTGCAAGTTCTTGGAGAGTACGTAAGGCCAGGTACGGGGCAGATTTGATCCCAAAAGTGACTCGATTTATTTGATACTCTTTTACATCTCCGGAACGGGAAAAACGCCACAGCATGCACTGATATCGGGTATCATCCGAACTGATCAGAATTTGGCAATACATTTGTTTTATGTCACAAATGAATGCCACTGGGTTTGAACGAAATTTGAGAAGAATCTCTGAAACTTCGTGATGAAGCTTTGGACCTGACATGAGATTGTCATTCAGGGACAGGCCATTGGAACTTTTTGCGCTGGCATCCCATACAACTCGAAATTTTGAAGTTGTGACGCAGTGATGCGGAATATAATAGGCAGACGGATCTCTGTAGTGAGAAATAGGCACTGCTGCTATATAATTCTTGTCGATGTATTCTTGCATGAAAGCTGCATATCGCTGGAGAAGATAGTCGTCTTTTGCCAGTCTTTTTTCCAAAAGCGTGAAACGCCGTAAAGCTTGACCGTAGGAGTCTCCTAGTGCCGGAGCACCATGTCGAAAAGGAAGGCTTACCACAAATCTACCGGAATCAGTCCTGGATGTAGTAGTTTTAAAGAACTCATCACACTTCAGATCTTCCTCTGAAAGTGGTGATGCTTTGGGAACGCTCTCTAGTTCCCAGAATTTTTGAAGGGTAAAATCCAAAGAGAAGTCAATGGAAGTATGACATGACAGCAATGGAGTAGGCAAGGGAGTTGTGTCTTGAATTCCGCCCTGTAGTACCCAACCAAAGACTGTTTCCAAACCGACAGGCTGACCTGGACTTCCAAAAACACGACCTGGACCCAAAATATAAGGGACAAGTTCAGCTCCAATCAAGATATCGATAGGACCTGGAATATTGAATTTGGGATCCGCTAAGGACAATCCACTTACGTGCTTCCATCCAGTAAATTGGATTTTCATCTTGGGCTGATCAGAACATAGCTTAGGTAGAATCATGGCATCGAAAGAGAACGTAGGATGACGATTTCCAACAGGCTTAATATAGCAGCTCACCATGCCCTTACCACTGGCTGTAGACATTCCATTCAGCCCTTCAATGAATCGAGAGCATTTGGTTCTTGCCAAACCCAGGCGATTGGCACAAGACTCAGAAATGAAATTAGCCATACTAGCGGTATCCAGAAGGACGCGAACCTTTTGATAACCACCGTAAGCGTCACGAACTTCCACCTGTGCTGTTGAAAGCAAAACCGTTGAGGCAACATGGAATGTGGAAGTGGAAGCATTGAATAAGGGTGGCGGCTGCGACTCATTTGGACCAGGGTTTTTCACCGGCACGTCGGATGGGTCATCAGAAAATGTATTTGAGTTTGACGAAGAACCGTCCTTCAAATGGTATGAGGTAGAAGGCTGCTCATTTGTTTTGTTCAAGTGAAGCAAGATATGATGGGGATTTGAGCAAATTCGACAGGTAATTGTAGACTGGCAATTACGCAGGGAATGCGGTGAACGGAGACAGTTACTGCAGAGTTTGTGGTGCTTCACAAAAGACATCTCTCATTTGAGGGCTTTGAAAGAAAGGTAGGACACCTGTATAAACCATGGAAGGCTGTGCATAGAAGGCATTTTGCCTTTTGGGGATTAGATGAGCTTTTGTCCATATGATGAGGATTTTCTGCAGATAAAAAAGCCGACGTCCTTTTAGGGAAATAAGACTGTGGTTCCGGAGGGGAACGTTGCGCAAAGGGTTTGTTCTTTGGTGATGAAGGTACCATATTGAAGACTGACTCCAAGGCCTTACAGTGGTTTTCCAGAAACGAAACTAGGTCATTGTAAGTGGGCATCTCAATATGGCTATGACGAAGTTCGAAATCAGTGCGTGTCTTCGCATCTAATTTTTGTAGCAAAATGTTGAAGAGTATAAAATCCCATTCGTTTACATTAAATTTCAACAGACGTAAAGCTTCCAAGTTTTCTCTAAAAGTATTCAAAATACTTCTGAGCTCTTTCGCTGAAGAGCGCGTGAGTGGCTGAGCTGTGTAGATGTCATTGAAATAGCTGGTAGCCAAAAACCTGGTATCCTGAAAGCGTTTAACCAAAGTGTGGTATGCAATTAAGTAGTTATTGTCAGAGACTGGAATGGACTTTATTAAATTGAAAGCATCCTTCTCCAATGACGTTCTTAAAAAATGAAATTTCTCAATAGATGAAAGTGAAGCATTATTGTGGATCATGCTTCCGAAAAGATCATAAAATGACGGCCACGTTTTCAAATTACCATCAAAAGTCGGTATAGAAATTTTTGGTAGCTTTGCAACAGCCTGAGGAGGCGTAGTATGTCGCATGTCTAGTGTAGATTGATGTGCTGCAAGTTTATTTGCCGCAGCATTTACTCCAAAATAAAAAGTATCCGCTTGTTTCCTGATATCGTCTTCGGAAGAAAAGTCCTCATCAGTGGAAATTAAGGACACGATTGAATTATGGACCTTTTTAAAATCATCATAAATTTCATCAATATCATCCGCACGCACTACCAAGTTTTCAGCAAAATTTTCATCATCTTTATGTTCGGATGAATATTCGAAAATTTCTTTTAACCGTTCATAGGCCGTCTTACGCTGGAAGCTGAATTTCACGCGTTTTTCAGCCATGGTCATATAACGTCAGCAGTCAAAAATAATAAGGAATTAATCTGGCTTACTATTTAAGGAACAAACTTCAACACAGAAAGAAAGTTGACAATCAAACAATGACAACAATATCAGTTAAGCCGTTATTTATTTATTTTCAAATCAGCTGAGAAACCAATCGTAAAAATAAATCTGTTTACTGTGAAGTTATTTCTCCCAAATATACGCACAAATACGGTATTTGCGATCAGCCTAATTTTTTGCTAGAAAGGAATTTGGCTGGAGCTTCGCCGAGAATGATAGGAAATGGTACGATGCGTGCGGTGCTAAACTGCTAACAAATTGTAGAATTGAGGTGAGCGAAATGTCGTTTGTAGCCTATTGAACAAAGACAAAACTACTCGTCAAAAGAGTAGGGTATGAAAAGAATGAATGCTGTGAAATGGCGGCAAACTTTTAGTGGGTTTTTTTTGTTTTTCACTGAATGTTTTACGTTTTTGAAAGAGGAAAAAGGGCCTTATCCGGCTCGAAGGACCAAAATGTCGTAGGCAGACGTTACGTAAATCAAAAGTTAATTACAACAAGTGAGAATTCCGAACTTTGCACACATATATTGATGGTTTATGGCACTCACCGGAATCTTCTTCTTGCTCAGGTGGAGAGGGCCCTCCTCCTTTGGTTCTGCTTGCCTCCACACAACAACACAATACATAAATGTTAATAATTATTGATTGTGACCGAAAGGCCGAAAATGTTCATCAACGGAAAATTAGCACGTGTCAGTCCGGTAGGTACGTAGGTACTACCTCGAGCGTATCCGATCAAGTACTCTCGCGCTATCTCGGGTAAAAATGCAGTTTGTGCCATCCGGAGGGGATATGCGTGCAAAATGTTATAGCGCGACATTTAACTTAAAAATAACAAAAACGTTCAGTTTTGAACAGTGTGTAAGAAAGTTCTTTTCTCTTCTGAAAAAATATGCTGGGATAAGTAGTTATGCTCGAAAAAAAAATCAATAGTAAAATATCTGTGAAGCTAGTTAAAAAAATTTTTTTTTTTGGCACATCCACTTATCTTAGCAAAATTTGTCAAGAGAGGGAAAAACTCCCCAATACACTGAGCTTTTAGTTAAAAATATGTAAAGCATCAAAAAGTGAATGCCAAAAAAAATCAAAAGAAATAACTACATATGACGTCACCTTTATAACACTTCCGGTTAATTTTAACTGGTCGCTATAGAAACAAAAAAGTAATTTCGTGGTCCATGACTTGGTACCAAAACTTATCAAAATTGATTTGAACATTTTTGAAAAATGTAGAAAAAAACAATTTTTTTTTGAATCTTTGACGCCCTCTGTAGACTTAACGAAGCAATTTTGGATATTGGTAGGTTTGCCTAGATCACCTTATTTTTGGTTAAGGAATTTGTGATTAAGCGTTGTACAGTCATTTCAGGGACACCCTGTATAATAAATATAATTATTAATTTATATAATATTATTCTACTTATTAACAGACATCAGAAGAAACATAGGAGATGAAATCGCAAACTAGAAACAGAATTGTCTAATTGATCTTATATCTTAACATCAAAAATACGATGTCAATAAGTTCATGAGAAAGGAAAGATACACAAACAGCTAGAAGTTGAGTTGGTGATGTTGATTTTCCTTGGGTATTTCCAAACTACATAAATTTTGTTGAAAATTATGATTATCGATAATTGAAAATTTGTTATGTCATTGCAGAAGATAATGGATCTAGATAACTTAAAAAAAAAATCTATACATTTCAATTATTATGACATAGTTTTTGAGAAAGCAAAAGAAAGCAGAAGCTCTGGTCTTCTTCAACAGCCTTTCCATTGTGTTTGAACAAACAGTTTTATTTCATTGTTGCATGTTTTTTCAAAATAAATTGGTTGAGGGCAATAACGCAACACATTTTTTATTTCCAAAATGTTTTAAGAAAATCACCCGAGAAAATCATTATATCACTATCAACATTCTCAACATTTCCTTCTATGACAAAAATATCTTGTCCTTCGATATAAGTTAAGTGTAAAATATAGAGTATAGCGGCACTTAACTTGGTTCTCTTCTCAAAAATCTATCTGAACTTAACGACAAAAAACAAAAGGGGAATCAACAAATCAACGAATATACTATCTGCACCTCACTTTGCACACTAAATATTTCTTGCACAAGTATTCCTTCAGGTAAAGCGTTTTACAATAAACATTATAAAATGTATATAATAATAATAATCTTTATTAAGCACAGCTGGACACAATTCAAGTGATATTATGATGAACTGAACATCGTTAATCACTACATAAATGTTCACATACATACAAAAGTTCTAAACCATACTATTTACCTACATATTTTATCACATGTTACGCCTAAGATGAACTTTTAGGCTGTTTTTAAAATTACCGAGACTGGAGGATTCTTTTACACTAAGTGGTAGATGATTATATTGTACAAGACCCTTATAAAATAAACTATTATTTGTTCTAGACAGTCTTGGTGTAGTTACATAAAAGTGTTCAGTATTCCTAGTATTATAATTATGCTCATCACTAACAAAAACTAAATCTTTAGATAGGTATTCAGGCACCATTCCATTCTTCATCTTATATATAAATACATAGGTTTTAAATAAAATTGTTTGTTCTACATTCATAAAGTCTAAAGTATCAAGCATACATTGTATTGGTGTATATTTATCACAGAAGAGTATAGTACGCAATTACGCATACATCGATTTTGAATTTTTTGTAGTTGTTCAATCTTCCCTTTTGACAATGAATACATAATTGTTGAACAAAAATCCAAATGCGGAGCTATGATGGTCTTATATAACAACACTTTTACATAAACAGATAAATTTTTACCAATTCTCTGAAGAATGTAGCTTTTCTTTGCCATTTTAGAACTAATATAATCAGCATGATTATTAAAATTAGGATTTGCATCCAACATAATACTCAAGTACTTTATCACACTCACCCTATCTATAAGTTGTCCATTAATATTTAAATCAAAACTCTCATCTTTGATCTTACTCAACATATTAGGTGTGCCAAAGATGATATATTTACATTTTTTTGTGTTAACTGCCATATTATTATCACACAACCACTCATTTAAACTATTCAAATCACCCTGAGCTTCCTTTAACATTGTATTTAAATTATTTCCACTAATGTACAACATAGTGTCATCTGCAAACAATTTTATATCACACTTTTTCACATGACTAGACATATCATTTATATACAATAAAAACAAAATTGGTCCAAGAACTGTACCCTGGGGTACACCATATTTAACCTCTACACTGGATGATATTGTATGATTGATTTTGACTTTTTGTGTTCGATTATTCAGATAAGATTCTAGCAATTTATGGGCTGTACCTCGAATACTAATTTTATACAATTTTTGTAGCAGAAGGTTTCTATTCACAGTCTCAAAAGCTCGTTTGAAGTCGAGAAATATTGCAACAACAAAATGTCCTTCATCCATACTTCGCAGCCAGTCATCACATACATTTAAGAGAACAGTTTCACAAGAATGGTCCTTTCTAAATCCCGATTGGGCATCACTTATCACATTATTATTATTGCAAAACATTACAATTTGATCTTTAATAACGATTTCAAGAACTTTTTCGTATGGTGGTACGGTATTGATGGGTCGATGGTCCTCGATATTATGTGAATTTTGTACTTTTTGTACAGGCGTTATAATAGAACACTTCCAATTATCGGGAAAAACACCATAAGTCAAACAACCATTAATTACATCTAAGAACCTATTTCCTATTACACTAAAAACATCCCTTAAAACTATCGTTGAGATTTGATTTTCACAACCTCCACTATTTTTGATGTTCCGCACAACACCATTGAGATAGCTCATATCTACTAAATTAAATCGGTCTATGTCAGCCACAGTTTTAATTGAACTCACTACATAGTCATTACTATGATAAGGTTTAATACCCTCTACAATTTCAGTTAGACTATTCACAAAAAATAAAATGAAGCACTTTGCGATGTTAAACTCATCATCAATTTGAGAATTATCAACTATAATATGTGTAACACAACTTTTTTTATTTGGCAAAAGAGTTTTGAGATTTTTCCAGAGCCGATGTGTGTTATTCTTATTTCCATCCAAAACGTTCAGTAAATATTCATTTTTTGATTTTCCTATCAAACTCACAATTTCATTCCTTATGGTTTTATACTCGTTCCATAAAATATCATCTTGAAATAAGACCGCTGTCTTATATTTGGCATCTCTTAATTTCATTTTCATTAGAATTTCTTCCGTCATCCACTTGTTATTTTCAAACTTCGAAATTTTGCGTTTTTCATGTACTACTGTCATCTGTTCTAATATTCCAGTTATGGACGTAATCAGGCAATCAGAAATTCCATTGATATCCGCAATTGAATTGTTCCATTGACTTTCCATAATATCATTTAATAGTTTCTCTTTATTATAAATCAATTTATCAACTTTGATATATTCACTTGGCATAAAAGTGGGCTTGATTTTTACTAAAATAGCATTGTGATCACTAATTTTAGGTGACATGAGAACCTCAGAAGAAATTGTTTTTTCATTGGTTATTACATAATCAATTAATGTTCTACTGCGTATAGTTGATCTAGGAAAGTTTTTAACTATTTGTGATAAACCATTCACTTCAATGATTCGTTTGCATTTTTGAGGGTAATAGTTGTCTCCATAAAAATCGTAATTGAAATCACCCATTATTATCTGAATGCCGCTGTAATCACTCAATTCCTCTATCAAATTTTGAAGCTCCTCAACAAAAATTTATATTATATACAAACAACAGGTGGCCAAACCCGGGAAAAGCCAACGGGCTAGACGTTTTCTCGAATGGCGCTACTTTTATTGGCGAATGGGTCATAAATCACCCTCAAAGAAATATTTTTAAGTTCGTTCGATAATTATTTTTCGCCACACTTTTGGCTGATTACAATTTCAAGAAATCTAAAACAGTATACCTACCCCCGTAGTACCTAGTATCATTTTATAATAAGACTTTACGAAAAACCCCACAATTCCTTTTTTTGGTCGACTTTTTAGCTTAAAAAATAAATATTTTACAGTCTTTTGTGACAAATTAAATTGAAAGCACTGTCCTTGCAGAATCAAAGAAGGCGGATTTGTCTGGAAATTGAGACTGCTCGAGCTTTTAATTCTAAACAACTTTTCTCAATAAATTGATTTGGCTCATTCTCTTAACATCTTAGTTTGAGACCGAGCAGAAGCTATTCTCAGAATATCAAAATGTAACTCGGAAAATTTTTGTCATTTTCATTTATACCTTATCGAAACCCAATCTGTGGACACACAGTGTATTAAAATAATGAAACAATATTTTATAAGTAAGTATATTCTACTTCATTTATTTGCAAGACTGTCCACGTGATTTTGTTTAATCGGGCATAATATGATCTAATTTATCGAACTATTTTTACATAACATAAGAGAAGAAAAACTAAACTGACAAAACTTGGTCATCAAATATTACTATTTTGAAGTCTACAACAACGCTCTTGATGGGCATTGGAGGAATATAAATGAACCATTTTATTATTATTATCAAATTATTGAATATCATTTAATTATGTACTCGGAAAACGAAAAACATATACAAATCTTTCGTATCATTTATACTCCGCGATACACATAATAATAATATGATATTAAAATATTAAACACATTCTTAGATTGATGTTTGAGAAATTTTGTTGCAAACATTTTGCAACAAAAACATTATTTAGTGTAATTTTCACTAATTGGGAATACTGGATCGTAAGTGTGACATGGGATAGGCAAGAATTTTAAGAAAGCTAGTGCAAAATTTCAAACTCATATATACTTACCTAAAATAGGTGTTTTGAAATGTTTATAGAAAAAAATCCTTCTTAATATCGGTTACTATTAACAATAAAAACAATCTACCAGAGTTTAAACAAAATCGGTGACGTAAATTGTTTTCACCTGGTACACTTGAGAATACTCTCCCATATAAATCCAAAAGCTATAATTCACATCTTTAAAAGCAGTGAAAAACAATATCACCATCTGTTGGTACTTGAAAGCTCTACTTTTCCCCAGAGCCCTCTGCTGATTGACTAGCTAAGTTTGTGAATATCGAATATTTTTTGGGCCTTTTAGTTCCCGTCCCCGATTGTAGGTGGAAACATCGATTTGGAGATGTTTGAGGACGGGAGAATTCTTAGCATGGGAAATATCTTAATATAGTCTTATTATAAAATGATTAAACACTTGAGGACATAGACAGTGGATAAGCAATGAGAGTTCGGCGGCAATTTCGACCATTTCTACATGTAAATCTCCATAAGAAAATCGTAGGTCGGATTTTGTCCCAAAAAATCGACCACGTCGGGTCACATCGGAGATTATCGGGAAAGTTCGACTTGTGATGTGTGGGAGGTGCAGATGCGGATATCAGGTCAGATGTCTTTAATTGTTGAGCTATGGGAGCTATTGATGAAATATGATACATTTCGAGGTAATTCTGTCGGATAGAGAGGAATTTTGGCCGGTGTTCTTGAGTGTTGATTGATTTATTTGCTGTTTGAGTACTGAAATCATTTTGGTGGTGTTTTGATGTTTTGGGTTAGTTAGGATACCCGCAGCGATGTCATTATTATTTTGTAATATTATAGATTTAGGAAAATTAAGTTACATAATATGTTTTTAGATTATTGATTGTTGAGATGTACAGAAGTTATGTGAGATTATCGGGAAAAATGGACTCGTGATATGTGAGGGGGGGGAGTGGGGGCTCGGGGGTCGGAGTGGGGTGTCGGAGGTGAGAGATTGGGGTGTTGGGGGCTGGGGGTGTGGATGACGGATGTGGATATGGATATCAGTATGCCAGATGCCTTTGATTGTTGAGCTCAGTGACACATGCGCACCGCGACGCCGCGCGTTGAGAATTTTTTTTGTTGTGGTGTATGGTGTATGGCATACCATCGTTTTTTCATGCGGTATTTGATACTGAAAACATTTCAATGATGTTTTGATGTATTGTGAGATTTTGGAGATTAGCATTGGTTCCATAATAATATTAAGATTATTATTTTTTGAGTTGTATGTATGTTATGTTACTCATCCGGTATTCGAAGGGGATGTAGAATATTTAAAAAGGAGAGCGCGATGTACCTAGATATTTTACAGTCAACGACCGTGAATTTTTTATGAGAAAGGAATCACAACAAAAGACTATTATGAGATCATGATTTAGTAGATCATTTTAATCTTTATGGTTATGAAAGATAGCATCAGTATTGGTATGAATAAAGAAATTTTAAAATAATGTATATTCACCATTTAAATACAATGAAAAATATTTTGAGAAATTGTATATATTTTATTTCAACACCTGGATAGCGTTAATCCATAGATGAAATAGACGCATACTTACCTTATAAAATGCGGAAAAAAAAGTGAAACTTCGAATGACATATTTATTTTTTCATCAAAAGATAGACGATTGCATTACACACACACATAAATCCCCAAAGAGGTAAATTACACTGTTTACCATAATACATAGGGGATTGAGGGCATAAAAAGGAACTAGAAATAGGACGAATACAAGCACCTTCTACTCACTATCCAATAACATCACACAATTTAAACAGAAAACTAATTTAATTATATCTAATGAGAAATACAAAAACTTATCAAATGCAATAATTATTATACAGAATATATTAACTCATAATAGAATAATGCCCTTGAGGAAGAGTTAGGATAGAATCTTTCAGCAGATGTCTCTTATCATCATACGGACTTAAGGCTATTTTTGTTTGTTTAATAGAATATAAATCATGTTTGCTTGCACGAATCAAATTTTGATCAACCGCTTTCTCAATATTTGACTCTAAACACTCTCTATAATCTTCAAAACTGATTTTATTTTCAATAACACTTTTCTTAACCCCTTTTATTTATTTTTTTTGTATACACCTTCCCTTTTTCCATGGTAGTTTTGTTCTGCTCTAATTCCTCACCAGTGTAAAATAGTTTTACTGCGTAAATTTTTGTCTGTATCTTTACACTGACGTCGTAAACATTGGAATCCAATCTTCTACATTGGAATCCGCTATTTCATAAATTAAAGAGTCTGTACAGTACATTTTTCAAAACGATTTTCCATGTAATCATGATAAAAGTTGTAAATAGTGGTCTTGGCCAAATCTAAAATACACAATATCCAGCATATATTGGCTTATTGAAAAATACTTCAGATTTTGCCAACTCAATAATTACAAGATTTTCATTGATTATAGTGCTACTTCTAAACTCAGGTTTTGAAATTAAAGCCTCAGCTCCATATCGGCCTTCCCATTTAGTAACAAGCTTAACAGAAGAGTATTTTTTTACATTTTCCATGGTTTTTCCAAAAACAGCATTAATCATAAGTTTAAAGAGGTTTTTCTCAAAGTCATTTTTGGAGGCCTGTCTGAGACGAGTATTCAAATCAATATAGGATTTTAACCACGGAGACTGATTAAATGAAATTGCTCTATGGATTTTTGATAGTTTAACGCCCAAACTCAATACCTGTTTCAAGTTTCTGTAGTGAATAATATATTTTTCTTTATTGAAGAGTGTTGCCATTAGCTTGATATTTTTTGAACCAGGAGGTGTTTAATGTTCAGGACAAGGGGGTAAATCGGAAAATAGATCGTGTAACTCATGAGGGATCTCCAAGTCTACTTCCAAAATGAAAGGTTGTTAGATGGAAATACAGAATGAAAATAAACAACTTAATTTTCTTGATTTAACATTGTCTATTGTCAACGACAAGGTGGAGTTTGGTATTTTTAGAAAACCAACCCACACAGGTATTGTTATTAATAATGACTCAGACCACCCCATTCAACATAAGTTAGCTGCGTTCCATAGTTATATAGACAGACTTCTTAAAGTACCCTTGAACGATAGTGAATTTCGCAAAGAACTTGACATAATCCATCAGATTGCAGAACTTAATGGATACACTCACAGTCTTGTTTCGAAACTTCTAAACAAAAAACAAAATCTTATTTTACAGAATCAAACTTATACACAGGATTTTTTAGATGATAATTCTCAGAAACCTTATAGATCGTTAACTTACATTAATAATTTAACAAATAAAATTTCAAATATCTTTAAACCTATTACAAATATCTCTTTCAAAGCCTCCAATTCTCTTGGCAATTTTTTCTTGAATAATAAAGATAAAGTAAACCTTATGGATATCAGTGGTGTTTATCAACTCAAATGTAAGGATTGTGAAGCAGAGTACATTGGTAGAACTTATAGAAGTTTTGGCGTACGATTGAAAGAACATTTGAGAAGTTTAAATGCTAATTCTACAGGTTTTTCTCACTTCGCATCCCATCTGTTGGAGAATGGCCATAACTTTGACTTTGAAGATTTTAAGATTTTACATCGTGCCAATAAAGGTTTGAATCTTAACAATTTGGAACTACTGGAAATACATAAATCTTTCAAAAATACAACGACAATAACTCTCAATCACCAAATAAATCTTGATTATTCACCAATTTTCACTTCCATTATTTAATTAACAATTTACCCCCTTACTACATCATAGCACTCGGCCTCTACTTAGAGGTTTTCTTGGCAGGTTCATGGAAGTTCATGACTGATTTCAATTGTTGAGCTGTATTACTAATTTAGGTTAGGTTATTAGGTCCAAAACTTTGGTTATGTCGGTTTGTCTTGTCATATGCTATTCATGCTTTTATATTCCACCAACTAAGTGTGACATTTGGGGTGGGCACCTCACACATGGAGGTTCACTTTTGTCATGTCTTTTGTACCCCCTTTCATATGTTTTAAAAATGTTTTTATGTATTCATGTTTACTTGTTTGTTAAATTTGATCGATCGAATTACGTCTTGGCCTTGTGATTGTATTGTAAGTATATTTTTAGTTTGGATTTGAGGTTAGGTTTTGAACATGTTTTTTTCTTCTATGTAGCCCTTTTAACTGGACCTGAAGATGGGGTGTAAAGTTTAGACCCTGAAACTAGTAGTCCTGTATTAAACAAATTTATGGAATTGTGAGATTTGACTTCTTTTACCTATCATTGTTAGATGTATCACTAATGTCTAAAACATTGAAAGAAGATAGTTCAAGTTCAGCATCACTCAACCACTTGAATCCATTGAAGGGCAAGTGTTGAGACATCGCCCACCCATATGCTCTTTTCATTCAACATGACCATACCTAAATTAGTCAAAAGTTCAAGCCTAGGATGATCAGATTCAAAGAGTTGATATACGAGGGATACATCTCCAAATACATTGACCTTGCCGAAGGAAACCCGACATTTCTATTTGAAGGCAAGTACAGCGCTAACATGACCAGCTTTTTTTCATTTGAATAGAGAGATAGAGAATACCGGGCATTTTTGACAGGTTTCGACAATTTGTTAATCAGATTTTTTATTTTAATTTGAAAAGCGTGAGTACTCATTATCAAAACACAACCATTATACTGAATTAATGAACGATAGATCAGAGCCACCTTAGATGAGAAAAAAAAATATTTTGCTTATAAACCAATTTTCAGACAAATGAATCATGGCCTTCTTAGAAAAGAAGGCCATGACATAACTACGAAATGTGATATTTTGATTACACTTAAATCTTTTAGGCAGTTTTGCGACATCACTAGACTGGAAATTTTACACTCTTTCCAAAAATCAAAAAATCCAATATGGCTGCCATAAGAAAAATGAAAGTTGAGGGAAAACAAAAGACGATTGAGACATGTCATACACGCCATTTTATTCGTCTTCAAAAAGTGATAATGTCACATTTTGACAGCTGTCAAATTAGCCGTTTCGGATTTACTGGCAAAAAATTAAATCCACTATTTTCGGTTTTTCGACGATAATTCCAAAACCAATTGACCGATAGCAAACCTGAAGGCGGATATCGAATGCACTAAGATTCCTCTAAAACTTTCTCCATTTAACCTTTGCTGTAGGTATAATAGGAGCCAAGATCCCTCTATAGAGAAGCGAATCTGGGACACACTGTATATACCAGTTAAGTGACAATGATCACGAACCTTTTTATCTTCTGCTTGTTAAACCTTTTCACATACATGACAACAACCCGCCTTGAAAAATTGCTTAACTTGTGCAGATGTAAGCTTCTCCATTGGAAGAGGACATTGGAAGACTGTCGTCCCATTTTCAGCAAACTCAAGAAGTTCCTTAACAAACCATTGAATACAATCCTCTCCTGTATAAGACTTATAAAACGATAATGAATCATCATAAGAACATTTAACATAATGTCCAATGCTAAATGGAATATGAGATTGACATTTTTGACTATTTTTTGTTCCATCATCTTCAACAGGGATCAAGAGACACTCAGAATCAGCATATATAACAAAAGGTGCTTTTGTTTTGAAAGAAAAGTTAGTAAACTCAACAAAGCTTGATTTTTCTCAGGAAGCTTTGGAAGAGGACCATTATTCAGAATTTCGCCGTCTTGCAGATGATTTTCCAGTTTTCCAACATCATAAAAGTAATGAAGACAGCGGTCACAAATATACTTAGCACCATTGTTTTTACTCAGCTGTGATGAAACAAGACGAGATAAATTTTTTATCCAAACAAAGTGAGTTTTGATTGGAAGAATCATCTCCCTTTCAAATCGAGTAACATTATCGAGATAATGTCATATATAGGAAACTTGATTCCTTTCAAATTTAAAACAGTCTAGGATGAGGATAAGAAGATGTCCTTTTTGCAAAGTCACGATCAACAGGAAACAATGCAGAGACCACAGCCCAGGCAAAACATAAATTATCAGAATTTTGAATATTAACACAAGCTTGTTTACTTTTTATTTGCTGAGGTAGATCAATATATGAACCGGCTTCCATTGGATTAAACTTATTTATATTAATAGTTAAATTTGGTATTTTAGATAAGGCCCAACCACTATCTTTTTCCTGAGACTCCTCTAATTCACAAAGCAGGGGGACTTTGATATTTTTATCAAACCATGTATCTAGATTAGAATTCTGATATAAAGGGGCATTTTGGGTATTCAAATATTTATTTTCCGTCAAGATTATATTCGCTTTAATCACTTTGAATTCACCACCAAATACAATGTTAACTTTGACAGCATGATTATTTTTCAAAATATTTTGAACCCTTCTTTTAAATATAACATTAAAATCAAATATATATCCAATGATGTCCTTATGGTAAAGATTAATCAAGACACCTGTTCGAACTCTAGATTCAAAAGCTGTACTCAGATCTTCCCATTTTACACGGTGGCATACTCTATTTTTATTCTTGATTCCAGATCCCTTTTTTTGAAGTATTTTAAACTGTTGTCTTGAACATTTGGCATTAACCATTGCTGCTTGTAAATGTTGTTTTTCGCCTATAGATTTAGCAGTTTTCAAAGCTTTGTTAATCTTTCTATCTACTCGAACACATCCCATCAAGCCTTCTCGAAGAAGTTCTTCGGAAGACTTAACTCGAAATATTCCAAGAAATATGCTTAATTGCATTCGCAATTGCAGACATAATTCACAAAAACTGATACGATTAAGAAAAAAAAAATAGCGAAACACGGCCGAACACTTCAAGAGACAATCTAAGACTGATGAAAGTAACTCACCCTCAATATGATTTTTTAAAATAACTATACTCAAAAATTGTCACTAAGAAGAATAGCAGAACACGTCTGAACACTTCAAGAGACAATCTAAGACTGATGTAAATAGCTCCCCCTCAATATAATGAAAAAAAAAAGTCAATAATCTAAATTGCTGCTAAGAAACTGAACACGTCCGAACACTTCAAGAAACAATCTGATACTAATATTCCAACTCACCCGAATCTAACTTTAAAAAGACTTTGCTGATACAGATGTTCTCTACTGTTGGACTGCAGGTGTCCTGAAGTCCTCGTTTTTGATAATCCTTTGTGATACAGGTGTTCTTCTCTGCTGTAGGACTACAACAGTGCTGGACACCTCTTGAAGTTATTATCAATAATAAAAGCTTGATTAGTAGATAAGCAATGTATGTCCGACAGCAATTTCGGTCATTTTTACATCTAAATTCCCATAAGAAAATCTTAGGTCGATTCTGCAGTTTTTGTACCGTTCAAGGTCATCGAGCGACGACGCTGTGGGCGTGGTTGATCTTGACAGCTTTGACAGATATCATTTTGACAGTTGACAGATATCATTTTGACAGCTTTGACAGATATCATTTTGACAGTTGACAGCTTTGACAGATGTCATTTTCACAGCTTTGACAGATATCATTTTGACAGTTGACGGTTGTGATCTCATTGATGCTTGATTCCCAGGATCGGGGTGTGTGTGTGTGTGTGTGGAAGGTGATTTTATTCTCACCAAAGCCTGAAAAAGATTTTCCGATGGCGAGATTGGAACCCACATCCTGTGGATTTGTACGTGACTGCCTTAACCACTCAGACCACGAGATGTTATGAATTTAAATCTATAATCAAGGTACTGTTGTTGCTACTTAGTTGTTGTTTGTATAGATGACGCGTACTATTGATTCAATTCTTTGATCGTTTGCTATTAGAATGACGGCGTGGGATGTTTGAAGTAGGTGAGCTGATTTTTAGGCGTAGTGTTGGGTTATGGTTGCGGGGAAGCGGGGTGCGATTAGGTGAGACTAGGATGTGGAGTGCGGTGCGGTTGGTAGATCGGTTGGGGTGGGGGTCTTAAGTGGGGGTCTTGAGTGGGGGTCTTGAGTGGGGGTCTTGAGTGGGGGTGGGGGTCTTCGGTGGGGTCTCTAGTGGGGGTCTTGAGTGGGGGTCTTGAGTGGGGGTTGGGGTAGGGGTCTTTGATAGGGGTCTTGAGTGGGGGTCTTCGGTGAGGGTCTTGAGTGGGGGGGCCGCTAGGTGGCGTCACGAGATGTGGTGACGTCAGAAAACAAGAAAACAAGAACACAAGAACACAAGAAAACAAGAAAACAAGAAAACAAGAAAACAAGAAAACAAGAAAACAAGAAAACAAGAAAACAAGAAAACAAGAAAACAAGAAAACAAGAAAACAAGAAAACAAGAAAACAAGACAACAAGAAAACAAGAAAACAAGAACACAAGAACACAAGAACACAAGAACACAAGAAAACAAGAAAACAAGAACACAAGAAAACAAGAACACAAGAACACAAGAAAACAAAAACACAAGAAAACAAGAACACAAGAAAACAAGAACACAAGAAAACAAGGACACAAGAAAACAAGAACACAAGAACACAAGAACACAAGAAAACAAGAAAACAAGAAAACAAGAGAACAAGACAACAAGAAAACAAGAAAACAAGAACACAAGAACACAAGAAAACAAAAACACAAGAACACAAGAAAACAAGAACACAAGAACACAAGAAAACAAGAACACAAGAACACAAGAAAACAAGAAAACAAGAATACAAGAACACAAGAAAACAAGAAAACAAGAACACAAGAAAACATGAAAACAAGAACACAAGAACACAAGAAAACATCCATATGTTTGCATTTTTGTTGGGAAGATAAGACCAGTCATTGGCACCAATTTGTTTTGCGATTAAGAGTGATGAAGTCGAGCTCGTTCATTGATTAGAGTAGGGTTTTCATTTATTTTTTTTGCATTTCTAAATATGAGAAGAGTAGCGAAATTCTGATAAATAATTCTTCTATAATTTTGAAAACGATTCTTCATGTATTCATAATGAAAGCTGTAGATTGTAGTCTTAGCCAGATCTAAAATACACATTCCAACATAAATAGGTTTGTTGAAAAACACCTCTGATTTAGCTAGCTCTATAATTACCAGGTTTTCATTAATTATGGTGCTACTTTTGAATTCTGGTCTTGAAATCAAAGCCTCAGCCCCATATCGACCATCCCATCTAGTTACTAGTTTAACAGATGAATGTTTCCTGACGTTTTCCATCGTTTTACCAAAAATTGCATTTATCATTAGTTTAAATAGATTTTTCTCGAAATCATTTTTGGAGGCCTGTCTGAGACGAGTATTTAAATCAATGTAGGGTTTTAACCATGGAGACTGATTAAACGAGATTGCTCTATGGATTTTAGATAGCTTGACACCCAAATTCAAGGCCTGCTTCAGGTTTCTATAGTGAATAACATATTTTTGTTTACTATAGAGTGTTGCCAATAGCTTGCTATTTTTCGAACCAGGAGGTTTTCGATGTTCTGGACAAGGCGGTAAATAAGTAAATAAATCATGTAATTCATGGGGTATTTCCAAGTCCACCTCCAAAACAAAGCCTATATTAGAAGTATCATCAACGTTTAAAACATCGAGAGTTAATTTCAGCGTCAGTTAACCACTTGAAACCGTTATAGGGTAGATACTGAGACATGGCCCATCCATATTGATTATTGACGTCAAAATACATAAAATATGTTTCTTTATTAGAGGAATCATACGAAGGAATGTACTTATTGTTGGCTTGAGCATATCTCTTGGAGCACTGACTCAGACCTCCTCGTATACCCTTCTCAATGAACATGACCATATCTAAATCGGTTAAGAGTTCAAGTTTTAATCTGATTTATACAACTGATATAACATACATTGCCAAGAATAACCCGGAAGAGTGAATGAATGAGCAGGATCTAAGCCATATGTTTCATGAGATGTAGATCTAAATTGTTCAAACACGTCAGCCAATAACAAAATATCCGTTTTCATGTACAGCTCAGCAAAATCTTGCATTGTTTCACATTGGAATGTATTCCAAACTTTTTGTGCATGTGCATAATCATTATCTGAGATATATTTATCGGTTAATCTATTATAAAATTCCGGTTTTGGAGGTAATTGACACTCATTGATTTTAGACCAGCCATCCATAAAGTCATATGGGAATACACCTTTACGAGTTAACAATCTAAAATGTTCTTCGTTCAACCCCACAAACTCAGATTTTAAAATAGGAAACTCGGAAAGATAAGATGCGAGTTTATCTAATCCAGAAGCCATGAATCGAAAACTATCCAAAAACCTGAATGCAACATGATTGTCTGGGATATGCTTGGTGAAAGAGATGTATTTTTCCTTGTTCACAGGTAAAACATCAATTGTCCCCTCCACTTCCGCTAGAGCCTTAATCAGCAGATGTCCATCATAGGAACTTAGGCTATGAAATAAAACTGGAACAGTGTGGCAATCGTTAAAATTTAAATTACATGCTTCATGGGCAGGTCCTCTATACAAACCAGTCAAGTGACAATGATCACGAACCTTTTTATCTTCTACAACAAAAGCTTTCCCACAGACATGACAGTTTCTAGCTCTATGAAAACCTTTATTTTGTTCAGGTGTTAGCTTGTCCATAAAAAGAGGACATTGGAAGACGGTCTCCACATTTTCGGCAAAGTCAGAAAGTTCTTTAACAAACCATTGAATACAGTCTTTTCCAGTATAAGATTTATAAAATGATAATGTATCATCATAAGAACATTTAACATAATAGCCAATGCTAAATGGGATATGGGATTGAAATTTTTGAGTATTTTTAGATATATCATCTTCGAAAGGTAGCAAGAGACATTCTGAATCAGCGTATATAACAAAAGGAACTCGTGTTTTAGAAGAAAAGTTGGTAAAATCAACAAACCTTTTTTCATTTGTCGGAACTTTGGGAATCGAACCATCGTTAAAACTTTCGCAGTCTTCTATATGATTCTCTAGTTTACCTTCATCATAAAAGTAGTGAAGACAGCGATCGCAAATGTGCACTTTCCCACAGTTCTTTGTTACTTGGGGACGAACTAGACGAGACAAATTTTTTATCCACACAAAGTGCGTTTTTGGTGGCGACACCATATCCAGTTTTTCACTATAATAATTTTCTTGGACCATAAGAAGATTAATATGGTAATTGAGTTTATTTTTAGTGATGTAGGCTGGTACCACTTCAAAAGACTTTTCAGATTTGTGTAATCTATAAACGTTTATTGAAATACCGTTTTGTTTTTCAAACCGAGCAACTTGTGATAAAGTCATGGGAAACTGAAGACCCTTCATATTCAAAACATCTCGAGGATTGGGATAAGAAGACGTCCTATTCGCTAACTCTGGATCTACAGGAAATAGTGCAGAGACCACAGCCCAAAGAAAACACAAATCATCTGAATTTTGAATATTAACGCACGCTTGCCTATTTTTAATTTGAGAGGGTAGATCAATATAGGACCCGGCTTTGATGGGATAATACTTATTTATATTGACAGTTAAATTTACTATTTTAGATAAGGCCCAACCACTATCTCTTTCTTGAAACTCTTCTAATTCACCAAGCAATGGTATTTTTACATTATTTTCAAACCACACATCTAAATTACTATTCTGATATATTGGAGCGTTTCGAGTGTTTAGATATTTATTTTCGCTCAAGGTTTTATCTGCTTTATCAACAATGAATTCTCCACATAAAACTGTATTAACTTTAATGGCACTGTTCTGTTTTAAAACATTTTGAATTCTTCTTTTGAATATAGCTTTACAATCCATTAGATATTTAATAATGTCTTTATGATGAAGATTAATCAATACACCCGTTCGAATCCTATGATCAAAAGCCGTTTTCAAATCTTCCCATTTCACTCGATGATATGCGGTTTCTTTTCTCACGGTGCCCGTTTTATGTTCCAATTTAAACTGATGTCTCAAGCTCTTAACATTCGCTAGAACAGCCTGCAACTGGTGCTTCTCACCAACAGTATGAGCAGTTTTCATAGATTTGTTAATTTTTCTAGCAGCACTGGTACATTCTTGCAGGCCCTCACGAAGCAGTTCTTCAGTAGACTTCTGTTGATATATACCAAGCAGGGCAGATATGTGTTTGATTAAATTTGCGATAATAGCAAACATAATTCACGTGAACTTAAACTGAAACGGAGAAAAAAAAAATAACCAAACACGTCTGAACACTTTAAGAGACAATCTAAGACTGATGGAAGTAACTCGCTCTCAATAAAAAAAAAAAAAAAAGACAATAATTTGAATTGTTGCTAAGAAAAATAGCAGAACACGTCCGAACACTTCAAGAAACAATCTAATAGTAATGATATAACTCACCCTAATCAAACTTTAAAAGGACTTTGTTGATACTGATGTTCTCTGCTGTTGGGCTACAGGTGTCACAACAATGTAGGCACCTTATCCCTCGTTCAGATTTATTTCCTCAAATGCAGGAACAATCTGCTGATCTTTTGTTTGTTCCTAGTAATAAAGTGAATCTAGTTACCTTCAACTTACTCACAACAACACAAATCACGTGATTGACAATTTTTACAAAAGCACGTCTTATCTCGATGGATGGCGTTAGCAGACTGATTGAATTCACACATATATAACTGATTATAACTCAAGAATTTGTTATCACCTCAACCACAGCCGTATCAACAGTTCTAAATTTAGCCCAAATGTGGTTTTCTTATCAACAGTAGACAGGATGTGGTTTTCACGTCACACTCTTATCAACAGTTCTAGATTTAGGTTGAATGTGGTTTTCTTATCAACAGTAAACAGGATGTGGGTTTCTTATCACACCAACCACAGCCTTATCAACGTCACACTCCTCTTATCAACAGTTCTAAATTTAGGTTGAATGTGGTTTTCTTATCAATAACAAGTCTCAGTAACTACAACAGCAACAAAACAAGAAAACAAGAAAACAAGAAAACAAGAACACAAGAAAACAAGAAAACAAGAACACAAGAACACAAGAAAACAAGAAAACAAGAAAACAAGAAAACAAGAACACAAGAAAACAAGAAAACAAGAAAACAAGAACACAAGAAAACAAGAAAACAAGAACACAAGGAAACAAGAAAACAAGAACACAAGAACACAAGAACACAAGAACACAAGAACACAAGAAAACAAGAAAACAAGAAAACAAGAAAACAAGAACACAAGAACACAAGAAAACAAGAACACAAGAAAACAAGAAAACAAGAAAACAAGAAAACAAGAAAACAAGAAAACAAGAAAACAAGAAAACAAGAAAGCAAGAACACAAGAACACAAGAACACAAGAAAACAAGATAACAAGAACACAAGAAAACAAGAAAACAAGAACACAAGAACACAAGAAAACAAGAAAACAAGAAAACAAGAAAACAAGAACACAAGAAAACAAGAACACAAGAACACAAGAAAACAAGAAAACAAGAAAACAAGAAAACAAGAAAACAAGAAAACAAGAAAACAAGAACACAAGAACACAAGAACACAAGAACACAAGAAAACAAGAACACAAGAACACAAGAAAACAAGAAAACTAGAAAACATTCTGAAACAACATTTATGGAATTGCGATCTGGTTTATGTGCGTGCGCATCAAAAGAAGTTCTTTCTCGAGCTAATGGCTTCGGGTTGGAGTCGTTGCCCAAAAATTTTCAATATAGAGGATATTTCTTACAATCAGGCACCACCGCCACCAACACTCGAACAAGATATACCGAAATGCATGAGCAGGGCATGTTTATAAAATGTAATTTCTGAACGAAAAAACGTGATCATATTTGGGAAATGAAATCTTTGAATCATTTTAACTATTACGACCCCGTCTCTAAAGTTACACTTAGAGAACACAGCATTGAATTATGGCCATGATACTCGACCAGCATGCGCCCATTGCCAATGGGGCCAGAGGTGTCGGAGCTGATAATAACTGCAAGGATGGCGACTGGCTTCACACAATCCATGGTGTTGTCGGGAGGAGGTGAACAGATGTATGGTGCTCATGCTATCCGTGTCGAGGGGGTGCATGGAAATACCATATTTTATATGAATTTTTAATAGAACAAATCAAAACAAACAATGTTTTATTTCACAAGAATTAAAGTGCTTCGTCTAGACCGCGTCATTGACTTATTTATGGAGTGTTCGCATGGAAATAGTTCAAACATCTATCGCAAATAAACATTCAATTCTTATGCTTAGTAATTTGTGATCTCACTAACCTGGATAGATCCTTTATCAAACAATAATGATAGGAAATCTCAATCTCATTTTCAATATTTGGCAATGGTTCAAAATCATTAATTTTTGGAAGATATTTGTTTTGAATAATTAGTAAATTGACATGATTTTCCAACTTATTGTTCGTCAATCGACATGGTACAACACTGAAAAATTCGTTCTTTTTATTTTGAACCATTTCCAACATATAAACATTTACACTTATATTATTTAATTTTTCGAATTTATGAATTTTGTTGACTGTCATTGGAAAATCCAAACCCTCTGTATCAAGGATGCGGGTGTAATGTGGATATGATTCGACTCTATCTGAATTTTTCTGATAGGGTACAAAGCAGCGACTATACACCATACACCAATAAAAGCATGCGTTATCATCATTTTTGATGTTGATACAAAAAGCATGTATCAACATCAAAAATGATGATAACGCATGCTTTTATTGGTGTATGGTGTATAGTCGCTGCTTTGTACCCTATCAGCTTTGAAATTTGTCTGGGCAGAGGAATGTAGGATGAAGCACCCACCCCAAAGCTATGCTTATTAATGCAAATTTCTAGACTGACAATTTTTTTAATGCCCACCCACTGTCACGTTCTTGAACATCCTCCATTTTTGGTAAAATTGGTTTGCTTATACAATTTTGAAACCACTCAATCAAATCTGTACCCTTATCCAATACTTCATTTTTGATATGAAAATATTTAAAATCAAGGTTTTCAACATTATTTTTGTTTACAATGAACTTACCACAAAAAGTCGCATTCACCTTTATAGCACTGAACACTTTCATAATTTCGTTGATTTTTTCCTTGAACAAGACAAAGGAATCATCAAAAAACTCCCCTAGATTCACATGTGTTTGATTGATAATCACTCCAGTTCTTATGCGAGACTCAAAGGATGTTTTCAAGTCTTCCCACTTGACCCGCCTGGTAAGATTTGGTTCCATTCCTTCACCCACATGCGTCTTGGAGATTCGTGACTTGAGAAGCATCCGGAACCTCTTCAAATGACCCAAATTCATCACCAATTTTTTTCTGGATCCAATAGATATTGGTGCAGCCATTGCCCTCTGGAACTGCTGGATGCTTCGATTTATTTTCACCAGCCACCGCTTTTGCTCCTCTTTTCTGGCGGCACATAACTTGGGGTATGCCTCTTTGAACTTTGTCACAATGTCACTACTCAAAGAGGTAATTTCTTCGAAAGAACTCATGATTTGATCTATCTAAAATTGATATTTTAAAACACCACTTAAATGGGGCGAGTGGGTTGACTTACCAATGCAGCAGATGATAACAATGAAAGAGAACTAATTTCAACTAGCTTATCAATTTGATGTTGGTTATTTGGAGCGATATGTTGTTGTGTGTCTGATGTCTGATGTCTCGATTACAAATGAATCTTTACACCACTCACCACAATCTCCTATGTTAATAATCAGAAAATCACATCCTGCACTGGGCATATTGTTTGATATCATACCAACCGCAATAACATGAGTCACCATTTCCTTTTAGCAGGACGTTGTTGATAATTGCATCACTTCCGGTACATATTGAATTCACACACACACACACACACAGCTCACGGGCTGCAGCGTTGACTATCATCATTGACTTTCAACAATTTACTACTACATACATTTGCTATTCAATCCATATTTCCATAAATCTAACTATCAACAGTGACAACAATGCAATTTCATCTTATCAGCTGGAACGTGATAACAATTTCCTGCACAAATATACTCCTAGAATGGGTAGCATGATACAAAAAATGAATGCAAAGATTGATATAATAGCGAATTCTATATGATTTTTACATTCAAACAAATCAATGAGTACATTCCAGTTTGTTGGTTCAAAATTTTCATCTACAAAATAAAGTCTTAACTTGAAAGCTAAATATGACAAAATTTTTAATTGACTATTATTTTTTTTTAAATTCAGCTACTTTTCAATGTGAATCATCTTTATATGATTGAATTAAACAAAACCTGTCTTGTTGAAAACCACAAAGCAAACCGATCCTGAATTTATACCTGAAATTTTATAATCAGTGAACTAATACTGCTACATTTGTTCATTTTATTTTCATATAACCACAATTGCTTATGAGATGTTTTTGGTAATGTTTGTGTTGTTTTGTTGTTTTCTTGTTTTCTTGTTTTCTTGTTTTCTTGTTTTCTTGTTTTCTTGTTTTCATGTTTTCTTGTGTTCTTGTGTTCTTGTTTTCTTGTTTTCTTGTTTTCTTGTTTTCTTGTTTTCTTGTTTTCTTGTTTTCTTGTTTTCTTGTTTTCTTGTTTTCTTGTTTTCTTGTTTTCTTGTTTTCTTGTTTTCTTGTGTTCTTGTGTTCTTGTTTTCTTGTTTTCTTGTGTTCTTGTGTTCTTGTTTTGTTGTTTTCTTGTGTTCTTGTTTTCTTGTTTTCTTGTTTTCTTGTGTTCTTGTGTTCTTGTTTTCTTGTGTTCTTGTTTTCTTGTGTTCTTGTGTTCTTGTTTTCTTGTGTTCTTGTGTTCTTGTTTTCTTGTGTTCTTGTTTTCTTGTTTTCTTGTTTTCTTGTTTTCTTGTTTTCTTGTTTTCTTGTTTTCTTGTTTTCTTGTTTTCTTGTTTTCTTGTTTTCTTGTTTTCTTGTTTTCTTGTTTTCTTGTTTTCTTGTTTTCTTGTTTTCTTGTTTTCTTGTTTTCTTGTTTTCTTGTGTTCTTGTGTTCATGTTTTCTTGTTTTCTTGTGTTCTTGTTTTCTTGTTTTCTTGTGTTCTTGTTTTCTTGTCTTCTTGTTTTCTTGTTTTCTTGTTTTCTTGTGTTCTTGTTTTCTTGTGTTCTTGTTTTCTTGTTTTCTTGTTGTCTTGTTTTCTTGTTTTCTTGTGTTCTTGTGTTCTTGTTTTCTTGTTTTCTTGTGTTCTTGTGTTCTTGTTTTCTTGTTTTCTTGTGTTCTTGTGTTCTTGTTTCTTGTTTTCTTGTTGTCTTGTGTTCTTGTTTTCTTGTTTTCTTGTTTTCTTGTTTTCTTGTTTTCTTGTTTTCTTGTTTTCTTGTTTTCTTGTTTTCTTGTTTTCTTGTTTTCTTGTTTTCTTGTTTTCTTGTTTTCTTGTTTTCTTGTTTTCTTGTTTTGTTGTGTTCTTGTGTTCTTGTTTTGTTGTGTTCTTGTTTTCTTGTTTTCTTGTTTTCTTGTTTTCTTGTTTTCTTGTGTTCTTGTGTTCTTGAGTTCTTGTTTTCTTGTTTTCTTGTGTTCTTGTTTTCATGTTTTCTTGTGGTCTTGTTTTTTTGTTTTCTTGTGTTCTTGTGTTCTTGTTTTCTTGTGTTCTTGTTTTCTTGTGTTCTTGTGTTCTTGTTTTCTTGTGTTCTTGTGTTCTTGTTTTCTTGTTTTCTTGTTGTCTTGTTTTCTTGTTTTCTTGTTTTCTTGTGTTCTTGTGTTCTTGTTTTCTTGTGTTCTTGTTTTCTTGTGTTCTTGTGTTCTTGTTTTCTTGTGTTCTTGTGTACTTGTTTTCTTGTGTTCTTGTGTTCTTGTTTTCTTGTGTTCTTGTTTTCTTGTGTTCTTGTGTTCTTGTTTTCTTGTGTTCTTGTTTTCTTGTTTTCTTGTGTTCTTGTGTTCTTGTTTTCTTGTTTTCTTGTTTTCTTGTGTTCTTGTGTTTCGTGTGTTCTTGTTTTCTTGTTTTCTTGTTTTCTTGTTTTCTGACGTCACCACATCTCGTGACGCCACCTAGCGGCCCCCCCTCCCACTCAAGACCCCAACCGAAGACCCCCACTCAAGACCTCTACCAAAGAACTACGATTTTCTTATGGGAATTTACATGTAAAAATGACCGAAATTGCTGTCGGACATACATTGCTTATCTACTTTGATTATCTTAAAAAAATAATATGTCTAATAGCGTAAAAACACTAGTTTTGTAATATTTTAAAGTTTAAAAACAAACCCTACTAATTCCTTGTTTATTGTGATAAATTGGAAAGGAGATATTTTATCAAAATTAGGTACCTGCATAGTATAGTCAATAGATAATGTTATAATAATTTTAATTTGATTTAATTTTTTGAAAACATCGATTGGATATGAAATTGATGATTTTTAATATTTCAATATAAAAAATGCTGTATAATTCGAGCTTATTATAATCAAAAATATGTATTAAGGGTTTTGGGGTTATGTTTTGTAAGAAAATTGTTGTATGTGCAAGTAAAGCTATTTTTTCTGTTACTCAGTTACTCATCAACGATTATCTGACCACTTCACTGATGTTGAATTGCAAAAATTGGATGCCTACATTTGAAGACTGCTTGAATTAATAGCAAATCCTTGATATTGAAGGTACGTTAAGTCGCCAAAATTATATCGCAGGAAATAAAATAATATATTTTTCATAGGATCCCCAAATATTCAATTTGGAATTGGCAATATTGCAATAGTGAAAGGTTAAAGATTGTCAAAAAGAGGAACTTCAAGAGGTGTCCAGCACTGCTGTAGTCCTACAGCAGAGAATAAGAACACCTGTATCACAATGGATTATCAAAAAAGAGGACTTCAGGACACCTGCAGTCCAACAGCAGAGAACATCTGTATCAGCAAAGTCTTTTTAAAGTTAGATTCGGGTGAGCTAGAATATTAGTATCAGATTGTTTCTTGAAGTGTTCGGACGTGTTCAGTTTCTTAGCAGCAATTTAAATTATTGACTTTTCTTTTCATTATATTGAGGGGGAGCTATTCACATCTGTGTTAGATTGTCTCTTGAAGTGTTCAGACGTGTTCTGCTATTCTTCTTAGTGACAATTTTTGAGTATAGTTATTTTAAAAAATCATATTGAGGGTGAGTTACTTTCATCAGTCCTAGATTGTCTCTTGAAGTGTTCGGACGTGTTTTGCTATTTTTTTTTCTTAATCGTATCAGTTTTTGTGAATTATGTCTGCAATTGCGAATGCGATTAAGCATATTGATGCACTACTTGGAATATTTCGAGTCAAGTCTTCCGAAGAACTTCTTCGAGAAGGCTTGATTGAATGTGTTGGAGTAGTTAGAAATATTAACAAAGCTTTGAAAACTGCTCAATCAATAGGCGAAAAACAACATTTACAAGCAGCAATGGTTATTGTCAAATGTTCAAGACAAAAGTTTAAGATACTTCAAAAAAAGGGGTCTGGAATCAAGAATAAAAAACGAGTATGCCACCGTGTAAAATGGGAAGATCTGAGTAGAGCTTTTGAGTCTAGAGTTCGAACAGGTGTCTTGATTTATCTTTACCATAAAGACATCATTGGATATATATTGGATTGTAAGGTTATATTTAAAAAAAGAGTTCAAAATATTTTGAAAAATAATCATGTTGTCAAAGTTAACACTGTATTTTGTGGTGGATTCAAAGTGATTAGAGCGAACATAACCTTGACGGCAAATGAATATTTTAATACCCAAAATGCCCCTTTATATTAGAATTCTGATAAAGATACATGCTTTGATAAAAAAGATTGTGAATCAGAGGAGTTTCAGGAAAAAGATAGTGGTTGGGCCTTATCTAAAATACTAAATTTAACTATTAATATAAACAAGTTTAATCCAATCAAAGCCGGTTCATATATTGATCTACCTCTGCAAATAAAAAGTAAACAAGCTTGTGTTAATATTCAAAATTCAGATAATTTATGTTTTGCCTGGGCTGTGGTCTCTGCATTTTTTCCTGTTGATCGTGACTTTGCAAAAAGGACATCTTCTTATCCTCATCCTCAAACTGTTTTAAATTTGTAAGGAATTAAGTTTCCTATGACATTATCTCAGGTTACTCGATTTGAAAAGGAAAATGATATTTCTATAAACCTCTATAGATTGAAGAAATCGGGTAAGTCTTTCAAGGTTATACCGGCATATATCACCAAAAAAAAAGTTGAGTAGGTACCATATTAATCTTCTAATGGTACAAGACAATTATCAAAGTGGTGAAGAGGAGATGATTCTTCCAATCAAAACTCACTTTGTTTGGATACAAAATTTATCTCGTCTTGTTTCATAACAGCTGAGTTAAAACAATGGTGCTAAGTATATTTGTGATCGCTGTCTTCATTACTTTTATGATGTTGGAAAACTGGAAAATCATCTGTAAGAATGCGAAATTTTGAATGATGGTCCTCTTCCAAAGCTTCCTGAGAAAAATCAAATGTTTGTTGAGTTTACCAACTTTTCTTTCAAAACAAAAGCACCTTTTGTTATATATGCTGATTCCGAGTGTCTCTTGATCCCTGTTGAAGATGATGGAACAAAAAATAGTCAAACATGTCAATCTCATAATCCATTTAGCATTGGATATTATCTTAAATGTTCTTATGATGATTCATTATCGTTTTATAAGTCTTATACAGGAGAGGATTGTATTCAATGGTTTGTTAAGGAACTTGTTGAGTTTGCTGAAAATGGGACGACAGTCTTCCAATGTCCTCTTCCAATGGAGAAGCTCACATCTGCACAAGTTAAGCAATTTTTCAAGACGAGTTGTTGTCATGTATGTGCAAAGGTTTTCCAAGCAGAAGATAAAAGGGTTCGTGATCATTGTCACTTGACTGGTATACAGTGCGGCTCTAAAACGTCCCCCTCCCTCTTTTTTTTTAATGTGTGCACCAGAAATTTTTAAACTTGGCATACTTTGATTGCTTTCGAAATACTACTTTTTGATGTTATTGACGTACTTTTAGTATTCAAGATAGCGGCTGGGCGCCATTTTGAAACATTTTTTTAAATGGAAAGGGGGGTCGTGTGACACCTCATTTTGAAGATCCTGATGAGTACTTTATAATCCTTGAAAATTGAGTCGATATCTTCAAGTACCACAAAATGGCGGTACATTTAATTACTACATTGATATATACACTTTTAAAAAAAATTGACAAATTCAATTCAAAAGATGCTGGAAATATTCTTGACATTAAGTTTGGGTTAGGAATAAATGACAAAAATTTCAATGCATCTTTTGAATAGAACTTGACGACTTTTTTCAAAAAGTGTATGTATCAATGTAGTAATTGAATGTACCGCCATTTTGTAGTACTTGAAGATATCGACTCAATATTTAAGGGTTATAAAGTACTCATCAGGATCTTCAAAATGAGGTTTCACACGACCCCCTTTTTTATTTAAAAAAATGTTTCAAAATGGCGCCCAGCCGCCATCTTGAATACTAAAAGTACGTCAGTAACATCAAATAGTAGTATTCCGACAGCAATTGAAGTATGCCAAGTTTCAAAATTTCTGTGCACACTTTAAAAAAAAAAGGGGTGGAACTTTTAGAGCCGCACTGTATATAGAGGACCTGCACATGAAAAATGATATTTGAATTTCCAAGACAGCCACATTCTTCCTGTTTTATTTCATTGTCTTAGTTCATATGATGGACATTTGATTATCAAAGCCTTAGCTGAAGTGGATGGGCCAATCGATGTTCTTCCTGTAAACAAAGAGAAATATATCTCCTTTTCAAAGCATATCCCTGAAAGTCGTATTCAGTTCAGATTTTTGGGTAGTTTTCGTCTTATGGCTTCTAGTTTAGATAAACTCGCATTTTATCTCTCAGATTTTCCCATTTTAGAGTCCGAATGCAAGAATCTGAGTAATAAGCATTCCAAATTGCTCACTCGTAAAGGTATATTTCCATATGACTTTATGGATGATTGGTCTAAAATCAATGAGCGTCAATTACCCCCAAGTCAGAATTGTATAGAAGATTGGAGGATAAATGTATTTCAGATCGTGATTACGCACATGCGCTAAAAGTCTGGAATACATTATCATGTCGAACAATGCGTGATTATTCTGATCTTCACATGAAAACTCATATTTTGTTATTGGCTGACGTGTTTGAGCAATTTAGATCAGCAGCTCATAAAACTTACGGATTAGACCCCGCTCATTCGTTCACTCTTCCTGGTTATTCTTGGCAATGTATGCTGTATCATCTCTTTAAATCTGATCATCCTAGGCTTGAACTTTTGACTGATTTAGATATGGTCATGTTCATTGAAAGGGGCATACGAGGAGGTCTAAGTCAGTGTTCTAAAAGGCATGCTGAATGCAGTAATAAGTATATTCCTTCATACGATCCTTCTAGAGAAGAAACATATCTCATGTATTTTGAAATCAACAATCAGTATGGGTAAGCGATGTCTCAACACAACTAATGGTGGTTGAGTGATGCTGAACTTGAACTATCTTCTTTCAATGTTTTAGACGTTTATGATACCTCTAACAAAGCTTTCATTTTGGAAGTAGACTTGGAGATCCCTCATGAGTTACACGATCTATTTTCCGATTCACCCCCTTGTCCTGAACATAAGACACCTCCTGGTTCTAGAAATATCAAGCTAATGGCAACGCTCTTCAATAAAGAAAAATATATTATTCACTACAGAAACTTGAAACAGGTATTGCGTTTGGGCGTTAAACCATCAAAAACCCATTGAACAATTTCATTTAATCAGTCTCCGTGGTTAAAATCCTATATTGATGTGAATACTCGTCTCAGACAGGCCTCCAAAAATGACTTTGAGAAAAACCTCTTTAAACTTATGATTAATGCTGTTTTTGAAAAAACCATGGAAAATGTAAGAAAATACTCTTCTGTTAAGCTTGTCACTCAATGGGAAGGTCGAATTGGAGCTGAGGCTTCAATTTCAAAACCTGACTTCAAAAGTAGCACTATAATCAATGAAAATCTTGTAATTATTGAGTTGGCAATATCTGAAGTATTTTTCAATAAGCCAATATATGCTGGATATTGTGTATTTTAGATTTGGCTAAGACCACTATTTACAACTTTCATCATGATTACATGAAAAATTGTTTTGAAAAATGTACTGTACAGACTTTTTAATTTATGAAATAGCGGATTCCAATGTTTATGACGTCATCAGACAAGATTATGAACAACATTTTGACACCTCTGATTATCCTACGGATAACATTTATAATATTCCCTTATGGCCGATTGTACCAACCTATTTTGAGGATACTTAACGCTAAGGGACCCTTAACTTGACAGTTTTGCTTAGTGAATATAAAGGTTTTGGGTATGATGACAGATGAAAATAACGGACGGATTATGACTGACTTTATCGGACTCCGATCAAAAAAGTACGCAGTAAAACTATTTTAGACTGGTGAGGAATTAGAGCAGAACAAAACTAACATGGAAAAAGGGGGGGTGTATACAACAAAAAAATAAAAAGGGTTAATAAAAGTGTTATTGAAAATAAAATCAGTTTTGAAGATTATAGACAGTGTATAGAGTCAAATATTGAGAAAGCGGTTGATCAAAATTTAATTCGTGCAAGCAAACATGATTTATATTCTTTTAAACAAACATAAATAGCCTTAAGTCCGTATGATGATAAGAGACATCTACTGAAAGATTCTGTCCTAACTCTCCCTCATGGGCATTATTCTTTAATGAGTGAATATATTGTGTATAATAATTATAATATTGTATTTGATAAGTTTTTGTATTTCTCATTAGATATGATAAAATTAGTTTTCTGTTTAAATTGTGTGATGTAATTGGATAGTGAGTAGAAGATGCTTGTATTTGTCCTATTTTCAGTTCCTTTTTATGCCCTCAATCCCCTACATATTATAGTGAATAGTGTAATTCACCTCTATGGAGATTTATGTGTGTGTGAGTGTGTAATGCAATTGTCTATCTTTTGATGAAAAAATAAATATATATCATTCGAAATTTGACTTTTTTTCTCTCGCATTTCATAAGGTAAGTATGCGTCTATTTCATCTATGGATTAACGCTATCCAGGTGTTGAAATAAAATATATACAATTTCTCAAAATATTTTTCATTGTATTTAAATTGTGAATATAATTTTAAAATTTCTTTATTCACACCAATACTGATGCTATCTTTCATAACCATGAAAATTAAAATGGTCTACTAAATCATGATCTCATAATAGTCTTTTGTTGTGATTCCTTTCTTATAAAAATTTCACGGTCGTTGACTGTAAAATATCTAAGTACATCGCGCTCTCCGATTTAAATATTCTACATCCCCTTATTCGAATACCCGATGGGTAACATAACATACATACACCTCAAAAAATAACAATCTCAATATTATTATGGAACCTATGCTAATTTCCAAAATCTCACAATACATCAAAACATCATTGAAATGTTTTCAGTATCAAATACCGCATGAAAAAACGATAGTACGCCATACACCATACACCTCAACAAAAAAAATTCCTCGACGCGCGGCGTCGCGGTGCGCATGTGTCACTGAGCTCAACAATCAAAGGCATCTGGCATACTGATATCCACATCCGTCATCCACACCCCTAGCCCCCAAACATGGTAAACCATCAGCAATCATAATATGCATATTTTGAACTAGAAATGTTAGGATAGCCTGGACATAGTAGCTTACCTACATTGAATCATTCTTCGGTTTCTTTATACCCTTTGACATTGCTGCAGCAGGGTCAATTTGACAACATTTTCTTGTACGAAATGCTTTTTCAGTATTTTCTCACTCGTACAGTTTTTGGTTCATTCTATGATCCCTAAGAGGATGGAAGGATGGTTTGTGAGGAAGTTCGTATTTTTTCAAGATAGTAGCATGCATGGAACTCCGTATTTAGGCTGTTGATTAGAATCAAATTAACACGTATTCCATCAGCAAATTTTAAAAAATTAAAAATTTTTGCAATTTACTATTATTATATTATAACTGTATGTACTGTATCACCTGTTGTTTATGAAGGTATTTGAGCTTTCGAGGTTTTTGGAAAAAACAATTTTCTCATCGTAACTCTTGTTTTCTTTTTTAAAGAAATATTTTGTTTTCATATCAATTTTTGGTCTTCCCAAATATAGCCAATACTAGGCTTATTTTTTTTTTAATCGTTAAAACCCCCTTCCACTTTGCCGGAGAATCTGACTGACTTAAGGGAGTGCTGATATGCGACACATACTTAACCTTTTGTCAAAATATCAGCTTTAATAGAAGTCTTGCACATTTGGTCCCTCATCTTTCCGGCGACTATTTGATGTATAATGAAGTGAGTGACAGACATTTTTTTATTTTGTTTTATATTGAGTCAGCAAATTACGTTGAATGGCCAATTTTCTGTCAAATAAGCACACTAATTCCGTTTCCGTTTCATCGCTGAAGTTTAGTTGTCGGATGATAGCTATTATTCGCGATTATCTATTATTTTTAAGACAAATTGCTTGACAAATTTTAGAATTACTTATACATTTTAAGTTAGCGACCATACATTGGCAGGTTGTTGATTTCACATCCTTCTAGAGATAGTCATGATACAATTTTTGAATTTTATAATCACTTTTTCAAAAATTTGTAGTAAAAATATTATTGAAACCAAATATTGATGGTCACAATTTCAAAGATAGGGCTTCTTTACTCATTTTGGTAATTCCAAATGAATGAGATCTACAGAGAGACTTCTTACGAAACTCCTGGGCTGGTATAAGCACTAGTAAATGCTTATACTTGAATTTTTTGAGATATAGACACTCAACTTTATAAACAACTGACAAAGATAGTAGGTATTATAGTATAAGTATTCACTTTGCTTTATGAACACCACCCTGGTCTTTATTGAGTTGTACTTCTGTTAGCGATATACGGGGTGTCGCCTTGATCCTGTTCTTTGACGTGGAAGGAACATTTGATAAAGCAAGAACGGACGTCTTTTGCGAGTCCCTCAGAGCCAGAGGAACCCCCGCCTTCCTGGTGAGTTGGGTTCGGTCTGTTCTTCGGAAGCGTCGTTAGTAGACTGTCATGTAGAGGCAGATATGCAAGGAGTTTTGTTGCTCCAAGGCAGCTGCCACTAACCCAGGCTTTGATGTCTGATAAGGGAAAGTCTCCTGACAAAATTGTAATTGGAGAGCTTTTATGCGTAGGCCTACTTCGGTGAAGGCCTGATCCTTGTGAGAGAAAACATCTGGAAGTCGTCTGCGAGCGTATGAGGTCAGCGTGTAAAATTCTGGAGGTATGGTGTAAAGTGTACATAAGATGTCAGCTAAGGGAGTATGGAGGAACAGAGATGATGATTGTCAGGCGTGAGGTACCGTTACTGTCGGTGGCACTGACACTCACGGATGGAAGACTTTTGTATACCTATTTCAACCCAATATTTGAAAGTCATCACCGAATTTTTTTTTTCAAAATACCCTAGAATTAACTAAATAAACAAAAAAAAGCAAACTTTGCCAAATACCCGAAAACCCCCTCGTGTAACGGCATTCAATAACTGAACAACTGATAGAACATGAAAAGAATAGATATATACCATCGCACTATTTGGTACTCTTTTGACTTCAAGTCGCATGTGTTTGTTTCCAGTCTGTACCTATAACCAGCAGGGGTTTTTTCGAGTAGATATAAGCGATATAAATATGACCAATACGGACAATTGATTTGAAAAAAAAAGTGTTTCTAAAAATATTTTTGCTTCTACTTGACATCATCAGTAACACGACAGGATACGCTCGTTTCCGGTGGGCGGAGTGTAGAATGTAATTAGCTAGTTATTTGCAATCAGTCCCCCGTCGCATGCTACTTTGGTGTGAAAGCCGCCCAACAGGAGAAATCCAATCGACTTATTGTTATCATTGTTTATATTCCCAAATGCTTCCCTTTTCCGATTTTTCATATCGTCCGGACTTGTAGGGAAAAAACACGGTGAACAAGATGTAGCCCCACAAATAAAAATTGGTATGTACTACTAATATCGGGAGATCAAGGATGCCAGTGTACTAGACCACCCCTCCTACATGTTGGAAAACAATTAGCCAATGAGGTTTCGTTACATGGGCTGTAAGGAGAATGAGCTAGACATTCCAATTAACGGGTACCATTTTGACAGAATCAAATACTGCGAGATAACGACAGATTTTATGATATGTGTTGTCGACAAAGTTGCAGCGTTTTGGGTGTTCAACAAAACTAGACATCACAATACAGGATGTTTAGACGAATGCAACGAGGAACAGCTTTATGAAAATTACCTGAATGGGGTGAAATAAGTGTAAAAAAAAACTGTCACGAGAACGTAAAAGCCAGCCAACGTTGAAGCTAACCATTAATATATTTACTATTATTAATCGTTCTGAATTGAGAGTAAATTTTGAAAATAGATTCCCAAGCTTATTACCAAAGGCAAAAAAGGTGCTGAGGCAAAGGCAATTCATTACACAGGGTGTTCCAATTTTTTCGTGTAGTGGCTGCAGTAATGCACTGGTTTGCTAATATCTTGTATTCGAACGAACTAATCCAATGAATGGATGAGATTTCACAAATCGAAATGATATCTTTCAATGTCAGAATCACATCAGGTAAAAAAGTGTTGTATGGTGGCATGACGTGTTCCAATAGTAGTATGGCCAAAACATGCCCTCGGCCTTGGCAGACTGGTCAACTGACAACGGGTAAAAGACATAATCGAACGATTGCTCTTGTTCCATCAGCTGTTCTAATGGACGCCACTCCGCAAACGCCATCCTTCCCTGATATCAAATCAGCTACACGTCCCATGCGCCACAACGAAGAAGGTAAATTATCATCCCTCACAAGAACTAACTGATCTAGTTCCAAATTGACTTGATGCTTCCTCCATTTGCTTCTTTGTTGAAGTTTGGCAATGTATTCGGTACTCCAACGTTACCAGAAGTGTTCGTAGAGTTGTTGGAGAAGCTGGTAATTCGTTTGACGATTCTCGCTAATCTCGGGTATTGGAGGTTCGATTAAACTTGTCGGATTTCTTCCAATAAGGAAGTGTGCGGGAGTGAGTGCCGTTAGTTGGATCGTTAGGATCCGAACTCATGGGAGATATTGGACGCGAGTTGAGTTCAGCTTCAATACGGATAAGTAATGTTTGAAAATCGAAAAAATAAATTGAAGTATTTCCTAAAACTCGTTTGATATGATGCTTTAAACTTTTAACTCCCGCTTCCAAAATTCCGCCAAAGTGGGGAGAATCAGGGGGGTTGAAATGCCAGTTAACACTCATATTCGCTGAAAATTTAGATATGAATGTAGCATTGTTTTTAAGAAAATCAGACATCTCCTTCAGCTCTTTGTAAGCTCTAACAAAATTTGTACCATTATCAGAGAAAACATCACATGGTTTTCCACGTCTGCTTATGAAACGATTGAAAGCTTGAAGAAGATCTGCACATGTTAATGATAATATGAGTTCCAAATAGAGCTACCCAGCATTTGAGGGGTCCACAACCTCTACCGGATCTGTCTTTCATGTTGAAAGGTTTAGCATAATCAACGCCGACTACTGAAAAAGGAGTTATAGGTCGTACACGCATAAAGGGTAAATCTCCCATAATGGGATAAAACCTTTTACCGCTATATCTAGCGCACCTTATACAATTTTTCACGATTTTTCGGGCTTTTTGACCTGAAATATGCCAAAATGTCTCATGAATATTTAAAATAAGAGACTGTAGTCCAACATGTAACAATGTACGATGTTCAAATTCAAAAATAAGTTGTTTGGGCAGCAAAATATGGTGTTTTTTTGAAAAAGAAAAATCTGAATTCAATAATCGACCGCCTACACGCAAAATCTCGTCGTCTTCTTCATTAACAGGATTAAGGCATAATATTTTACTGCGAGTAGCTAAACAATCTCCATTTTCAAGAGCGATGAATTCATCATGAAACGATTCTAGTTGTGCAATTCGTATCAGACGTAAAAATGCAGTATTCAATACTTTTACTGATAAAATTGGAAAATCACGCATCGACGTCTAGGTTTTACAATTACTATTAAACCTTAACATATAAGCGCATACTCGTTTGAATCTGAACTAAATTCGAAAATCATTCGAAAGGAAAGTTGAATGCATCGCTTGATATGAGAAAACATGATTTTCTTTTTCTGGTAGGTCCAAGTCTTTGAGAATAAAGGTATTTTGCCACGCTTCCGAATTGTCCATCAACCAGTGGTCCATAATTTCGAATCGATTAATTTCTATGGAAAAGAACCTCGTGAAACTATATCCACCGGGTTTTGGTCAGTTGGAACATGTTTCCAAATGAAAGTATCGGTTAGTTTGTGGATCAAATTTGGGTAACTCTATTTCAGGTAACTTGACACGTTCTAGTGATGTCGAACACATTTCAGAAACGTGATTGTCAAAAATATTTGAAGTTACGTCTACGCACTCAACATCAAATGTCTCCAATTCTGTTTTAGAACGGGCTAAAATGCTTTAGAACTTATTTTCAAATTGTTCCCGCTCTACATAATGATCTTCGCATTTTATCTCATTTTGAATAAGATCAAAATCGTCTATAATCTTCTCCGCGTTTTGTATGCGTTGTTCCAATTGAACTACTTTTAACTTCAACACGTGTATTTTCGTTGATTTCCAAGCTCTCAAACGTTGCTATGAATTTTTCGAATTGTGTATGTTTTGATTTTAAGGAACCCCGTTTCCTAATCAAAACTTTAAGATCAAAGATTGTAGTTGACTCTGACTTTCCTGACGTATCAGGCATGATGCTGAAGTATGTTTTATTTTACCAATGAATCCAACGAGTCTCAAAGTATGTGTCGAATGATTTCAATACTATCAAAATAATATACTACGTGGCGATTCAAACAGCACTATTCGCGTAACTGAAACAATACTCAACTGATACCAAATAACATATAAGTCGAAATTGAAATATGCAGATTCAAATTCAACTCACGCACACTTATTAGCTCGTCCTGATTCAACTCCAAACTCCAATCCAAACCAAGAGGAATAGATCCAAATTGAACTATCGCTTCTAGGTACGTCTTCTTGTCGCTTCTTTTTCTCGATTATCGCATATTATGAATTCGGAGAACAACCAATTCGTGCATTACTGCGTGTCTGCAGTAATGCACTGATCTGCAAATATTTTGTATTCTTAACGAAATAATACAATAAATGGATAAGATTTCTCAAATCGAAATGATATCTTTCAATGTCAGGATCATAACAGGTAAAAAAGTATGTTGTATGGTGGCATGACGTGTTCCAATAGTAGTATGGCCGAGACACATATGAAAAATTAAGTCTCTTCGTCGCTTAATTTCCCAAGTTGTCTGCAGAAAACACCCTGTATACATTATCCTAAATATGTTTCCAAAAATCAATTACCTTGCCTCTAACAAGAAGATAATAAACATATCTGCAAGATTCAATTTAAAATCCTTTGTTTTTGTAGCTAATTTACCAACATGATATGTTTTCAATGAAATTGGATCAAATTGGATCAGAAGACTGTCTTTTTTGGAAATAATGGACGATTTATCGTTATATGACATGTTTTCCCTAAATGCTGGTAAATCCTCAATAGCTTGGCAATTCCGCCCTTTGAGGCAAATGAAAGCACTATAACACACACTGAATCCTAATTTAAAATTAGGGTTGCCATTTGAAAAAAAATATATATTTTTTGACGCCACGGTTTCTTAGAATACCTTGCATACACAGTTAAATTTTTAAATTGTGAGACGAAACTTATAGGGTCTCATATAAGTTTCGTCTTGAGAATGTTTCCCCATATCTCTTGACAACGGAGAAAATGGACTTTCTCGCAATAGCCACCCTGTATTTTACCTACATGAAATGCCAGGGGGAACCGACCAGGGACAGGACCAGGGAGTATGAAAGGTGCCCTTATAAGAAGTTAAGGCGTGAGAAAAATCAGAATATCTCGGAGATAATTTGGAGATGGGCTTCTATACAGGGTGTCCCCTAATTAATTGTAAGAACAAGGCCAAAGCACATTTTCTCTAATGAAAAATATCAGGATTTCAAAAAGTTGATGATAACTGAGATACAGAGGAAGTTGAAGTTGAGATTTTATATTTAGATAAATTCTGAACAAAGAAGAAGCTGATAGAGAGCACGACCCATGACACATGAAGCTTGTTTTAAAGGACACAGTTATTTTGCGGTTCACTACTCTGTATGGAATTGACTATTGAAGATATTATTTATATTCTACGTTTTTCACGTCTTGGAGTCGCTAGGATTTATCGTTTTCGTGATAATTGCATTTGGAATATACTGGGCAACCCATATACGTAATACGTATATGGGGCAACCAAATTACGCGTACGTAGTTGATAATAATAGGGAGTTTTTGAAGCTCTTATTTGACCCGTTATTAACGTTGCCGGTTATTCTGAGCTTGCGCAGATGTCTGGAAATAACCGAATTGGTTATTAACCGATAACGTTTTACGTTATCTACGGAGCCAAATAAATGTTGAGACGCAGATGAACGGTTTTTGAAAAAGATTTTATTTTGGAAAAGTGAACTTTAAAACATCTAGACCTTACTGGTTCAAGAGTTTAGACATGATAAAGCTAATGACTAAAGCTGGTTACTGTATTTATAAACTAACAATTGCTGGCTAAGCTAAATTATTGCAGTACTAAGGATAAATTCAATACAATAGAAAGGGTTGTTCAGCATCCCATAACTCCTCCGCCCTTAGTGGAAAATTCTGGGGTTTGGCGCAGAATTTTTTGGTACCGTGGCTTTAAGTGAGTGTAGGCTGCTGATGTCACAATCGGGTTGTTTGATTGTCCTTTGGAGGGTTTTCGTGAACTTAGGGTTTTTTCTGTAAATCTTAAACCCAAGTACAAAAACCATAATTCCAATAATAAGGTACAATACAAGAGTCCAGTCATTGATAGTTTCAAAAGTGGAAGAGTCCGGTTCGAAAGTGTCTAATTTTCGAATGTTGTCGTTTAAGGCACTTTCTATCGCACTAATTACACTTAAGTTGATGTTGTCCAATTTCAGAGGTTTTGACGTAGTTACAGCACTGGTAAAATTTTCGAAATTGATTTTTGAAAGTTGTCAATATTTTTGAACTCCGTTTTTGAATTTCGAAAGGTCTGAATGATGAAATTATTTAACCGCACTTCACATCTATTGTCCATTTCTAGTAAGTAGGTTCCCTGAAGAGGCACATTTTCGAAGTTCTTGCCGCATTTTTTGACTACGGAGTTAATGTCTTGTTGGTTTGATGACAATTTTTTGATGACTGATTCAAAACGTTCAGCATCATTTTGATCTAGATTACCAGTTATTGATTTGAGTATAGAGCCTAAACCATTGATTAGGCCTCTTTTTTTCCTGATGCTTGTTCGCTTGTTGTAGGGTTCAGTTGTTCTATTTGAATCAATATTCTGTTTTCAAAAGATGAAGCTATTGTGTAGTAGTTATCAAATTGTTCTTTGTAGCTTTTCGCTATTGTAGTGTTTTTATCTAGAGCATTTTTAATTCGTCTAAATTGAGTTTGAATATTTATAAATTGTCTTGTTAGGGGTTGAATGTCAAAAATTTGGATCAACGACCATGAATAAACCGTGTTTTGTGCATTGCCAATTTTTAAAGGGAGTAGACCTGGATTGTTTTTGAGGTCGTTGAATTAGGGATCTTAATGATTCTCCGAGTGTTCCGACGAATAATCTGAAACAAGAGGAGGTTTCCGTAATTCTTTAATATGAACAATTTCCTTTTTGTTTTCATTGTTTTTTCAAGAAATTTCAACACGATTTCTTTCTAGCATTTTAGTGATAACATAAGGACCAAGAAATGTATTATTCTTCTTGCTTCTTAAAGAAGGGTTTTGTTTAAAAACTATTTGGCCCATATGAAAATCTTTATTTTCTTCATCGTGGATGTTACGTTTAAAAACAAGTTTTTGTTTTTGATTTTCAAGATTTTCTTTGACTTTTTGATAGACGCGTTGTAACTTATTTTTATGATTTTCCGCGTAGTCTGTGAAAAATTCTTTTAAAGCAAAAATGTCATTTGGATCGCGTGAATTGGTATGTCCATGAGTTAATTCAAAAAGGGTGTATTTTGTTGAACTGTGGATGAAGTTGTTATATGCAATAATTGCATATTCTATTAACTTTTCTTCATCAGGAAAAGATTCTTTGAGAAGTCTCAAATGTTCAATGAGAGTGGAATGAAAACGTTCAACTATACTGTTTGACTCATGATGTGGTGGAGTTGTGAAGTGAATTTTAATCCTATGTAAATTTAGAATTTCCTTCACTGTTTCATTAATTTAATCGGTTCCATTATCAATAACTATTTTTCGAGAATGCCACAAAAACTAAAATTTGATCAATTTTATTATTAATCATCTCGTCTAAATTTTTTATTCCGGTGTTAGTTGTTTCATTGAATGTCGAATGTTGTGTATTTGAGTCTGAATATTGCATTTGAGAATTTGAGTCTTCTTGTTGAATTTGAAAAGGTGGTTTGATTTGAACATCTGATAAGATTGTTATTTTTTTTGGATTTTCAATTTGATGTTTACTAGTAGATGGTTTATTTAGTTCGCTAGTCTTAGAAGTTTCAAAACTTTCAGTGATCCTTTTAAGATAGTCGAGTTAATCATTGATTCAGTATCAAGAGGATTAATCTGAATTCTAGATAAACAATCGGCGTTAACATTTAATTTTCCTTTTTTATATACAATATCACAATCAAATTCTTCTAGTTTTAATCTCCACCTTACCAGTTTACTATTAGGCTCACGGAGATTAAAAAGCCAAACTAGAGGTCTTTGGTCAGTGTAAATTGGGAATCTCCTACCAAACAGATACGGTCTAAAATATTTGCATGCCCATACAATGGCTAGCAATTCCTTTTCGATAGTACTATATTTATATTCACTTTCATTCAATGTTCGAGATGCAAACGCAATCGGTTTGTCTGAACCGACTTGACCTTGTGATAAGACTGCAATTAAGGCGACGTTTGTTGTTAAAATAAATGACCCTGAAAAATCAGGGTACTGTAAAATTGGGGAGTTGCAAAGTGAATTTTTACAAGTTTCAAAAGATGTTATGAAGTTCTGATCATGAATTACTTTATTATTTTTCTTTAAACATTGAGTCATTGGTTTGGTGACTTTGGCAAGATCTTTTATAAATTTTCTATAGTAGCCTACCAAGCCAAGAAAACTTTTCATTTTTGTTGGAGTTTTTGGAAATTTCTTGATAGCACTAGTTTTATCTGGATTAGGCTTAACTCCATTTGGCGTAATAACATGACCCAAATAATTAACTTCTTTTCTTGAAAATTCCGATTTGTCCAATTGAATTTTAAAATTTGCGTTTCTTAATCGATTGAAAACCTTTTTTGTAATAATATTTATCAAAATATTGTGAAACATCTTTTGAAGTGAGTCCTTTCCAACAAGACATCCGATACAAATTAAACAATAAAGGCCTTCTTTTACCAAATATTTACATTTAAATAGTAGCCTGCAAACGTAATTTTTGACATAAAAACCCAAATATTTCAAAAACGCTTATACTTAGGTATGGAACATCATTCAAAATAAATGTTGAGACGTAGATAAACGGTTTTTAAAAAAGATTTTATTTTGGAGTATGTGAACTTTAAACATCTAGACTTTACTGGTTAAGAGTTTAGACATGAAAAAGCTTAAGACTAAGGCTGGTTACTATATTTATAAACTAACAATTGCTGACTAAGCTGAATTACTGCACTAATACACTTAAAGTGAATATAATAGAAAGGGTTGTTCAGCATCCCATAACTCCTCCGCCCTTAGTGGAAAATTCTGGGGTATGGCGCAGAATTTTTTGGTACCGTGGTTTCAAGTGAGTGTAGGCTGCTGATGTCGCAATCGGGTTGTTTGATTGTCCTTTGGAGGGTCTTCGTGAACTTCAGGTCCTTTCTGTAAATCTTAAACTCAAGTACAAAAACCAGAATTCCAATAGTTAGGTACAATACAAGAGTCCAGCCATTATTAGTTTCAAAAGTGAAAGAGTCCGGTTCGATAGTGTCTAGTTTTCGAATATTGTCGTTCAGGGCACTTTCTATCGCACTAATTTCACTTGAGTTGATATCGTCCAAGCTCAGAGGTTTTGACGTAGTTACAGCACTGGTAAAATTTTCGAAATTGATTTTTGAATGTTGTCAATATTTTTGAACTCCGTTTTTGAATTTCGAAAGGTCTGAATGATGAAATTATTTAACCGCACTTCACATCTATTGTCCATTTCTAGTAAGTAGGTTCCCTGAAGAGGCACATTTTCGAAGTTCTTGCCGCATTTTTTGACTACGGAGTTAATGTCTTGTTGGTTTGATGACAATTTTTTGATGACTGATTCAAAACGTTCAGCATCATTTTGATCCAGATTACCAGTTATTGATTTGAGTATAGAGCCCAAACCATTGATTAGGCTTCTTTTTTTCCTGATGCTTGTTCGCTTGTTGTAGGGTTCAGTTGTTCTATTTGAATCAATATTCTGTTTTCAAAAGATGAAGCTATCGTGTAGTAGTTATCAAATTGTTCTTTGTAGCTTTTCGCTATTGTAGTGTTTTTATCTAGAGCATTTTTAATTCGTCTAAATTGAGTTTGAATATTTATAAATTGTTCTGTTAGGGGTTGAATGTCAAAAATTTGGATGAACAACCATGAATAAACCGTGTTTTGTGCATTGCCAATTTTTAAAGAAAGTAGACCTGGATTATTTTTGAGGTCGTTGAATTAGGGATCTTAATAATTCTCCGAGTGTTCCGACGAATAATCTGAAACAAGAGGAGGTTTCCGTGATTCTTTAATATGAACAATTTCCTTTTTGTTTTCATTGTTTTTTCGAGAAATTTCAACACGATTTCTTTCTAGCATTTCAGTGATAACATAAGGACCAAGAAATGTATTGTTCTTCTTGCTTCTTATAGAAGGGTTTTGTTTAAAAACTATTTGGCCCATATGAAAATCTTTATTTTCTTCATCGTGGATGTTACGTTTAAAAACAAGTTTTTGTTTTTGATTTTCAAGATTTTCTTTGACTTCTTGATAGACGCGTTGTAACTTATTTTTATGATTTTCCGCGTAGTCTGTGGTGGTGGTTTGATTTGAACATCTGATAAGATTGTTATTTTTTTTGGATTTTCAATTTGATGTTTACTAGTAGATGGTTTATTTAGTTCGCTAGTCTTAGAAGTTTCAAAACTTTCAGTGATCCTTTTAAGATAGTCGAGTTAATCATTAATTTAGTATCAAGAGGATTAATCTGAATTCTAGATAAACAATCGGCGTTAACATTTAATTTTCCTTTTTTATATACAATATCATAATCAAATTCTTCTAGTTTTAATCTCCACCTTACCAGTTTACTATTCGGCTCACGGAGATTTAAAAGCCAAACTAGAGGTCTTTGGTCAGTGTAAATTGTGAATCTCCTACCAAACAGATACGGTCTAAAATATTTGCATGCCCATACAATGGCTAGCAATTCCTTTTCGATAGTACTATATTTAGATTCACTTTCATTCAATGTTCGAGATGCAAACGCAATCGGTTTGTCTGAACCGACTTGACCTTGTGATAAGACTGCAATTAAGGCGACGTTTGTTGTTAAAATAAATGACCCTGAAAAATCAGGGTACTGTAAAATTGGGGAGTTGCAAAGTGAATTTTTACAAGTTTCAAAAGATGTTATGAAGTTCTGATCATGAATTACTTTATTATTTTTCTTTAAACATTGAGTCATTGGTTTGGTGACTTTGGCAAGATCTTTTATAAATTTTCTATAATAGCCTACCAATCCAAGGAAACTTTTCATTTTTGTTGGAGTTTTTGGAAATTTCTTGATAGCACTAATTTTATCTGGATTAGGCTTAACTCCATTTGGCGTAATAACATGACCCAAATAATTAACTTCTTTTCTTAAAAATTCCGATTTGTCCAATTGAATTTTAAAATTTGCGTTTCTTAATCGATTGAAAACCTTTTTTGATCTGTCCATGTGTTCGGAAAGAGACGTACTAAAAATAACAATATCGTCAAGATAAACTATAAACATTCTTCATTTTGTAAACCTCTTAGAATATTATCCATCACTCGTTGGAAAGTTGATGGTGCGTTTTTTAATCCAAAAGGCATTCTTTTAAATTCGTAATGTCCGTTTTCTGTTGAAAATGCTGTTTTTTGTATATCTAAAGGTTTCATTTCAATCTGATGAAAACCGCTTGCTAAATCCAGTGTTGTAAAATTTTGGCATCGGCCTAATTTATCTAAAATGTCACTTATATTTGGAAGGGGGTATTTATCATTGATTTTTTTTTCATTTAGTTTACGATAATCAATTACAAGACGCCATTTTCTTTTTTCTGAAGCATCTAGCTTCTTAGGAACAATCCAAATAGGACTTGACCAAGGAGAAATTAAATTTTGAATAATTCCTTGTTCCAGCATTTTTTGAATTTGATCTTTAACTTCTTTTTTATGAATTTCTGGGTATCGATAACTTTTAGTGAAAACTGCTGTTTCGTCACTTAAATTGATAGGGTGTTGTATTTGATTAGTAAGTGTTAAGGGTAATTGGTCGCGATGAAAAATATCTCTAAATTCAAAACAAAGGACTCTTATAGCTTTTCTTTCCTCGAGATTGCAATGTTCTTATCTTAGATTTCAAAGTATTTTGTCAAATTCAGGTGTTTGTGGAGAATTGTTTTTTTCTACCAAGTTGACTTCATTGATATTTCAACTTTCACCTTGAAAGGGTTTATAAATTCGAAGTCTGATTGATTCATCACGTCCATTAGAAATTGAACTAAATGCGAAATTATCTTCAACTTTGAGAACAGCTTGAGGAGTTACTACTAAATTCCCAAATTTTAAATAGTCAAAAAAAGCAAAACCAAAATTCTGATTAAAGTTTGGTCTGTGAAAGTTGGGGTTGAAACTTTGTCTTTGAAAATTAGGATTAAAGTTTCGTTAAAAATTCGGATTAGAACCTTGTCGTTGGAAATTTGCGTTGTTCATGTTATTTTGGTAATTAATTGGTCTTACATTTTGTTGTTGATTGAAAGGGGTTATTCGTGGGTTTGGTTTAAATTGTTGTGAATCAAGCGAATGTCCACGATTTTGACTGTACATGAAATTTTCTTCTTCAATAACTAATGCCATTGCATTTTCTAAAGTTTGAGGGTCTCTCAAACGAATATTATTTTGAAGTTGCCCTTTTAAATTTCTAACAAATGTTTTTGAAGCTGATTATTCGTAATTCCTTAATCTTATTGCTCTTTCAGCATTTGTTAATCCTGCTGAGTTTAGTTTTGAAAAAATTAAAGAACGTGCATCTTGGCATCTCATCCCAAAATTATACGGAGTTTCACTTTTATTAGGACTCAATGCAATCAAATCTTGAACTAGGCAATCTGAATTTCTTTGATCTCCAAAACTCAATTGAAGCGCATTTTCAACATCTTCCCATGAAAGAAGTTCATTCTCTCGCGAACCTATCAAACTTAAGGCTCGACCTGATAATTTTCCAATAATAGCTCGCATAATAAAATTATTGAGAATTTCATCTCCTTCTCTATGAAAATTCGTTATAAATGTAGTACAACTCGTGATAAAAATTTGCGATGTATGAGGATTTCCCTCAAAAACCGGAATAGTATCAACATATAACTTAAGTAATTGATATTTAACAACGGGTTCTGGTGCTACTACTTGTTCCATTGTATCGGTTCTTGAAAGATTATTTCTTTGAGAATCAATATTTTCTTGTCTTCTATTAGAAAATAAATTGGTTAAATTAAATCTGTTTATAATATCCTCAATTTCACTTTCAGAATCAGATAACGACAAGATGAAAATCAATAAATAGCAGAAATCACATCAATGATCAAAATACACTTACAAAGATAAAATCCAGATCTGCATTCCTGTAGTAGATATGTGCTTTGAATATAACTCTATAGGGTTGCTGGTTTCAGCGATATGTGTCTTCCATCAAAAGGAGTTGTTTTTGGCGCGATGTTTGTCCTCGACCAAAAGGGGTTGTTTTTGGTTTCAGCGATGTGTGTCTTCTACCAAAAAGGGGTTGTTGGCTTCCGAGATGTGTGTCTTTCACCAACGGCTCCAACATCGTACTTTTCACCGTCCACTACGTTGTTTCGAAATTGGCAATTAACTGTTGAGACAGAACTACTCCGCGATGTGTGTCAGAACTGTCAGATATGTTTTCCAATCCTACCGACTGCGCCAAATAAATTTTGAGACGTAGATAAACGGTTTTCAAAAAAAAAAATATTTTGGAGTATGTGGACTTTTAAACATCCAGAGTTTACTGGTTAAGAGTTTAGACATGAAAAAGCTTGAGACTAAGGCTGTTTACTATATTTATAAACTAAAAACTAACAATTGCTGACTAAGCTAAATTACTGCACTAATACACATAAAGTGAATAATATAATAGAAAGGGTTGTTCAGCATCCCATCACTTTCATCCAATCTGCCTTAAATCATACGTAGAATCCAAATACGTGATAATATATAGGGTGTTCCCTTTGAAACAAGCGAGTTGACGCCTACTTCCGGTACAACCGGAAGTCGCGTAATGTCACTATTATTTCATTTGAAAAAAGCATCTCCGAAAATCTCTCCCTACAAATATTCACAATTACAATCGCTTTATTTTTAAGAATTTGCGGGCGGAGACCGGAAAGTATGGTTGTACATATACAGGGTGAAAAGAAGTGCTACGGAAGATATTATAAGAAACTATATCAAAGGTGAGGAAGGCTTTTAAAACGGAAACGTGATGGTGAAAGAGTTGCCCACAAGCGAGACCAAACTAAAATGTTTTGTTGTAACTGCTTCATTTGGAAAAAAGAATGAAATGTATAGTTCATCTCTTTGGCCAAAATTTGTAGGAATCAAAAGGTTCGATTTTAAAAAACACAAACATTTCCTTACCCAAGAAGCCAATTTTAGAAAAAAAACCGTAAACAATAAGAATGAATGCGACTCAATAACCGCTAACTCAATTTCAAATAATGCAACCCAACCTACACCAAGCTTGAATATGGTTCATATCAATCCACGGTCAATCTGCAACAAACTTGCAGATATTAAACAGTTTGTACTACAGTCGAATGACATAATTGCTATCACGGAGAGTTGGCTCAAGCCCTCTGACTCATCTCTTTTGATACCAAATTTTGGGTGTTTTCGAAAGGACTGAAATGGCAGAGGTGGTGGTGTTATGATTTTTATCAGAAGCAATTTAAAACCTGTGCTAATTGAAACTCAAAATGTAGACAATGGTATCGATTATCTGTGGGTCAAATTAAAGTGCAAAAAAACAACCTTTATTGCTGGGGTAGTATATCGGCCTCCCAATGTACCTTACTTGGAGTTGCAGTTTCTTTATGATCAATTACCTCAATTAATCCAGGACTGTGACGTGTTCCTTTGTGGAGGGGACTTTAACATCAATTTCCTCACGCTGGACTCTCGTGATTGTAAATTGATTTCTGACCCACTTGAATCTTTTGGTTTACACCAGCTTATTTTGAACCCTACTAGAGTGACGGCAAGTTCAGTTTCTATTATTGATTTAGTCATAACAAATAGGATGGAGCTGGTTTTGTCTTCCGGTGTAACTAGCTGTGATATTATCAGGACTGATCATGAAGCAGTGTATTGTACTGTCGAGTGTGATGGAAGTGATAGTGGTGATAGAATAGTACAAATTAAAAATTTTAAGTACTGACATCAATGAGAAAGTGGATATATTCAATGGAAACCTGTTATCTGTGATAGATCCATGATATCCATGGTTAACCCACAACTTGAAAAGAATCGTATCTCTCAAAAACAAAGCTTTTCGAAAATTCAAAAGACTACGTAGCGACAGCAGTCAGCTATATTATATTGAGCTCAAAAACTTTCTTAGTACAGCGATAAAAAACGAAAAGAAGGCGTTTTATACTTATGAACTTAATAATTCCAACAAAGTGAACAGAAGCAAACATTTTTGGAGAAAAATGAAGTCTTGGAATATCTTTTCATCTAAATCTAATAATATTCCTACCGAACTGAGCAACCCTGATATTATAAATGACCATCTTCTCTCCAGCATACCACAAGTCAATCTAGGTAATATCATAGGCACTAACTTCGAAGTAAACATGGAGCAAGAGATGTTTAGTTTCCAGCTTGTGGACGAGGATACAGTACAATCCTCTCTGTGCAACATCAGAAGCAATGCAATTGGAACTGATGGAATCTCGACGCAAATGCTGAAACTGTGTATTCCACATTGCCTTCAGTCTCTGACCAACATAATCAATTCCTCACTGGAAACAGGTGAAGTACCAAACCTCTGGAAAAAAGCCCTGGTAACACCAATACCTAAAAAGGATAACGCCACCTCAAATGACTTGAGACCAATTAGCATTCTGCCCACTCCTTCCAAAATTCTCAAAATGATAGTAAAAGACCAGCTTTTCTTCTTCTTCTTCTTCTTCTTACGTTAGGACTATGTCCTGTGTTTGCCTCAAAGGTTGCCCAAAAGCAGCTGGGACGATGAAGACCAGCTATCATACCACCTTTTTGGTGGACGTCCAGGTGGGCGTGGTGTGTTGGGCCGCTGCTGTCTCACAATTTTTGCCAGTCGATCTTCTGGCATTCTGCTAACATGGTCTCTCCATTCTCTTCTCCGATTTCTTGCCCATCTACGTCTTGAACTTCACATATTTCCCTTATCTCTTCGCTTCTCTTGTGGTCAAGTAGGGTAAAGCCTGTTATCGTTCTGAGAGTACGCATTTCTGTTGTTCTGAGGGCTCGCTTTGTAGTCGTATTCTCCGCTCTAATCTCTATCGCATATGTCATAATCGGCCTTACACATGTCTTATATATTCTGACCTTGCTTCTGGTAGTCATGTGTTTATTTCTCCAGATTATGTCTCTCAAGAACCCTGAGATTAGAGATGCCTTTGTTGTTTGGGCTCTCACTTCCTCCTTAATATTTCTAGTGCTAGTTATATCAGCCCCCAAATATTTAAAGGACATCACTTGCTCTACACTCTGCTCATATATCGCGAGTTTACATCTTCTCGGTTCTTTGGATATTGTAAGCGATTTGGTTTTTTTTACGGATATTTGCATATTGAAAACTTCGGCTGTCTTTTGGAACTTGTGTAAAAGTCTTTGTAGGTTGTCTTCGTCTTCTGACACGATTACAGCGTCATCAGCGTAGCATATGATTTTTATTTCTTTATCTCCCAGCCGGTACCCTCTCCCAGTTATTTTGACTTCGTTTATAATTTCATCCATTATGACATTAAATAGGATTGGACTCAGGCTATCTCCTTGTCTGATTCCTGTTGTCATAGGTATTTTATTGCTTAGCTTATTTGCAGTTCTTACATATGTGTAGTTGTTCGTGTTCAATTCTTCAATGGTCTTTATTACCTTCGGATGAATTCTTCTCTTTTGTAGTAGGGCTATGACGTCAGTTAACTGTACTCTATCGAATGCCTGGGTTAAGTCAATGAAACACATGAAGGCCACCTTATTGAACCAGATGGCCTTCTCAGTAATTTGACGGATTATAAATATGGCATCTATAGTAGACCTGTTCTGTCTAAACCCTTGCTGTTCTTTACATATTCTGGTTAGAGATATTTTTTCTGCTAGAATTTTTGTAAACAGTTTAATACAGCACTCAACAGGCTAATACCTCGATAGTTTCTGGGGTCTGCTTTTTCTCCTTTTTTGAAGACTGGTATTAGTATGCTCTCCTTCCATTCAGATGGTACAGCCTTGACTGTGAGTATTTTATTGAAGAAGATCTGTAATTCGGCCAGCAATCTTTCACCTCCATATTTGATCAACTCGTTCTTAATTTCGTCGATGCCTGGGGCTTTTCTGTTTTTTAGTTTCCGAACCATGTATTGTATTTTCTACAAGGGGATAGTCATTTCTTGGTGTTCGTTAACATTTTCGACGTCAGGCTGTATTTCCTGTGGTGGTAAGTGGTTTTCCGTCGAACTGTAAAGTTGTTCAAAATATTTTTCCCATTCTTCCGTCGATATTTTTGTATTTTGTATACACTCATTTATTGGTTTTTTTCTATTTCTTAGCAGGTTCCATATCTTCTTTTGTCCTCCGTACAGGTCATGCTCCATATCGTTAGAAAATTTCTCCCAATGTTCTCTTTTAATGTCCCGGATATTCTCGTTGACTCTGTTTCTTACGGCTTTATAGTCATTATACGTTATAGCATTGGATCTGTATTGTAGGTACGATTTCCTTTTCTCTTCGGCAAGTATCTTAATTTCTGGCCTAAATCACGGTTTTGAATTTGGCTTTCCCCCTCTCTTGATAGTTCTTCTTCCGCACGCTTCTTCTACTGCTTCTAGTATGTTAGTTTTTAGTTTGGTTCACGCTGTTTCTATGTTGTCAGTTTTTCGAATGTCATTTGCGGTAATTTTTTCTTGTAACCTTCGTTGGTAGAGATATTTAGTTGAGTCTTCAGATAGCGATTCTATATTAATTATGCTCGTTGGTTCGGTGGGTTCTTTACAGGGTCTTTGCATACTTGTTCTTATTTTTGCCATTACGAGATGGTGATTGGTTCCAGCATTGGCGGAGGTTGAGGCTCTTACATCCTGTATCGTTGTTGGGTGGATATTTCTGTTAGTAATAATGTAATCAATTATCTTTGTCCTCGTGTGTTTTCAAAGGTGTATTTATGCTGTGGTTTGTGCGGATAGAATGTGTTGTTGATTCGGAGCTCGCTCTGTGTGCATAGTTGTATCAGTTGTTCTCCACTTTCATTTATGGTTTCTTCGTTAAATCTGTTCTTGACGGCCGGTAAAACTTCGTTGCCGATTCTCGCATTAAAGTCACCCAACACTATTATTTCATCCTCTCTGGGTATAAGATCCAATACTGCTTGCAAGTTGTGGTAAAACAAATCTATCTCTGCTTGGGGTTTGCTAGTATCGGGTGCATATACACTTATTATGTTTAGCCTTTTCGCTTTCCGTAGTTCGAGTGTTACATGTAGTAGTCGATCGTTGATGTAATTTGTGTTTTTTATTAGGCTTTCAAATCTTTCGTGTAGTAGTAGACCAACCCCTGATACCGCTCGCTCATTCTTGTCCTTTCCGCTGTATATAAGTATGTAGTTTTCATATTTGCTATTTCCTTTTCCTTTCTTCTTAGTTTCTGAGAGCGCACAGATGTCTAATTTATGTTTCTTCATTTCAAGTAAGATTTCTTGGTCTTTGTTGTTGAATGATGTTACATTCCAGCACCCAATCCTCAGTAATGATGGTTTCCTTATTCGTTTAGTCCTTATTCTCGCGAGGTCGTCATTGTTTAATCCAATCTGTTCCGAGGCTATCCCTTTGGTTCTAGGAGCACTTGTCTTTTTTTACCCAAGCAGGTCGCTGGCCTCACTTGGAACCCTCCTCTTTTACCCGGGCTTGGGACCGGCTATGAGGCAGCTGACTTGGTCAGCCACCAACATAGGCAGAGTTGACCAGCTTTTCGAATATGCAAACTCCAGAAAAATAATTCCAAAATTTTAGTCTGGTTTCACTCCTAACCACAGCTGTTCAACTGCTCTTTTAAGAATCACAAGTGACATCACACAAGGATAAGACCAAGGACACATTTGTCCTATGGTCTTAATTGACATGACTAAGGCATTTGCTTCTTTAAATACGCATGCACTGTTGAGCAAACTTTCATCTCTCAATATCACCAATAGCTGGTTCAGAAGCTACCTCACAAACAGGAAACAGTCTGTCAGAATTATCACGGATAACGGGGTGCTAACATCTGAATGGAGAAGAGTTACATCCGGAGTACCACAAGGATCCATCCTGGGTCCCCTTCTTTTCACATTATGCACCTCTGATTTTGATAAAGTACTTGAGAAATGCGAGTACCATATGTATGCCGATGATCTGCAAATATACTCTCATTTTCCACCTGAATGCATAGACAATGGCCTCTCATGGTTGAGAGATGATATGGGTAGGATCTCAAGATGGGCTGCTGAAAATTCCTTAATAATCAACCCGCAAAAAACGCAAGCTATCATGTTCTCAAAAAATGACATAGATCTCAGCGAGCATACTTTGAGTCTTAATGACAACACTATTGAAAGGAAGGACGAAGTGAAAAACTTAGGACTGTACATGGACAGAAAGCTCTCTTTCAATGGACACGTGAATAAAGTCTGCCAGAGATGTTATCTGCGCCTGAAGCCTCTTTTTGAGTTTAAGAGTATTCTGCCAGTGACAGCAAAAAAGATCTTAACTGAATCCTTAGTTTTATCCATACCAGGATATCTGGATGTTGTTTATGGGCCTTTCCTCACCAGTTTTAATAAATATAGAATTCAGAAAATACAAAATACATGTGCTAGATATGTCCACAATCTGTCCAGAAGACATCACGTCAGACAACATGTGAGTGACATTTTTGGCCACAATATGAATGAGAGAAGGTTCCTGCATATGTGTTGCCTCATCTACAAAATAATGAAATCTGAAACTCTCTCTTATCTGTATGAGGCAGTAACCAGAAGAGGACAAATACATCAGGCCAATACTCGTAATAAGACTTCCGTGGATATTCCTAAGCACAACTTGTTTTTATTATTTGATCGCACATGTGTACAATATGTTTCCTGCTTTGTTTCTACATAATATTAGATCATTTATGTATAACATTAGAGGTTATATCAACCGGAATCATGTCACTTTGTAGAACATAAAGCTCTCTTTTAGGTGTAAATTAAAATACGCTTTGCGGTACTTTGCACCTTTGTATATGTGTATTTTTAGCGATACAATAAATTATTATTATTATTATTCATTTCCCGAAATATTCTAATAGGTCACTTACTATGGCGTACCCTGTATAGTTGATTTTTTGGTATATCAACTTCTTTTGATGAGTTCTACAAGCTGTCAAAATAAAAAAAATTACCCAGTAGGTATTATGATTTCTAATTTCCACTACTACACTGTTTTATTCATTCAATGAATTTTGGTATCTCAAGGACCGCTGTTGTTTCTAAATATGTCAGAATCTTCATAATTATAATAAATGCTCATCCGATCAATATTGTTACCTTTACATTTTGAATTTTTGAATATAATATCCTAGTTCACTCAGGACTTACGGAATATAAACTTTTCAATCGGTACAAAAGATTTTCAATAGCCGTGATGTTATCCGTAGTGTTATCCAGTTCGCCTTTTTGACAAGTGTGCAAAGTTTCGAATCAATCTGGGCATTTGATAAAAATCGAATTCCAAGATTCCGGTGCAAACATGCAAGTGAAGCTAATATAAAGCGTGGGTAAAGGAGAAGCTGAACTCGGAACAAGAAATTAGATAGATTTTATTACTGAAACGGCGAAGAGAAAAACCTGAAAAATATTTTCAAGTTTTTGAAATGTCCGCTAGGGGACGAAACAAGCAACATCAAGTAAAAAAATAGAATCTTTATAGAATTTTGCCCGTTGAAAATAAACCGATGATATTATTTTTATATTTAATGACTATTCACCTACACTTTTTGTCTTGAACGTTTTTTTCTATCTATCAAAATAAAGAGGTGGAGGAAGTTCAACTTTTTTTTTAAACAAACGCAGATTCCTCTCGTTTCGCTTGACGGATTTTAACGAGGTTGGGCTCATATGAAAGAGCATGATCTGTACTATAAAATATTTTTTTGGTTTTGAATTTTCGACCTTCGCCGCTAGATGGGGTTAACTGAGATGGTAGCATATATTTTCGAGTTTTTTCCAAAAAAAATCAAATTTAGTGGTTAATTCAGTCCATATATTTTAATAGAGGATACATTTTTCTATAAAAAAATAAAAGAAGAAAACAAAAAATAAATGAAAAAAAAAATATATTTTTTGTTTTTTTTTCAATTTTTCAATAGAAAAATGTATCCCCTTTCAAAATATATGAAAATGAATATACCATTACATTTGATTTTTTTTTAACTCAAAAATATGCTACCATTTTAGTTAACGCCATCTAGCGGCGACGGCGAAGGTCAAACATCCGAAATCAAAAACTTTTTTTGTAGTGCAGATCATGCTCTTTCATATGAGCCCATGTTCGTTGAACTCGGTCAAGCGAAACGGGAGAGATCTCCGTTTGTTCAAAAAAACAATTGAACTTCCCCCACCGCTTTATTTTGATAGATAGAAAAAAACGTTATAGGCAAAAAGTGTACGTAAATAGTCAGTGAATATGAAAACGCATCGATTTATTTTCATTGGGCAAAATTCTATAGAAATCCTATTCCTGGTGTGGGTTGTTACGCCCCCTAGCGACTATTTCCGAAATTTTAAAATATTTTCCAGGTTTTTCTCTTGGTCGTTTTCGTGATAAATTCTTTTGCCGCAAGCCTCTACGATGAAAAGTATCCGGGATATGGCCGCTCGCTATCCTTGAATGATCACCCTGTACATCAACATTTTTGCTCTGAGAATTCAAAACACTCTGTAGAATTATTTAGAAATAACTTGGAAAACTAATCCATCAATCAAATGAGGGGAAAGAGTTTCTTTAAAATAAACTCTTTCCTTAATTAATTCATTTAGAAATGAGAATAGAATCTTTTTATTGTCAAAACCTTGAAGCCTTGTACTTTTTCATTTCTTTAATTTCTTGTTTAGAGGTTATATTAAGATCTACTGTGTGTTGCTTTGGTTTTTTGGAAAGGTGTATTATGTACACGGTGTTTCATTATCTTTGATAATATTTTAATCAGCTATATTTTATTAAGCATATTATTCGACATAACATATACCAAGGATTATTCCACTACGACAGAAGATTCTTTTCGTATACCTATCCTATCTTCATCAAAAGAGAAAAATTAGGAAGTCTTCTTATATTGAAAGAAAAGTGTGCCATGAACAATAAAAATTGTTTACATTTTGGAATATCGCCTCTGAAGATAATTAGACTATCACAAAGTTTGCTTACTAATTGTCAGGGTAGGAATGTGAACTATTTAATTTTTGCAAAATGTTCATTCCTGTTGAAGATAGGTACCTATAATATGATATGCTTTATAAAATATACTGAGACTTTCGAGAAGAATCGAAATATTCAATAATATACAGGGCATTCTATCTAAAGAAATATAAGTCAGGAGGTCATAATGGATGCGGACATTCATGTACAAACAGTAATTATCCTACCATACTCTATTCGTCATGTCAAAATGCACACTGCAAGAAATGGGCCTATCTCTAAGGGTGTAATTTTGCATCAAAATAATAAGAAAAAAGTCAAATGTTGTTATCCAATATTCATTTGTTTCCAAGTTATAATAAGAGACCGAAACACTTGCAAGTGCTAATGTTACATCCAAGCGAGTCATTCGACAGTATTTAAAAGAAATAGATATATCTAATGTTCTAGCTTTAGTAAAAGAAGATGCGACGAAGAGCTCACGAAGAATTATTGGAACTTGGTTAAGGGTTTTCCAGAAAAGAATGATCGATACGCTTCACGAACAAGGCTTATAAAAAATTAGAAGAAGAAAAACTTTATTGATAATATCACAAGATACTTGGAAGATTATGGAACATAATCATATTCATTGTCGTCTTCTATCTCTTCGCCCCTTCTACCAAGTCTGTGGTTGGCCATCGCAGGATCTTCTGATAAAATGGCTAATACTCATCAAGAATACTAGGCTGAACCTGTCGAATATTTTCTATCTTCTTTGTATTTATTGAAACGCAGTTATTTAGGTATGCTTGGTCTGCCAGTGGCAGGGCAACGACGTGATGTGATTTATTTCTCGGTAAACTGAACGTGTGATAAAGTAAACCATCGATAAACTGATGCACTACAACAACTCCGCTTTTATTTTGGTTATATTCAAAGGACATGAATGACGATGGTGTAAATGATTGTTTTTATTCCTTAGGAACTCTCTTGCCAAACGAATCATCGGAGAAGCAGTTCCTTTTATAATGGAGATGCCACCGTTTACTAAAATTTTGAATTTGATATGTCTGAATCATAAACACCTTGAAATTTGGACTAGCATTGGACATAATCGAATAGTACTGATCTGGAACATAGATGCGATCATGTTTTTTGATTTTCCTCTTGGTGACTCCAAAATCTTGGTCATTTGGCATTAATGAGTGTCCTCGAACTGGAAAGTAATGCTTGATCTTACGAAAACGTTCGGTGTCTGTCAAAGCCATTAAAAACCGTAGGACAGTGTGGTTTTTGTTTTGTCCCGGGCAGTTGTCGGAGAACAAAAACAAATCTTGAATATTATCCCCCAAAAAATTGTCCATGTAGTGCAGCAACTTCATTACTCCTTTTGTTTGCGACACCTTCATGGAACACATAAAATACAGTCTCTTTCGATTTCAAGTTTTTTAATACCGAAACAGTTGACCCAAAGCTGCCGCAGATAGAATATTTCTTGAATAGGGTTGTGCGGTAGCGGCAAGTTCTGCATAAAATCAAAAGTAAGTGCTGCGACGTCATCTTGAGTTTGGCATAGTTGTTGTATTTCTGATATCTTGTTGTATAACTTCTTGGCCCTTCTTTTATGAACAGATAACTCAGCTTCAGCGGACCTTTTGGTATGATCGCCTAACTGTGGACTTTTATTTTAACAGTTAGCTTTTCGCAGGTGATGCAAGTGTCAATTTGAGTTTGACCGAACCGTAGTGAAAAATTGTCTTTAAAATATTGGGCGTAAAATTTATACTTCACGTTATGGTCTGGATATTTTGACCTAAATAACGAGAACATTATTGTGTTGATATCTAATCTTGCATCAAGATATTAAATATCTCGCCCAGAATAATGCGTTTGCTTTCCTGGAAAAGACATAATGTGATCGTGGATTTTTTTCAGCGTTTCGGGAAGAGTTGTCTAGCTAGCACCCGATCATCCCATACATGTTAAAGAGCAGCTCGCACGGGATTTAAAACCTCCCATGGGATGTACTTTTCAAGTTACAGTAACATCTCTGCAACCGCCGAATGTCCGCAACACCGTAAATTTGATAGTACTTCCCATCAATGTTCACTACAGACATCCACTGAACATACCAGCGCGAGTTCTTCAGTACTTCACACTAAGATCACCAGTAGAAGTCTATACAACTTCACTTTATGGATGTTAATTAGACATAGCATCGGGAATTTCATGAAACATAGCACAAAGTTCAATGAACTTCTAATAAATGTTTTCATAAAGCCTGATGCCTTGAAAGATTCATTAATAATATTATTACCACATTTGCCAGGATCTATAATGGAATGACTAAAAGCCACTATCACTGAATCGTATAAGGACTATCTATATTGAAGAAACACCAAAAAATATAAAGAAATCTAGTAGGTATTGAATATTGATCAGTGCACAAAATTGGCAAAGTCAAAACTTAGTCACGAAAAAGACAACTAGTTATAATGCCGCCTAAAGCACTGAAAGCAGGATTTTGTATAAAAACTTTGTTTTGGTGTTTTCGAAAAGGGCCCCTTACTTACAGTTTACAGTGAAAAAGTGATCGATTTCGAGGCCATTTTGTAGTCCAACGCGTGTGAATTCTGCTGTAAGAAATGGAAATAGAGGAAATCTAAACATTAGAACTAAGTGAAGTTATGAAAATACTAAAAAATAGTGAAAACCACCAAGTGAGGTTAGCTTTTGGCTTGACTGACGTCTCTAGTAAATATCTTCACTTTGTTCCTGATTGACTTTAATGGTAAATTGGAAGAACGTAGCAATTTGACATCACGTTGTGATTTTCGCGCAACATCGAATTAAGCGACTACTGTGACTTCATTGGCAGAAAATCTGCATGGGATTTTGTCAGACAGTACATGTGAGGAAACATTTCGATGTTTCTGGTAAATTGATAATATATAATATATATTTATAAGACATGTCTTGGAGACAAAAAATATAAAGTCTGAGAGCAATATTCCCTGGATGTTTCTGATACGTTGAAAAGAAAGGTTGCAAAGTTATATTACTGAGATGATAATCATCTATGTGTGACATCTATAAAACGTAAAAGTTTCATCACATCAGAATATCAACTTGTTTACATAAAGAAAACATCGCATAAAGGCCTGGCAATGTTATGTGCTAGATGGATATTTGACTTGGGATGCTGGCCACGCTTATCATGCGGTGTTACGGACCTTGATTTCAAGCTGCATAGACGTCTAACACGTCCTTGACTTATACCATAAATGGAAATAAATGCCTTCTTGCAAACAACTTTTTTTTGCTGGGTACATCGATAAAGAACTTGAATCCGTACTCACGTGGAACTGAATCTTATTTTTGAGGTCTATGCTTTTTGAATGGTGACTTTTCGATCAGCTGTTGAAGGTATATATCTTGCTCGTCTTTGCTATTGAAGCCATTTATTTTTGTTAAACAAAAGTTGAGATCTTCTTCTGAGAAAAACAAGTCTTGCAAAGAGGATCTTAAATATGTTTTTTTTTATCAATTACCTACAATCCGTACCGGTTTCACGTGGTAATACCTATTATATTACTCCTCCAATTAGTATGTTGGAGTCCTTTAACTTTAGCTAATTTTATCACATTTCGTGATAAAACAACGATCAGGATCTTTTTGCCGTTTCTTAAGTGGCTCAGTATTATCTGTTTCAGAAGAAGTAGACATACTGAAGTTCGTAGGTGTATTCAAGAAAAATGTTGTAACGTTTCATGCAACTAATAGTGGCCGATAAGGAGTTAACACACAACAGAAATGACAACAATAAAATATGGCGTGATTATTAGGCCGGCCGCATGCTCACCTCCTCCAAATCTCAAGCATTACCCGTATACAGAACAAAAATTCCGTGCAAAAACTACCTAAGTCAATGACTTGTGATGTTTTTGCTACGAACGTAGAATAATTCAACCTTACTTTATTTGTGTAGCTTTGAATAGGACTTGTGTCATTTTTCTCCGGAAGATGCGATTTTTGATTTAGAATTTTCTGACGTTGAAATGTCATTTTCGCAAAAAAGTGACTTATGTCGTTTTTGAAACGACTGATTCAAATGGATATTGGATAACAACATTTGATTTTTTTCTTATTATCTTAATGTATAGATTACACCCTTAGAGTAAGGCCCATTAACTCCTGCTGACTCACCCTGTAGAATAAATTTTTTTCAATAAAGCTAAGAATGAAAAGTTCTGTGTAGAATAATAATTATTGTGATCTGACAAAAAAACCTGTATGACATCGAAAAAAAAATCAGCTTCTTATACTGTTTGCCTGGTGAAATTCATTCTTGATTTTTCAAATATTTTTGTAATGTAACACCCTGTATATTTGCTAATATTTCTCTACAGTTTTCTCAGGCATGTATTCAGGATAATTGCCTTCAATATATGGTGAAGAACCTCATTGGGCACAGTTAATTTAATCGAGACACGTTATGTACCAGAAAGCGAGTCAAGGTATAGCATATAACTGATTCATATATCGTTAACGTCATATAATACAAGAGATGAATGCCAAATATTTAACGTTTTTAAATAGCGCATTAGTAACCATTTATTTGAAAATACCATCTAAATATAGACAAGAATTAAGAATAGTCCATCTCAATTCTCAATTTAAACACGGTGAAAGAAATGTATTTCATTGTCATCCAATTTAAATAAAAAAAAGTACAATTTGAGAGATAATGGATTGATTAGGTATCAAAAGATAAACAGTCGATCAGGTTGCTATATGAATAAACCACATGACAAGATAATAAATATCGACTCCGAGATTGACCAAGAACTGGTCCTTGTCAGACATAATTACTAGAAATGATTTCGTAAAAGATACTTGATAGATTGTATATTCATTCATAACAAAGAAATGGTAATCAAGCATCAAGCAATTAGTGCTCAAAGTGGCTTTGATGTACATGTACATGGGAAAAATATGACGTTTAGATCTGTATCAAAACTTCAGTGTGTTTGACGACTTCAACGATAGCAGATGCATAAAATGCAGTGCATATGGCTAAAAAATATGTTTTCAAATGAGAGAGATAATTCTAGCAGTGAATGTGCTAGTGTGCATAGTTCAAAAGATTATATGTACTGGTAAAGTGCTTTTTTGTATAAATTGTAAAAGTGCAAAAAAATATCTGATGAAGAAGAGATCAACCTTGAGATCAACTAATCACTCAGCGGATGACATCAAGCATGTCAAGCAATGTGAAACGTACAAGACAAGGTGCGAGCATACATGTGAACAACACATCAGACTATCCTTGGACTCCTCATCCACCATTTTGAATGCAAATAACCGCCAGTTGAATATTTTATTTATTTATGATTTTATTTTTATTAAAAAGATATGTGTTACCAAAAAGCTTTCATGTTTTTTTTGCATAAAATGGGAATAGACCTTAGTGAAAATATTGTTGAGCTGAAACAAACAAATGATGAATATTTTGAATCGGTTAATTGAGGAGTTGAATACAGATGAATTTAATCAACAGTCTGAATCAAAAATCGTGCATTTGACTATAAGGAACAGATCTGTTCATTGAATTTATAAAATTGGTTGTTAGAAAGTTATAGGGATCCCTTTGACTTTACCTTATATGTTTTATCCTTTTTGTCCTGGTCTATTCTTGTTTGTGTAAATAATAAGTCGCCTAGAGAGACCCTATGGCGTGAAGCGTGTGACCCTGTCCTGAATGTTTTTTTTTCTCTCTATTTTTTAACTTTCGATTTATTGATCTGTTGTTATGTTATTATTATTATTATTGGTTGTTATCATCATTATTGCTAGTATTATTATTATTTTTATTATTATGTTATTGTAGTGGCTGTATGCATTCTTTGCAAAGCCAAAAAAAAAAAAAAAAAAAAACTATAAGGAACATTCGCAAAAATATTTCAAAATTGGAACAATTTTTCAATGAATTATTTGAAAGAAAACCAGATTTTATTTTTTTTCTCTTAGGCATGGCTAATCCATAAAGTAGGCTTTATTGATATACAATCCTCGACAATAAATTCCGGACAAGAATAATTTGAGTCAATTTGATATCCCTGTACCTTTTTTATTTTTTGTCTGATTTTGGCAAAATTGTTACCAAAGTGTAGCCCTATGTTTCAAAATATTACCCTTGATTTTGGTTTTGAAAAAATACTGATGGCTTGGTCATTATACAGGGTAGAACAAAAGCTACTCTATTACCCTTAAGTTTTCAACACCCTGTGGAAAAATTGAGCGACAAAATTTAGCTCCATTAAATTCTGTTATGAAGTGCAATCTTTTCTCAACAGAATGTTTTTTTCGTCATGCCTATATCTGCTTTTTTGGAGAAGATACAGATGTTTAAAGAAAATGCTGCAGTTTCTCGATATTTTATCAACAATTTATGAAAACATTCTTACATACTTGCATGAAGTTTAGCCCTATGTCTTGAGACATTACCCTTGATGTTGATTTTTGAAAAATACTGATGGCTTGATCATTATACAAAGAAGAACGCAGAAGCTACTTTTTAACCCTTGAGTTTTCAACACCCTCTGGAAAAATTGAGCGGCAAAATTTAGCTCCAATGTATTCTGTTGTGAAGTGCGATCTCTTCTCATCAAAAATGTTTTTTGGTAATGTAAATAACTGCTTTTTTTTGAGAAGATACAGATGTTTAGAGAAAATGCTGCAGTTTTTCGATATCTTATCAACAATAAATGGAAACATTCTTATACACTTGCATGAACAAATATTCTAAAATTCCATATCATCCCAATGTTCCATATTGGGCAAATTGTTCAACTCGAACACTCTTTGGAGGCGGTAGTATCATGTTGTGGACTGTATCTTGTATTGATTGAAATCGAACACATGGGATAGGTATGCATGTTCGCAATAGACATCTGGAAACCTTGCCATATTTGCGAGAAGCTTTTTTTGAAAAATAGCAAATATTTCTCAAGAGGCAATTCAAGCAAAGCAAGCATGCCATTCGCATGGCAGAAGTCATAGGGATACGAGGTGACCATATGCGCTATTAATTTCAGGACATTTGTTTATGCAAGTCTATAAGAATGTTTTCATTCATTGTGGGTAAAATATCGAAAAACAGCAGCATTTTATTCAAACATCTGTATCTTCTCTAAAAAGGCAGATATTGACATGACCAAAAAAACATTTTGTTGAGAAAAGATCACACTTCACAACAGAAAATAATGGAGCTAAATTTTGCCGCTCGATTTTACCACAGGGTGTTGGAAACTCAAGGGTATAATAACCATGCCATCAGTATTTTTCCAAAACCAAAACAAGGGTGATATCTCAAGATACAGGGCTACACTTTGGTACAAATTTCACCAAAATCGGACAACAATTAAAAAGTTATAGGGATATCAATTTGACTCAAATTATTCTTGTCCGGAATTTATTGTCGGGGAGGTAGATGGATGGTAGGTGAGTTCGAGTTCACGCTCTAAACACTCCGAACACGAAAAACTGTGTACGCTTAAATGGACAATGTTTGTGCTCGGAGTGTTTGGAGCGTAAACTCGAACGCACCCAATAAGAGTGATGGAGTAGTTTTGTATGGAAATAAGCAACTGAAATAAAAATAAGATTATTGAGCAGTATGGACGATCAAAAGTTATAAGTTCAATTGTACAAAGTAATTATTTGTCGAGATATATCGGGCATATATATGTAGATGTCACGATTTGAAAGGAGACGAATTTTTGCAAAATTTTAAATCAAATTATTTTTGCAACACAATGAGAAAAGATAGAACCATATTATGTTGTTATAGGTGAATCTAGAATAACTAACTTGATTTAGGTGAACATGCAGAGGAGTGTTTTTATGTCTTGTCGCAATTGGGAATTTATCAAGGGTACATTCTGAAAGTCGTGTACACAATAAAACCAGATCATGTATTGATCATATTTTTGTTAGAAAATTACAGCATAACGGATTATTCACCAATTTTTATTGAGTTTTCAGTCAATCAGATTGTCGCGATCTCCAAAGATGGGAAGTGCGACGAAGCTTTTTGATGACACGGGTATAGCACAGGATATTATCTTGAGCACAGTGCTTTTTGTTAATTTCATCAATGACATCCACATTATAGCAAACCGCCCTGGTCAAGCGATAATAAACTATGCTGATGACACCATTATCTGATAACAGCAGGAAAAAATATCGAAGATAGTAAAAGTCTCCTTTCTTTGGTATCTGAATGGTTTGCAGAAAATAGTCTGATGCTCAATGCAAGTAAGACGAATGTGATGCTTTTCAGAACTTAGTATTCAAAATTGAAAATTATTGAGCAGTTCGACACAGGATCTGAAAATATCCAGACATAAAGAAACGTGAAATTCTTGGGCATCTTCATCCATGAATTTTTAGGATGGTCTAATCACATAACTCAGCGACCCCAGGCGACGATTGCGAGCTTATTTATATTTGAGCATTAGAAAAAGAATAACTTCTTTTCCTCAACATATATATCTCTGTCTCTGTATAGAAAAAGTGCGAAAGCGTAAAAGGGCCGCCATAATTTTTAATTCATTTTTCCGATATGCAGCTCAGAAAAATCGATTTTTCTCCCTTATAAGTTGAAGAAAGTCGATTCCTCAGAGTTGTAAGTCGGAAAAATCGTTTTTACCGAGTTGTATTTCGAAAAAATCAATTGTTCCGAGTTGTAAGTCAGAGAAATCGATTACTCCGAGTTGTGAGTCAGAAAAAATAATGTTTTTGAATAAAAAATAAGCGGTTTTTCCGACTTACAACTGAGAGGAATCGATTCTTCCCAGTTGCGCTCGGAGGAATCGTTTTCTGCATGACTCACAACTCGGAAAAATAGATTTTTCCAAATCACAACTCGGAGAAATAGTATATTGTACAACAAGCATGAAATGATCATCCCATGCGAGTTTCACACTATACTTTTTCCACGATTCTTGATTAATATCACTATTGTGTAATTAATATCGATTCTTGATGTTTGTTCTGGTGGAGGTTCCAGTTCATGATCATTTCCCACTCGTTGCCTAGCAACTAGTGGGAAATGATTTTATTTCCTTTCAGTTCCACAATGTACTATATTTACGAATCGTTATCGATTGCACTATAGTGATATTACTTGACAGTCGTAGAAAATAGTTTATTGTACAACAAGCATTGAATGATACTCATTTCCTACGAGTACAAAGGTTGGTGCAGCAATTCATATATATATATATTATCAAAAAACCCCATACTGTACCATTTGAAATGGTGTAGGGTGTATACATGTCTACATTTTTTTTTCTCAATTTACATTAATTGTGCACGAATCTGGCCCATTCCTTCTTATTTCTGGTCAATGCTTTAGCCTCATTCCATGATTTTTCTCTTTAATCCAGTGCATCCCCTACAGTCTGGTTCCATGTTGTTTTTGGTCTTCCTCTCATCCTTCTTCCTCCCGCTCTTGCTTCCCAGATTTGTTTCACCTGCCTATTGCTCCCCATTCTTTGTAAATGTCCCCACCAACTCAATTTTCTCTTTTCAATAAATTCTAGGATTGATTCTATATCCATTTTTTCCCTGATGTCGTTGTTCTTGATCTTGTCCATCCTTGTTACCCCCATTACTCTTCTTGAGTATTTCATTTCCAAGGCCTGTATTTTGCTTTCTTGTCTCTGAGATAGTATCCATGATTCACATCCATATGTCAGTACTGGTCTGTAGATAGTTTTGAATACTTTCATCTTTGTGTTTTTGGATATTTCTTTTCTGTTCATTATTTTTTTGTTTATTGCATAGTAAAGTTTTGTTGAGGTCTCTATTCGTCTGTTGACTTCTGGTTCTGTTGTTCCTAATTGGTCCAGTTCTACCCCTAAGTATTTATAAGTTTTGACCTGCTCTATTCTCTCTCCTTCCACTTGAATGTTCATTTGATGAATGTTTTTTCCAACTATCATAACTTTTGTTTTGGTTTTGTTGATTTGCATTCCATATTCTTTTGTCACCTGACTCCATATGTTGATGTTACTGTTAAGGTCTCTTTCATTTTCTGCAAATAATACAATGTCGTCTGCAAAAGCTGCCTCTGATATTTGTATATTTTGCATGTTTCTATAGCCTACTTGCAGTTTTTTTGTCCTGATTGTACACCTTCATATTATTTCATCCATATATATGGTAAATAAGACTGGGCTTAATCCACCTCCTTGTCTTAGGCCCTCTTCAATTTTGAAACAGTTTGAGCGTCTGCCTTGGCTGATTACGAAGTTTTTATTGTTTCCATACATTTCCTTTATCAGTTTTATTACCTCTGGTTGAACTTCTTTCTTTCTTGATATGTCCCACAATTTACTCCTTTGTATTTTATCGAAAGCTTTTTCCAAATCTATGAAAGCCAGGTAAGTATTTTTTCCTTGTTCCATTCTCTTTTCTGTGATTTGTCTCACTGTAAATATATGGTCTTGTGTACTTCTTCCTTTCCGAAATGCACTTTGTGCTTCGTGCATTGAATTCTCTATAATGTTGCTCATTTTACTGTTTATAATTTTTTCCAATATTTTCATTGCTGTGCAGATAAGTGTTATTCCTCTGTAGTTATTACAGTCTTGCTAATTTCCTTTTTTATAAATCGGCACGATGAGTGATGTTTTCCATTCTTCCGGTAGCTCTTCTTCTTTCCATATTTGATTGTAGATTACCAGTAATATTTCTTTTCCTTCGTCACCCATGTATTTTATCATTTCGCTTGTAATGTTGTCGGTTCCTGGCGCTTTTCCATTTTTAAGTTCCCTTATTGCCTTTTCCAGTTCCTCAAATGTTATGTGCTCATCTTGCGTCTCCCAAGTCGAACTCATTGTTTCCTCTTCTATCCCTTCTGTTGCTTCTGTATTTTTGTTTGACTCTAGCAATTCTTTAAAGTATTCGACCCATCTCTGCATGATTTCTTGTTCATCTGTTAATATTTCCTCCTTCTTACTTTTTATGTTGAATGTTTTTTGTCCTTTGGGTTCGCCTCTGCATGATTTCACTATATTGTAGAAAAGCTTTTGGTTTCCCTTCCCTTTCGATTTTTTGTCCAAATTCCTCCCATTTTTTCTTTTTCTCTTGATTCACCATCTTTTTTACCTTTTTTCTTTCCTCTGTATATATTTCATATTTTTCTGTCGTTTTCACCTTGAGGTAGTTCTTCCAGGCTTCCTACTTTTTCTTTATCTGCTCTTTGATTTCATTGTTCCACCATGCCGTTTGTTTTTGTTTAGTTAGTATTCTGCTGATTCCACATGTCTCAGTAGCTGTTTCCATTATAATTTGTTTGAAATTAATCCACATCTCCTGAATAGTTCGTAGATGTATATGCTCTCTTAATCTCTCACATTTTTTGGAAGTTTCTTGTGCATATTTTTCTGCCACTTCTTTTTTTGTCAGTTTGTAGGCTTTGATTTTTTCATGTTTTGGTTTCAGGTTTGTATGATTTTTCTCTATTCTTTTACGGTATTCTTGTCTTCCTGTAATCTTTGTTGTTACCAAGAAGTGGTCGCTTCCGATTTCTGGTCCTCTCTTCACTCGTGTGTCTATTATATTTGGTTTGTTTTTCTGCTCTACAACCACATAGTCAATAATTGATCTCTCTTTTCTGGAAATGACTTCTCTTGTGTATTTGTGTATATCTTTGTGCTGGAAGAGTGTATTTGTAATGACTAGGTCATGCATCACACAGAAGTCAAGCAACCGTTTGCCATTGTTGTTTCTTGTATCTTCTCCATATTGGCCAATCACTGTTGGGTAATTTTCATCTTTTTTCCCTACTCTGCTGTTGAAGTCACCTGTTAGATAGATCTCTCCCTTCAGTGTTTCCATAGTTTTTGTCAACTCCTCCCAGAACAGGTCTTTTTTTCTTGTTGCCTCATCTTCGTTTGGTCCATATACTGCCACTATGGTTCTTGTGTTCCCATTTTCATTCTTGAGTTCAACTACTAAAATTCTTTCAGACACAGCCGTCCATTTCTGTAGATTTTTCTTCATATTTTTATGAACTATACATCCGACTCCTGCTCTTGCACGCTCCTCTTTAGATACACCACTGTATATGAGTACATGTTCATTTTGCATTATAATTCATACGAGTAGGAAATGTTCATTCCATGCGAGTTTTACACTATACTTTTTTTACGATTGTCAATAATTATTATCTATATCGTGTGATCGATAAATCCATATTGGGTGTAAACGTAGCACACCGTAGAAAATGAAACCATTTCTCACGGGTTGCTAGGTAACGAGTAGGGAATGGTTTCATTTCTACGGTTGCACAATTTGCTACGTTTCCCAATCGATATCGATTGCACAATAGTGACATTCCTTGACAGTCGTAGAAAAACGATTTTCCGACTTATAAGTTCGAAAAATCCATTTTTTTGACTCATATGTCAGAGAAAGCGATCTTATTGATATTGAACTCGGAAAAATAAAAATAAAATTCTCATGGCCCTTCTACGCTTCCGTAAGGAAGCACATATCACATAAATATTTTTCAAATTATTTTTGTGTTTTCCATCCAAGTCGACAACGTAGTCACCACTGCAGCGTACCCAATAAACCTTTGATTCTTTGTTTTATAAATAAAAAATAGTTTTGTTTATCAATTGGACTTGGACAGGAGAAATTACCAGGTAGATTATTCCCTAAGCTACACGAAATGTCTTACATAAAAGTTATGAAGCTTTTAAAAATGTTTACAGGGTGGACCAGACGTGATGAGACATACGGTAAAACAGTAGATTCCTCACACAAAAATATCGCGATAGACCTCAACTTGTCTATTCCAAAAGTTGATATTAACAGAGTTACAGGGTGTCAAAGTTGAAATTTAATATTTTATTTCTTCAAATAACTTTTGAAATAATCAAGATATCGATGAAATTTGATATGTGGGGATTGTTTGACATGCAAAATTCAAATATGAGCACGGAATTGCTCATTCTTGTAGGGGGCGCCACTTACACACCTCACACACACTCATCCAAATAGTCAAAACTTTTTTGTCCGCACTCGTACATTTTTTCAAAATTGAAAGAATGATTATCATGTTAACATGAAAAAGGTATACTTTGTAGAAGTGCCTAGCACCTTTTTCAAGATATTTGAAGTTGAAGTAATCCATGCAATGTGGTTTTAAATGAAAAATTTTGAAAATTTACAATTATTGGAGGCATTGGGAACGGCGTTATCATGGTTAATTTGACATGAGTTGGATGCTCAATGTTTCTTGATTTAAAAAAATTTAATCTTATATTACATTTTTTTTACAAAAAAAAAATTAAATTTTTTGAAAAAAATTTCCAACTTTTTTTTTTTTTATTTTTTCATAAGAAACATTAAACATCGAAATACTTGTCAAAATTACCGTGACAACGGCGTTTTCGATGCCCCTTTTGTTGATTTTCAAAATCTTCCACTCAAAACAACATTGCATAGATTACTTCAAAAGCAAATATCTTGAAAAAGGTCAGTCCTTTCGACTTTCACAAAGTACACCTTTTTTACGTAAAAATGACAAAAAAATAATTTTTTAATTAAAAAAAAAGTCCGAGTCTGTACAAAAAAGTTATAACTATTTGAATGAGTGGAAAGATGCGTAAGTGGAACCCTCTAAATGTAAGACCCATATCAAAGCCAGATATGAATTTTGCATTTCAAACAACCCCCATATACGAAATTTCATCAAAATATCTTGATTATTTCAAAAGTTATTTGAAACACGAAAAACTGTGTACGCTTAAATGGACAATGTTTGTGCTCGGAGTGTTTGGAGCGTAAACTCGAACGCACCCAATAAGAGTGATGGAGTAGTTTTGTATGGAAATAAGCAACTGAAATAAAAATAAGATTATTGAGCAGTATGGACGATCAAAAGTTATAAGTTCAATTGTACAAAGTAATTATTTGTCGAGATATATCGGGCATATATATGTAGATGTCACGATTTGAAAGGAGACGAATTTTTGCAAAATTTTAAATCAAATTATTTTTGCAACACAATGAGAAAAGATAGAACCATATTATGTTGTTATAGGTGAATCTAGAATAACTAACTTGATTTAGGTGAACATGCAGAGGAGTGTTTTTATGTCTTGTCGCAATTGGGAATTTATCAAGGGTACATTCTGAAAGTCGTGTACACAATAAAACCAGATCATGTATTGATCATATTTTTGTTAGAAAATTACAGCATAACGGATTATTCACCAATTTTTATTGAGTTTTCAGTCAATCAGATTGTCGCGATCTCCAAAGATGGGAAGTGCGACGAAGCTTTTTGATGACACGGGTATAGCACAGGATATTATCTTGAGCACAGTGCTTTTTGTTAATTTCATCAATGACATCCACATTATAGCAAACCGCCCTGGTCAAGCGATAATAAACTATGCTGATGACACCATTATCTGATAACAGCAGGAAAAAATATCGAAGATAGTAAAAGTCTCCTTTCTTTGGTATCTGAATGGTTTGCAGAAAATAGTCTGATGCTCAATGCAAGTAAGACGAATGTGATGCTTTTCAGAACTTAGTATTCAAAATTGAAAATTATTGAGCAGTTCGACACAGGATCTGAAAATATCCAGACATAAAGAAACGTGAAATTCTTGGGCATCTTCATCCATGAATTTTTAGGATGGTCTAATCACATAACTCAGCGACCCCAGGCGACGATTGCGAGCTTATTTATATTTGAGCATTAGAAAAAGAATAACTTCTTTTCCTCAACATATATATCTCTGTCTCTGCATAGAAAAAGTGCGAAAGCGTAAAAGGGCCGCCATAATTTTTAATTCATTTTTCCGATATGCAGCTCAGAAAAATCGATTTTTCTCCCTTATAAGTTGAAGAAAGTCGATTCCTCAGAGTTGTAAGTCGGAAAAATCGTTTTTACCGAGTTGTATTTCGAAAAAATCAATTGTTCCGAGTTGTAAGTCAGAGAAATCGATTACTCCGAGTTGTGAGTCAGAAAAAATAATGTTTTTGAATAAAAAATAAGCGGTTTTTCCGACTTACAACTGAGAGGAATCGATTCTTCCCAGTTGCGCTCGGAGGAATCGTTTTCTGCATGACTCACAACTCGGAAAAATAGATTTTTCCAAATCACAACTCGGAGAAATAGTATATTGTACAACAAGCATGAAATGATCATCCCATGCGAGTTTCACACTATACTTTTTCCACGATTCTTGATTAATATCACTATTGTGTAATTAATATCGATTCTTGATGTTTGTTCTGGTGGAGGTTCCAGTTCATGATCATTTCCCACTCGTTGCCTAGCAACTAGTGGGAAATGATTTTATTTCCTTTCAGTTCCACAATGTACTATATTTACGAATCGTTATCGATTGCACTATAGTGATATTACTTGACAGTCGTAGAAAATAGTTTATTGTACAACAAGCATTGAATGATACTCATTTCCTACGAGTACAAAGGTTGGTGCAGCAATTCATATATATATATATTATCAAAAAACCCCATACTGTACCATTTGAAATGGTGTAGGGTGTATACATGTCTACATTTTTTTTTCTCAATTTACATTAATTGTGCACGAATCTGGCCCATTCCTTCTTATTTCTGGTCAATGCTTTAGCCTCATTCCATGATTTTTCTCTTTAATCCAGTGCATCCCCTACAGTCTGGTTCCATGTTGTTTTTGGTCTTCCTCTCATCCTTCTTCCTCCCGCTCTTGCTTCCCAGATTTGTTTCACCTGCCTATTGCTCCCCATTCTTTGTAAATGTCCCCACCAACTCAATTTTCCCTTTTCAATAAATTCTAGGATTGATTCTATATCCATTTTTTCCCTGATGTCGTTGTTCTTGATCTTGTCCATCCTTGTTACCCCCATTACTCTTCTTGAGTATTTCATTTCCAAGGCCTGTATTTTGCTTTCTTGTCTCTGAGATAGTATCCATGATTCACATCCATATGTCAGTACTGGTCTGTAGATAGTTTTGAATACTTTCATCTTTGTGTTTTTGGATATTTCTTTTCTGTTCATTATTTTTTTGTTTATTGCATAGTAAAGTTTTGTTGAGGTCTCTATTCGTCTGTTGACTTCTGGTTCTGTTGTTCCTAATTGGTCCAGTTCTACCCCTAAGTATTTATAAGTTTTGACCTGCTCTATTCTCTCTCCTTCCACTTGAATGTTCATTTGATGAATGTTTTTTCCAACTATCATAACTTTTGTTTTGGTTTTGTTGATTTGCATTCCATATTCTTTTGTCACCTGACTCCATATGTTGATGTTACTGTTAAGGTCTCTTTCATTTTCTGCAAATAATACAATGTCGTCTGCAAAAGCTGCCTCTGATATTTGTATATTTTGCATGTTTCTATAGCCTACTTGCAGTTTTTTTGTCCTGATTGTACACCTTCATATTATTTCATCCATATATATGGTAAATAAGACTGGGCTTAATCCACCTCCTTGTCTTAGGCCCTCTTCAATTTTGAAACAGTTTGAGCGTCTGCCTTGGCTGATTACGAAGTTTTTATTGTTTCCATACATTTCCTTTATCAGTTTTATTACCTCTGGTTGAACTTCTTTCTTTCTTGATATGTCCCACAATTTACTCCTTTGTATTTTATCGAAAGCTTTTTCCAAATCTATGAAAGCCAGGTAAGTATTTTTTCCTTGTTCCATTCTCTTTTCTGTGATTTGTCTCACTGTAAATATATGGTCTTGTGTACTTCTTCCTTTCCGAAATGCACTTTGTGCTTCGTGCATTGAATTCTCTATAATGTTGCTCATTTTACTGTTTATAATTTTTTCCAATATTTTCATTGCTGTGCAGATAAGTGTTATTCCTCTGTAGTTATTACAGTCTTGCTTATTTCCTTTTTTATAAATCGGCACGATGAGTGATGTTTTCCATTCTTCCGGTAGCTCTTCTTCTTTCCATATTTGATTGTAGATTACCAGTAATATTTCTTTTCCTTCGTCACCCATGTATTTTATCATTTCGCTTGTAATGTTGTCGGTTCCTGGCGCTTTTCCATTTTTAAGTTCCCTTATTGCCTTTTCCAGTTCCTCAAATGTTATGTGCTCATCTTGCGTCTCCCAAGTCGAACTCATTGTTTCCTCTTCTATCCCTTCTGTTGCTTCTGTATTTTTGTTTGACTCTAGCAATTCTTTAAAGTATTCGACCCATCTCTGCATGATTTCTTGTTCATCTGTTAATATTTCCTCCTTCTTACTTTTTATGTTGAATGTTTTTTGTCCTTTGGGTTCGCCTCTGCATGATTTCACTATATTGTAGAAAAGCTTTTGGTTTCCCTTCCCTTTCGATTTTTTGTCCAAATTCCTCCCATTTTTTCTTTTTCTCTTGATTCACCATCTTTTTTACCTTTTTTCTTTCCTCTGTATATATTTCATATTTTTCTGTCGTTTTCACCTTGAGGTAGTTCTTCCAGGCTTCCTACTTTTTCTTTATCTGCTCTTTGATTTCATTGTTCCACCATGCCGTTTGTTTTTGTTTAGTTAGTATTCTGCTGATTCCACATGTCTCAGTAGCTGTTTCCATTATAATTTGTTTGAAATTAATCCACATCTCCTGAATAGTTCGTAGATGTATATGCTCTCTTAATCTCTCACATTTTTTGGAAGTTTCTTGTGCATATTTTTCTGCCACTTCTTTTTTTGTCAGTTTGTAGGCTTTGATTTTTTCATGTTTTGGTTTCAGGTTTGTATGATTTTTCTCTATTCTTTTACGGTATTCTTGTCTTCCTGTAATCTTTGTTGTTACCAAGAAGTGGTCGCTTCCGATTTCTGGTCCTCTCTTCACTCGTGTGTCTATTATATTTGGTTTGTTTTTCTGCTCTACAACCACATAGTCAATAATTGATCTCTCTTTTCTGGAAATGACTTCTCTTGTGTATTTGTGTATATCTTTGTGCTGGAAGAGTGTATTTGTAATGACTAGGTCATGCATCACACAGAAGTCAAGCAACCGTTTGCCATTGTTGTTTCTTGTATCTTCTCCATATTGGCCAATCACTGTTGGGTAATTTTCATCTTTTTTCCCTACTCTGCTGTTGAAGTCACCTGTTAGATAGATCTCTCCCTTCAGTGTTTCCATAGTTTTTGTCAACTCCTCCCAGAACAGGTCTTTTTTTCTTGTTGCCTCATCTTCGTTTGGTCCATATACTGCCACTATGGTTCTTGTGTTCCCATTTTCATTCTTGAGTTCAACTACTAAAATTCTTTCAGACACAGCCGTCCATTTCTGTAGATTTTTCTTCATATTTTTATGAACTATACATCCGACTCCTGCTCTTGCACGCTCCTCTTTAGATACACCACTGTATATGAGTACATGTTCATTTTGCATTATAATTCATACGAGTAGGAAATGTTCATTCCATGCGAGTTTTACACTATACTTTTTTTACGATTGTCAATAATTATTATCTATATCGTGTGATCGATAAATCCATATTGGGTGTAAACGTAGCACACCGTAGAAAATGAAACCATTTCTCACGGGTTGCTAGGTAACGAGTAGGGAATGGTTTCATTTCTACGGTTGCACAATTTGCTACGTTTCCCAATCGATATCGATTGCACAATAGTGACATTCCTTGACAGTCGTAGAAAAACGATTTTCCGACTTATAAGTTCGAAAAATCCATTTTTTTGACTCATATGTCAGAGAAAGCGATCTTATTGATATTGAACTCGGAAAAATAAAAATAAAATTCTCATGGCCCTTCTACGCTTCCGTAAGGAAGCACATATCACATAAATATTTTTCAAATTATTTTTGTGTTTTCCATCCAAGTCGACAACGTAGTCACCACTGCAGCGTACCCAATAAACCTTTGATTCTTTGTTTTATAAATAAAAAATAGTTTTGTTTATCAATTGGACTTGGACAGGAGAAATTACCAGGTAGATTATTCCCTAAGCTACACGAAATGTCTTACATAAAAGTTATGAAGCTTTTAAAAATGTTTACAGGGTGGACCAGACGTGATGAGACATACGGTAAAACAGTAGATTCCTCACACAAAAATATCGCGATAGACCTCAACTTGTCTATTCCAAAAGTTGATATTAACAGAGTTACAGGGTGTCAAAGTTGAAATTTAATATTTTATTTCTTCAAATAACTTTTGAAATAATCAAGATATCGATGAAATTTGATATGTGGGGATTGTTTGACATGCAAAATTCAAATATGAGCACGGAATTGCTCATTCTTGTAGGGGGCGCCACTTACACACCTCACACACACTCATCCAAATAGTCAAAACTTTTTTGTCCGCACTCGTACATTTTTTCAAAATTGAAAGAATGATTATCATGTTAACATGAAAAAGGTATACTTTGTAGAAGTGCCTAGCACCTTTTTCAAGATATTTGAAGTTGAAGTAATCCATGCAATGTGGTTTTAAATGAAAAATTTTGAAAATTTACAATTATTGGAGGCATTGGGAACGGCGTTATCATGGTTAATTTGACATGAGTTGGATGCTCAATGTTTCTTGATTTAAAAAAATTTAATCTTATATTACATTTTTTTTACAAAAAAAAAATTAAATTTTTTGAAAAAAATTTCCAACTTTTTTTTTTTTTATTTTTTCATAAGAAACATTAAACATCGAAATACTTGTCAAAATTACCGTGACAACGGCGTTTTCGATGCCCCTTTTGTTGATTTTCAAAATCTTCCACTCAAAACAACATTGCATAGATTACTTCAAAAGCAAATATCTTGAAAAAGGTCAGTCCTTTCGACTTTTACAAAGTACACCTTTTTTACGTAAAAATGACAAAAAAATAATTTTTTAATTAAAAAAAAAGTCCGAGTCTGTACAAAAAAGTTATAACTATTTGAATGAGTGGAAAGATGCGTAAGTGGCACCCTCTAAATGTAAGACCCATATCAAAGCCAGATATGAATTTTGCATTTCAAACAACCCCCATATACGAAATTTCATCAAAATATCTTGATTATTTCAAAAGTTATTTGAAAAAATCAAAAATTTTAATTCAACTTTGGCCCCTTATATCTCTCCTAATATCAACTTTCGGATTAGACAAGTTGAGGTCTGTTGCGATATTTTTGTGTGAGGAATCTACTGTTACCGTATGTCCCATTACTTCTTGTCCACCCTGTATATGTATAAAATTGGAATATACGGCTCGGTCATAAAGTCATGTCAGATCAAAGTTGTTTTTTTTTAAATCCCCCCCCCCCTTATATCATTTGATATTTTAATTCTTCCTTCGTGTTTGAGCAAAAATTGTGATTCATATAATATTCCTAAATCCAGCAATTTTCGAGTTAGGTATAGCGTTTTATTAATGACATCTTTGCATCTGTGACATGTTCTGAAACTCAAACGATTCAAAAGAGAGAAAAATGGTCTGCCTTTCCGCATCTCAACTTTTCAAGAGCTATTCTGTCATTTGAATGTACAGTCAATTGTCAACTTTTCTTGACAAATTTGATATTTTTTGACAATAATTGATTTTATGTCCTTAGCTCATAGCCATAGCCTTGGCCCATAGCTCTTGGAAAGTTAAGAAAGTGACAGTTATTCTCTACCTTGAAATGTTTGAGTTTTATAGCATGTCAAAGATGAAAAAAGCGCATTCCTACACTCTTGGACCAGCGGGCGCAGCTTATCCTTGGTTTGGTAATTGCTTTGAGTGCCGCTTGACTGTCGGAGTAGATAACAATGTTATTCTCCATTCCTGTTTTTTCCTCATCTCTGGAGGCAACCTCAAGATTAGCGAATATTTCCGCCTGGAAGACTGTTGCAAGTTGCAAGACTTCCAAGGAGAAAAGCTTCGCCAGTGTTCCTGTCAGCCCTGAAAATTCCAGCTCCAGTCGAACCCGTGCGTTTAGCCTTGGAGCCATCCGTGAACCAGACTTGAGTGTTGACAGGCGCCTCCATCGGTCTGGTCAGCCACTCTTCCCTCGTCGGTACGTGCACCTCAAAGTTCCTTCGGAGTCTGAGACGAACATCCGTGGGTGTCAACCCGGCCGATAGAAGCGGTAACTCGCTCCGCACCTGTGATGATATTCTGGTGTGGCCAACTTCCATTCACATGTTCCTCCATGTTTTCCGGGCAACCATCCTACTATAGGAAGCCATCGCTTCCCTCTTTACCCTAGCCTAGTCCTAGCTCTGGCAGTCCGAGGAGGATGTTCAGTGCTGCTCCAGGCGTTGTCCTCATTGCGCCTGTTGTACCCAAACAAGCCATCCTTTGCAGTCGGTCTAGTTTGATTACATAAGTGGTCTTATCGGTTGCCGGCCACCAGACCACGGATCCGTATGAGATCCTTGGCCTGATGAAAGCCTGGTTGAGCCAATGCATGACCTGGGGTTTTGAGCCCCACTGTCTTCCGACCACTCGACGCAGTAGCCACAGTGTTGCTGTTCCTTTTTTTATTGTCCTTTCAACGTGGGGTTTCCACGTTAGCCTCCACTCAGAGGTACTTGACCTCCTGCCTGAGTGACAGTGTGGTCCTATACATCATGGGTGGCTTGAATTCCCGGATATTCTTTCTGTTGGTGAAGAGAATGAGCTCTGTTTTGGAGGGATTCACTAACAGCCTTATCTCTCCACACCATGTTTCTACTATTTCACAGGCTAGCTTCATCCGCTCACAGACGATCCCTAGGTGTTTGCCCCTCACTAGCACCAGCCCATCGTCCGCGTACGCTTTACTGTTTTTTATTAACTTTACGTACAAATTTTGGTTCTGTGTAACGTTTCAAATCAACACATTGTTGCAACGGAAATACAACGTTTCTCCAAAGCAAACGATGCTTTAATTAGTTATTTTGACATCGCGTTACGTTGCATCAACATTTATGATATGTTTCGATATGACATTCTTCCAACTGGATTGAAATGTTTCTAAATTAACTTTAAAGCAACAATTTTGTAACGTGGCTGCTACATTTGCGCTGCATCCCTATAGCAGGAATGTAATGATACAAAAATGTTGTTGGACATTGCAGAAATGTTGTTAGAAGGGTCGCATTGGAAACATAGATATAGTGTGGGATCTCTCATAAAAAAAGTGATCACTACTCCTCTGTATAACTTTTTGAAAAGATTCATTTTGAGATTTTGGTCTGAATTTTTCAATTGGCGAAAAGACTGGTACTAGCGGCGTTCTCCAAAATCAGGGAAATTTCAAATTTGTGACATTTCATACATTTCTCACCATGATTTTTTTCCAAAATATTTTTAAAAGTTTACTAAGTGATGGGTCAATCATTTGATAAACTTCAACATTTAATTTAGAAAAAACTTTTGGTCATAATTTATATCATTGACAAAACGCAGCGATAACCAGATTCTTCGCAGATAAAGAAAACATTGTCAGGCTGGCCAAAATGAACTTTCGCAAAATCTTACAGAAGAGTGGTTAGTCGATAATTCAACGAATCTGCCATTCAAATGTGTGAACATTTCAGTGGCCGATAAGTTTAATAGAGGTGAGATCCTGAAAAAAATGTCATCACGCATAGATAGGTAGATAGATAATATGCACAAACTGGAAAAATTTGATCCATGGAGTTTTAATCGTTGTATGCTCTATAAAAATAAAAAACATTAAAACGCATTCATAGCTGATACATTTATTGACTTCATATAAGTAACTTTATGAAAACTTCATTTAAAAATAAACTTAATACATATTTTTTGATAACACAAACAAAATAAACATATATATATATATCGGGTTACAACGTTTTACGTGTTCCGATTCCCAATCGCCATTCCTCTCTGCTCATCCACAGGCCTTCTTCCAGATCCGTCTCTCGAATTTCCTTGTCCACTCCGTCTCTCCAGCTTCTTCGCGGTCTTCCTCGTTTTCGGTTTCCTTGGGGTTTTCAGTTAAGTACTTCCTTTGGTATTCTGTGATCTGGCATTCTTTGGACGTGTCCATACCATATTAGCTGTTTAGTTATAATGTCATCAATAATGTCATGTTGTATTCCCATTTCTTGTCTAATGGAATCGTTTGGGACTCTATCTATTCTAGATTTCCCCGCCGCTCTTCTCCAGAAGTCCATTTCTGTGGCTTTTAGCTTTCCTTTTGTTATTTCTTTCATCGGTCACACCTCCGAGCTATATGTTATTATGCTTTTCACGATGAAGTTGTATATCCTTTTTTTATTCTCTTTTGTGATGGTTTTGTCCCATAGAATACTGTTCAGCCCCTGTACATTTCTGTCCGATATTGCTTCGTCGAGTTTCCCTTCCTTAGAAAATTTTATTCCTAGGTATTTGTTTATATTTCAGTGTTTGATGATCTGTCCCGTTGCCAGACGTAGGTCTTCTTGCATATACTCCGTTTTTGTGATGTTCACATCCAGACCCCACTTTTCATACTCCCCGATGAGCTTTTGGCTCATATATTCCATGTCATCTATATCTTGTGCAATAACTACTTGGTCGTCCGCGAAAGAGAGGGTATATACTGTCGTGTCGTCATCCACTGGCATGCCCATGGTAATTCATTTCCGTTTCCGTGTCTTAAGCGCGTACTCCAAGTAAATTTTGAATAGTGTTGAAGATATACAGCAACCCTGTTCAAGACCCTTGGTTACTGAGAATCCAGATGTTAATCCTTTATTGGTTTTGACTCTGGATGTGGACCTCGGGTATAAACACTTCACAGCCTTTATTAATTCCATGTTTATGTTGCTATGTTGAAGAGCCTCTCAAAGCTTTACTAAGGGAATACTGTCGTGGGCCTTTTTGAGATCTACGAACAGGAGATGTATGTACCTCTTGGTTCCGTGCTGCTTTCTTTTCTACAATCTGAGTTAGCGTAAACAGGTGGTCGACTGTGGATTTTCCTGCTCTGAAGCCTGCTTGTTCTTCTGCCTTCATATCGGCATTATTCTTTTTCTATCCGATTCTTCAAGATTTTCCCATTTACTCTACTAATAGCGCTTCTGACGGCTATTTCCCGATAGATGTCGCAGTTACTCTTGTCTCTCTATTTGTATATCGTCGATAGGTGTGATGTCTTCCATTCAACGGGTACTTCGTGCCTGTTTAGGCACCTCTGGAATAAATTTCGTGATAGCTCGTATAGTTTATCTGTGCCGTATTTCAAAAGTTCATTAGCAATATCACCCGGTCCAGTGGCTCTTCCATTTTTCAAATTCTTACTTCTTCAACCTCTGCCACAGTTATTCTAATTGGCGGTCCTTGCATAAATATGCCCTGATTTTCATTTTGGATGTCTTTAAATTGAGGTCTGTCTTCTGTCAACATAACTTGGAAGTATTTGTTCAATTTTTGAGGTGTTGTAGGTGAGATTGTGTCCTTCGTTCGGCCTCCTCTCATACTTTTGAGGAGCCTCCAACTTTCTGTACTCTTCCATCCTCCAATGTATGTATTGAGTCTTGAGCACGTCCTTTCCCATTTATTGTTCTTTTTTTTTCACATATTCTCTTCCGCACTCTCTTTTGTGAATCTTTGTATTTTGTCTTGTCTTCTATAGTTTTTGAACTCAAATATACGTGGTACCTTTTCCTTTTTTCATCTATTTCGTGTTCAATTTCTTCGTCCCACCAGTATGGTTTTTTCTGCTATCCTCGTTTTTCTTCAGAACCCAATGCTTCCTCTGCCGCTGATTGTAGACCCCTTTTTATATATCCGTATTCTTCTTCTATGTTGGCGAATTTTGTATCCTGAGTTTTGCTGTCCAGTCTAGAGTTGTATAGTATTTTTGTACAAAATAAACAAAAAAAACATAACATTCTCAAAAACTAAAACTATATATTTTGTTAAATATTCTTGTCGTTAGTAAAAGTTATTACTATTCATGTCCTGATATTCAAGAACCGTCAACTATTAAATTCTTGGAAAAATACATTTTTGCAAAACGACACAAATTCAAGTAGCATGAAAAAAAAAAGAGACTCCATATAAAAATAAACTCAATACATTTTTTTAACGACACAAACAAAATAAACATAGCATTCTTAAAAAGAAAGCAATCATTCTTGAAAACCGAAACAGTTCTTGAAAAAATATCTTTTAAATCACTAAATAATCACTTTCTTTTTTGCACTAATTCGCCAAATGAAGTCCCGGTCACTGATAGTTGAATGAATCTTTTGATGACATCTGTACACAATGGAAATATGTAAGTATTAAATATCAGATTAAAAATCTGAACAATAACATTAACATATCATCAAAGGGAAAATATTACAGTGTACAGAAAGGAAGGTCCATTAAGGAAACGAATACATTTCGGAGATTTCATTTTCTCGAATTCTATGTTGTGCATCAAGTTAAAAATCACCCTGTACAGGGTTATTGATTATAAATCCCCCCTCTAACTTTTTGATTTGACGGTTTAGAAAAAGGTGTCCCAAATAAAAGTTTCATGGTTGAAAATGAAGTTTTTAAAGAACCGGTTTTCACATACACAGGGTGTTCCAAAAAGTCGGGGCGAGGTCTAACTTTCTTATTTCAAATCGATACCCTATTTTCTTTATTTTAATTTGGATTCTCCTGTAAATTCTAAACATTTTCTATGTAGCATATCCTTTACCTAAGTTTAATGTATGGAAAGATATTTGATATTTATAAATTGAATAACACCAATTTATTGTTATAAAAATGTGAAATATATCTATGATTCCGAAGTATTGACGCTCGTATTGACGAAAATGTCACCAATTCAAATACTTTTAAAGTGTCAAAGTATCAAAGTGTAAATAGTTCTGCATTTGATTCAATAGATTTTTTTCAAATAGGATTTAATTTTATTTTTAGTTCATGTTTCGGGTATCAATTTAAAATTAGAAAAGTTTTGGTATGTCCTACACAGACTTCGGAACCATAGATATATTTCACTTTTTTATAACAATAAATTAGTATCATTCAATTCATAAATATCAAATATCTTTTTATACATCAAACTTAATAGGTAAAGGATATGCTACATAGAAAATGTTTAGATTTTAGAGGGGAATCCGAATATCGAATACAAAAATTGGGTATCAATAATTCGAAATAAGAAAGTTTGACCTTGCCCAGACTTTTCGGAAAACCCTGTACATGTGAAAACAGTTTTTTTTTTAATTTTATTTTCAACCATAAAACTTTTATTCAAGACACTTTTTTCTAAAACATCAAATTAAAAAGTAAGAGGGGGGGAATCATCAATAACCCTGTACATTTTGAATACACTATTAATTTTTTTATAAGGATTATAGTGACAGATCAAAAATGTAGATTCAAGGTTGGCAAGCCTTTTCTTGTACAGGGTGATTCATAAGAGCCGTATTTATTTCGCATGATTCAACTGTTCCGAATCGATCGAAGTGATGTGAACCTAAACTGAAGTGAACTGAGATTCAGTCAAAAGTGATCGAAGTAACCCAATGATTTTGCAAGTTCAGTTGGTTCAGATCACTTAGATACACCGGGTTCGCCATGGTAAGTGGCCTATTAGAATATCTCGGGAAATGAAGCGATTGGGATTCTGATTATTTGTAGGGAATGTCGGAGATGCTCTATACCGGAAGTAGGTGTCAACTCGCTTGTTGTGGATGGAACACTCTATATTTTATCACATTTTTGGATTCTACGTAGAATTCTAGGCAGATTTTATGTACCATGTCCTATACCTAGGTTAGGTTAGGTTGCGAAGGGTATGCCCTGCTCCGCAGTTTTCTGCTTCGCATTGCTTTCACTCGGAGGCCAAATGGCCCATTGTGTTCCCTTGTTTTAAGAAGTGTCCCCTCGGTCTTAACCTGCAGCCTTTCTCTTCATCGTCCTAAACCACCCAATGGTTTCTACGATGTTGAAAATTAGCACGATGTCTACATTTTCCGCTTCCTCCAAGTCCTCAAGGTAGTATTGTACCATATCACTTAGGCTCTTTTTTCATAATTGGGCAGTGGCACAGTAGATGTTCTATCGTTTCATCCTCCTCGATGCATTCCTTGCAGAGATCATCAGTCCCTAGGCCCCATTTTTGGAGCATGGTTCCGATTTCACAGTGTCCTGTGATTACTCACACAAAAGTGCTCACAGAGGATCTGCTCTGCTTTAGTAATTTCCCTGTTTTTTTCCATATCCAAGTTTGGCCACAGAGCTCTCGATGTGTTGCAGTCGTTTCGATTGCTCCACCTGTCGCTGTGTAGCTTTACCATGTTTTTATCTACTGTATCTTCCAATAGTTTGATCGTTGGTAGCGATGTGTTTTCCATATCAGCTTCATCGTTTCTTAGTCCTAATTGTGCCAGTCCATCTGCCATCGTGTTCCCTTCAATATTGCTTTGTCCAGGAACCCAGCATAGAACGAGCTTCTTGTTCCTAATCCGGGACAATGCCGCACGGCAACTCATCAGTACCTCGGACCTTACTGTATCTGCACCTGAGAGCTTTGTGAACCAAATCACCATCCAGAGCTTCATCGATGGCGTTCCAGATATAGAGATTCAGTAAGATCTTAGGTTAGGAAAGTTCAAGGACCTGGCTGAAATTTTGATCTACAGTCTGAAGCATGAAGCTGCTAAAAATAAAAATGAAAAACGAAGAAAAAAATGAAAAAGGAAGAAAGTCAGCCCTCAACAACGGAAGACATGCTGACAAGGATGGAAGTCCTGCTTAGCAAATATTTAGCACTTGAGCTCCAGATCATGGTCAGATGAAGAATCAAATGTTTCAACTGCGGACGTGACGGTACATCAGCAGTAACTGTGAGCATCCCCGACGACCACGATTTCGTTCGAAAGATCGTATAGTGGAACTAATCAACAGATTCAGGAAAAATTGGAAGAGCCAGCACAAGGGGGCGTGTATTGATACATGCCCCAATAATGAAGATATCAACCATTAAAAGAGGGATTGTGTTCCTGGTTGCTCAAGGAACTCTGAATAACCAAACATGTCATTTTACCAAAGTATAAACACCAACAAGTAGCGACAATAACTGTCGGTCCCTTTGATCTCGAGGGGCCAAATTTTTGTTCCCCCACCTTCTCGCGTTTGACGGGAGAGCACTCTATTTCACTATAGACCAGAAAAATTATCACTTGAAAAAAAAATCTGATCAAGCTGATTTTTGGGGGTTGGCAAGAAATGGTCTTTTGAGTGAAAAATTGGCAAAGTCTGCAATTTTCCCTTTGCCTTTTTTGAGCAATATGAGTTTTTTTTTATTTATTGTGCAAAAAAAACTATTTGATGCAAATTGTTCATAAGAACATTCTCTAATATATTTGCCTCATGAGACTTTTTTATAGGTTTATTATTTCCGGACTCATCAGCCGTTTAATGAGCCCTTTGGAGTTGATTTTCAAAAAGTTTGTTTAACAGTAACTTGATCCGTATAAAGGTTGTTCGTGATAAATGGACAAGCAACTTTTCCTCATGAACTTTCATTGTCACTTGATTATTTTTGGAGGTAGAACGTTTAGTTCATACACAAATTGGGGTCATTTTCAGTGTTGATCTTTTTTCAGCAAACTTTATTACTTTTTTTCAGAGAAACTTAAAATAAGCTATCACTTGATTTTTTAGCGAAGTTGAAAGTAAGGAATTGAAAGATGAAGGGTTTGCAAAAAAATCAATAGATGTATTGAGATTTTTTAAATAACAATTTTAATTTTTTATCCAGCTCGTAGGAAGATTGAATTTCTCATGATCAATCATATTTTATAAACCAGCAAAAATTCACTACAAAGAATCATCTCCGTATCTTACCATGCAATTATTTTTACTCTGGCAAAATGACACTTCGTCACATTTTACCCACGTATTACCGTTTGTTGAAGACATACAAATTAAAAATCATTGATAAATGTGGTGTTTAAGTTTTATGATAAGTTAAATTTATTTTAGTGAGAACTAAAATGTACTTACCGTTCATATTCTGATGGAAACTGAAACATTGCTTTACCATCACCACTTTTTGTCGAACAAGGCCGATATGCACATGAATAACCTGACATTATGAACTTTTTTCGAATCAACACAATCTCAACAGAACAAAAAGAACACTATTTTGCAGACAAACGCACAATGATCGCAACAAGGACAACAACTGCCGTATTTGACTGGACTAAAAATGAGTCATCTTTTGGTTGCTTGCTTGACAGTCTCCCAACCTATTTCGCACATGCGCCCTCAAATCTGAAACCTGGATTGTCTCTACTTGGGTGACTGGAAATTAAGAAAATCAATTTGCGGTGATCACCTCCGTAATCGGAAATCCTCATATAAGTCAAAACCAAATTGCGCAAAATATCGACATAAGCCAAGCGAGCGTTAGAAGAGTCCTCAAAAAATATAATTATCATGATTATAAAATTCAGCTTCACCAAGAACTGGCCAAAGACGATTATGAAAGACGAGTTGGATTTTGTATGTGGGTATTAGAGAAATGTGCAGATAATGAACACTTTTTTGACTCAGTTATGTTTACTGACGAATGTACATTTCATAACAATGGAACTGTTTATCGGCATAACTTTCACTATTATTCTGATTCCAATCCACATCAATTTAAGATTGTTCATAATCAACATAGATGGCCAGTGAATGTGTGGGCCGGAATAATGGGTCAATATTTGATCGGTCCTTACTTTTCTGAAGAACATTTAAATGGAAGGTTGTTTTTAGAATTTTTGATCAATCAATTTCCAGTCTTATCACAAGACATTCCATTGGACATCAGAGGAACTATGTGGCTGCGAATGGATGGAGCTCCTGTGCCTTTTCATCGTGCGGTCAGAGAATATTTAAATGATCGTTTCCAAAATTGGTGGATTGGAAGAAATGGTTTTCAAGCTTGGCCCCCAAGGTCACTCAACTTGACGCCACCGGATTTCTTTTGTGGGGATTCATAAAAGGAATCGTTTATAACACACCACCGACAACACCAGATGACATGAAGCAACGCATCAGAGAAGCTTTCCGAACCGTAAGCCCGCGTATGTTGGCAAATGTTGCTGGAGGTTTTGGAAAAAGGAAACGTTTTTGTTTAGAGTCGGATGGTCGTCATTTTGAACACTTGCTATGAAAAAAATGTTTGTGGTATTTTCACCATGTTGTTATATTTGTTCATAATTCAAGCCAATAGGTTAAATAAGTTTACATAATTAATACTTCGTTTTACTTGAAAACGTGAAAAGTTAGCCATAGGAATGTATAATTATGTTCAATAGACAATCAAATTTTACATCTGTTGTTGACATAAAATACATGGCGTACCATTTAAATAAAACAAGTTATTACCGTTTACAGATAATGATGATCAAGGAAAATCTTGAAATTGTTTCCTCAGTCTGACCATGACCAATCCATGTACGTTTCGTCCTACTAGGACTCATCAGCATGGCTATTTCAGATGATTATTATTTAACTATAATTTTTGGACACTCAGTATAGGTTCAAAAGATTCATCTTGATCAATTGGTAGACTTGATTATCATTTTGGTTGAAAAAAAAAACCATAGTTGAGTAATTAGGCATTACAATGGATACTACATATTCGCAAAATTGGAGATATTTAAAAACCTAGGTTTAGGTGTATTAAACTTCGATCAAAATTACCTTAATTTTGATCATACAAGTCAAAAATGAAATAATATACAGGGTATTCCATTTAAAAAAATTCAACTTTGATACGTTTCGTGTTTTAGGGACACCCTGTATAACATGAAAATATTTTTAAAATGTAGTCATAAAGGGTCTCTATCCATCCAGGACAAAAACCTCTTTGAAAGCAGAACATCATCATCAATCAGCCCGTTTGAGTCCACTGCTGGACATAGGCCTCCCGTAATTCAATCCATCTTTGTCGGTCCTGTGCGGCGTTCATCCAGTTTGTCCAAATTCTTTTGATGTCGTCAGACCATCTCTCGTTGGTGGACGTCCCCTATTGCGATAAGCGTCCTGACGAGGCCAAAAGCTTTTTTGTCCATCGTCCATCCGCAACTCTAGCTACGTGGCCCGCCCACTTCAAGTTTGTTATCCGCACTATCGCACCTGTCATTTGCCGAAGTTGGTTATTGGAAATTCGGTCTCTGAGAGAAAGGCCCATCATCGATATTTCCATTCCTCTTTGTGCAATTTCATCAACAATCTGTTTTGTGAGGGTGAGAGTTTCTGCTCCATAAGTGAGTACCGGCAATACGCATTGATCAAAAACTTTTCTCTTTAGGCATATAGGGATATTTGATTTGAGGATATGTCTTGATTTGCCAAAAGCGCCCCATGTCAGCCCGATTCTGCGTTTTATCTCACAGGTCTGATTGTCCCTTGCAATTCGGATTTCGTGGCCTAGGTATTTATACGAGCTGGCTTGTCTTAAAAAGCCACCATTCAGCGGTATGCATGCCTTCGCTTATCACGAGGTTGGTCATACATTCTGTCTTGTTGACATTTATGTTAAGCCTCACTGTTCTTGGCGCATTTTGCAGTCTCCGTAACATCCCTAGCTTCATCGATACGATCTGTGATCACAACGATGTCGTCGGCGAATCTTAGATGGTTTAGTTTTTCACCGTTTATGTTTATGCCCATGTCTCCGAAGTCAATTCTTTTAAACATATATTCCAAGAGCGCCGTAAATAACTTTGGCGATAAAACATCTTGCTGGCGTACTCCCCGTTCAATGCGGAAGTCTTGCGTGTTTTCGTGTATTTTTACACATGTTGTTGCCTTTCCATATATGTTCTGAATTATAGTTGTATATCTGTGATCAACTCGGCACTCTGTAAGGGCTTGTAACATTTTCTTCTGACTTATAGTATCGAATGCCTTTTCGGCCTTTTCGTAGTCGACAAATACTAGGATGAGTGGTTTGTTGTATTCCACACACTGTTCGATGAGGGTTTTCAGAGTCTGCAGGTGGTCATTTGTGCCGTTGCCTGCTCGAAAACCTGCTTGTTCGCAAGGTTGATATAGATCTGGTTTATTGGAGATTCTTTTCGTGATTATCCTCATAAACAATTCATACATATGCGAGAGAAGACTTATTGGTGTGTTATTTTGTTATTTCGCTATGTCACCCTTTTTATGGAGGATAATTATAGTGGCTCGATCCCACTGAGAGGGAGTTCTACCATCTATTAGGCAGGCGTTTAAGAGTTTACAAATAGTTCGGTGAAGAGCTGTACCCCCTTGCTTTGTAGCTTCAATTTCAATTTCGTCTTCACCTGCGGTTTTGTTATTTTTCATTTTCCAAAAAGCATCACTTAATTCGGCCATTGTAGGGACCCTTGGTTTTGAATTTTGGGTATGTTAGTATTTGTTGTTTGCTCACTTGGTTCTCTGTACAATTCAGCATAAAAGCTCTTGGTGATATCCAAGATTTCCATTTTATTTGTTGTTATATAGCCATTTTTGTCTTCTAGTTTATTTATGTTTTTTCTACCTTCTGAGAGGGTTCTCCGAAGGGATTTCATTCCTCTATAATCCTCTATGACCTTTTTTATTTCGTTTGTATTATAATATCTTATATCTCGTCGAATAGCTTTCAAGACTTCTCGGTTTAACTGTCTCATTTGCTGAGTATTTCTCTGACATTTCCTTTCTGGTCTTCATCAGTGCTCTCGTAGCTGTGCTGAGTTTATCCGTTTTTGAAATATTCATGTTTTGGAATTTGGTTTTTGCTGCCTTGACGGCATTTATAATGTTATTCGAAGGTTTGGAGTCAGCATCTCCATCTATTGGTGGTGATGAGAAACCTACTATCAAGAACAAACATATGTAGTATTCACATGATGTAGAAAATTTGAAAAGGCATTTGCCACAATTTCAAGAATAAACGTTTCTATCCCACACAATAGCAACAATGCAGTTGAGTACTGCCAACGTTTTTTATAACCAAAAGCCCAAAGGCTAGGGGTTGCGAAATACATGCATTTCTCTCCCACAGATCCATCCACAGACGCGTTTCGCTGTATCACAGCTCATCAGTGCGGCTAGGATCTGCAGGAGAGGGATGCACCGCCTCGCAGGGACGTACCAAAAGGTAAATGAAATACGAAGGTTTGGAGACAGCATCTCCATCTATTGGTGGTGATGAGAAACCTACTATCAAGAACTAACATATGTAGTATCCACATGATGTAGAAAACTTGAAAAGGCATTTGCCACAATTTCAAGAATAAACGTTTCTATCCCACACAATAGCAACAATGCAGTTGAGTACTGCCAACGTTTTAACTACGTTTTAAACTAACCCAAACTAACCAAAAGCCCAAAGGCTAGGGGTTGTGAAAGACATGCATTTCTCTCCCACAGATCCATCCACAGACCCGTTTCGCTGTATCACAGCTCATCAGTGCGGCTAGGATCTGCAGTTGCTATTGTGTGAGATAGAAACGTTTATTCTTGAAATTGTGGCAAATGCCTTTTCAAGTTTTCTACATCATGTGAATACTACATATGTTAGTTCTTGATAGTAGGTTTCTCATCACCACCAACAGATGGAGATGCTGTCTCCAAACCTTCGTATTTCATTTACTTTTTGGTACGTCCCTGCGAAGCGGTGCATTTCTCTCCTGCAGATCCTAGCCGCACTGATGAGCTGTGATACAGCGAAACGCGTCTGTGCATGGATCTGTGGGAGAGAAATGCATGTCTTTCGCAACTCCTAGCCTTTGGGCTTTTGGTTATTTATAATGTTGTTGTTTAGCGTCGTAACATTTAAATCACTTTCGTTCTCTATATGCCCCAGTCCAACGTCTACCTCCTGGGCTGAGACTCTGTAGCTCACATTCTCCATGAAAGAGAAAGAGAAAGAGAAGCGAAACGAAAAGATCTCTTGTCAATCGAGGTACTCCGTAAACGTTTCTCTATTGGCCTCGGCTTTTCGTTTTGGTAGCGAATCTACGTACTAGATTGTTAAAAACATTGGGCTGGTAGTTGATGCCAAGAAAAAGAGAGGATCATTTTTCAATCTCAACCTCACAATTACAAATATATTCGCAGTATTTTGTTGTTATTTTTAATTTGATAAATTATGATCTATTAGCGATTGTTATTATACTCCCTACTCGCAGTTTATTTCAAATAGGTATCAATATATATGATATTTTGGAAGTAGATGAAAAATAATCTGATGAACCTCCAATAAAAAAGGGTCGAAAGAATAGGTATAATTCATAAGTTTATATGAGTTTATATCGTTCCAAAATACATGTTACCTACCTAGCTGTCTAGTCTAGCAGAACTATAGTTCTCGCCTCTTGCCATATTCTCAATCTCTGGCCCAAAACCCAATTTTATTCAACTGTATGATTAGTTTATAGCATAACATCTTCACATTAGAATCGAGGTTTCACAATCTCGATAATTCTCGATAAAATCAATAATCGCAGCTCGTTGTTTATTGGGTTTTGGAGTTCTTTTGAACGGTAGAATCAATTTTACATTTTATTTCAATTCCAAACTATTCCAAACCATAAACAAAAGACATGTGAGAAAGTGAGTGTTTTGAATTGTTTTGGATGACAGCCGTATTCACGTATCGTCGAATACACAACGAAGACAGATATATGTCATCCCGAACGCATCTTTGGCCCAGTTTTGCGTTCAAATCCTCTATCATTGATGTATAGTGAGTTGGCGTCGTGCATCGTGCAGTATTCACATCTTTATAAAAGTCCTCCATTTCACTATCTGTATGGCTGGACGTTGGTGCATAGACTTGTATTATTTTTATCGAGTATTTATTATTGAGCTTATAGATGAGGTATATCACTCTGTTTTTAATGTGTTGGAACTGTACAATGTTAGAGACGTGATTTCTGTGTACCAGGAAACCTACTCCTTCGTCGTTCACGTTATCCGTTCCAATATAGTGAAATATATGTCCTGAGTGTAGTGTTAATTCTTCATTACCCTTTCTTTTGTGTTCGCAGATACTTTAGCCATGATGTTTCGTGTCGAATAACGTGAATAACCCTGTATAGATAGATCAGCAGAAGATAATTCCAAACGTGGCAAATTTACGACCAAAAAATGTAAACAGTTCGGGGACCCGTACATCTGCGCACTGAAAAATATTTGATCAGTCATGATAAAGGCTGGGACAGGACCGCATTAAAAAATTGGTAGTTAGCAAGTTAATACGAAAATACAATCCCAAACCCTCTCAAGAAGCTCTAGAAATATGTTTTTGTCTCAGATTAAAATCGGATCAACCGATGCTAAGAAGCTCCTCCTCTTGAATACCTATCGATTTTTAGCAGTAATGTTGAATAGTGCACAGTGGGGCCAAGCCATCAAAACTTGGCATTGAATAAAAATAAAAATTATCAAGGCCGTTAGAATTTAGCAGTCGTTATTTGAGTTTAGGGTACTGATATCAACAAAATCGTAAAAAACTAAATTGGTAGGGCCTTTATTTGAAACTATCATATTATTAATTAAAAATGAGTGAACATTTTCTTGAGCAAAAAACAATCTGAGTATGGTACATAATCAAAATAGGCTTAATAAGACTTCATGAAAAAAAAAATCAGAATCGCAGATAATGTTATACGGCAGTTCATAAAATTAACAAGATTGATTGGGTTAATTTGGTTCAAGTTACATAAATAAAGGGAAAAGACGTTAAACCTTCAAAATAAATCTCAATGATGCAGAAAAAAACATGACTGTTTTTTCCTCAAAAAACAAAGCACACTTTACAGAGTAGCACAAAAATGAGACATGGATATTGCTGGATTCACCTTCAAATATTATTGAGAAAATTTGGATATCCAACTTTCTTTTCTTTAAATGATAAACCTATCTATTTTCAAAACATTAACCTAATTAAACGCTTTTTGAAAAAGCTTAAAGTATAAGGACATTACTTCAACAAGAAAAGGGGTCCGTTCCAAAAAATGGTATCAAAAAATCAGAAAAAATAACAATTTTTAAGCCATGTACAGTGGAAAGCATTTGAATTCGCACACAATATTTTAAACAACCCTCGTAAAATGCCAAACTTTGTCATAGTAATACATCACTTTTGTCAAAATGACAAGTCATGAGTAAACAAAAAAGCTGATTTTTGGTTTTGGGATTGATTATTTCAGCTGGGCGAAGGGCAATTGAATTATTGGCCAGTATGTAAGATACTTATGTAGTAAACAAAATGTAAGAAGGTAGTGAAAAACACATCAAATGGCGTCTCTTTTATATCAGATTACTGAATATATATCACCTCAAACAAATCCCAGCGCAGATACTACCCGCAGTGGCTTGATAGTTTTTGTAGTTCATGGTTTAAAACCAAATATGATCGAAGTAAACAAACGACACCTGATCAGAGACAGTGAAACGATCAAGCAAATGACATGAGTGTTGGTTTATTTCACCTATGCATTTTACGAGGGTTGTCAAAAAATAACTGTGTGTGCGAATTCATATGCTTTCCACTGTACTTAGCTGTCACACTTGCGGCGAATGAATATAAAAATGTAGCTGCTCGCTGCCAATTTTTCATGTCCGCAGTCCCACTGTCCGCTCACAGGTGAGAATATGAGCAAGGAATGCGACGATGCCAGCTATATCAGTGTGATATTTTCAGACGGCGTTTGTGGATAACGAAATCATTTTAAAGGGTAGTGCCCAAATATCCATGATAAGTTCAACAAATTTCACAGGTAACTTGAGAATACCGTGATGTTTTCACAGAGATCTTCGACATATTTCATTTTTACTTAGTATGTCAACTATGCTCTTCTCAGCCGTTTCTCCAACTTCGTCTCCCCACCATAGTCTTATCAGTTCGTGCATTTCATTGATGAAATGTAGCATTTTATAGCGTTCTCTGTTTAATCGGATGTATATATGATTCGGGATTTAGAAAAATGTATCGAATAGCCTGTCATGTCCTGTTGTTTATAACCGATGATGGCATCACAACAAAACGTTTGAAGTTCCATCTGTTGTCGTTTATTAATCTGAGGTTTTTGTATATTTGATTGTAAAAACGACGTTTTTCCCTCTTCACCAACATAATAATATGCAATGTTTGGCATCAGCCTTATTAAAATCGCAAATGGCGTCGAACGAAAAATACGGTACTGTAACGATTCCGAACATTACAAACAGCTCAAGAGAGGCTGTTAGTGCGCTCACTCACGTGAAATCAGGCATACAAGCTTCTTACCGCAGGGGCAGTGCACCTACGCATTTTTTCGTCCATGCTTTGCCGTTTTTGAATTATTCCATATACCTATAATGGATTATTCGGACCACTACCAGTGAGCATCTATTTCATATATTTATGATGTGAGTAGCTCAAACGTGTTCCACAATCACTTTTGGGTTCCAAACACGGTGTTAATCGGTGCTTGAGCTTGAAGCACTCAATTAGCAATAGCTGGAAAGCGGCTAGGAGCGACATCAATGGTCCGTCCGGATATGGTGATGAAGACATCCGTCCGAGACGAGTGAGAGAAAGAAGACCAGTTCTAGAAACGGCCAAAGGAGATGGAATAACTGTCCATGGAGAGGCCTCAGTCGTCATAGGTTCTGGAAATATCGAGTTGCAGACGAAAGCTATGGTTGCCGAAATTGTGGATGAGTTTATTCTGGGCTTGAACGTTTGACCTCATATCTGTGGATTTCAAGAAACGACTGTTGCATGTGGACAACGAAGAGGTATTTTATATAATATAAATATTTTATCATAATAACACCGAGAGGATGGTGAAGGCAAGATTGCAGAATCAATCTGGGTGTCAAGGTCCCATGCTAGTGGAAGCAGATACCCAGCAAACACGTTTGGTCGGCAAGGTGAATATTCAATGATGAATGATGACATCGTTGGCATCATGATGTTGAATTATTGCTTGTGCCTTATTTGCAAAATATCAACGTGGAAATGTTCGTGACTGTTGTGAATTGAGACAGGAGAAGAGTGGTGGGGAGCGGTCAGAAATAGCTGCTCCTCACCACTCTTCTTCTGTCAAAATATCAACAACTGCAAGCATGCATATTGCCAAATGAAGAAAAGGTATTGGCACATTACCTATAAAAAGGCAAATGTCGGATTTTTAAGATGCCTGTAAGTCCAAGCTACATTTTTTCTATAAAATAGCCAATTCCATTAGTAGCCTCGCATACAGCAATGTTCAATCACTCATTAGCTGGCGATCTACATATAAAGCATTTTTATCAATCAATAAGTAAATATGAAACAATACGTTGAATTTAATCCATGAAATGTACTGGGTTGATGCTTTCAGACTGAAACGCTGCCAATATTTTCTATTTACAATTGACATACTGCGTATGCGCATACGCATACGCAGATCCCAGTTTTCGTTCGTTTCAAAGTTCGATGACATGTTTATTCGTGCAGTGGGTGTTGGAAAAAAGAATAAGTACGTATTGAATTGAAACAAATTCATTCACAGTACAGGTGGTTATTAGTGCATTTGATTACGTTCTAAAACTTGTTAGGGAAAGAACACAAAGAGCTACATGCTACAAAAGAAAAAAAACTCATTGAACACGACTTGGCTCAGTTATAAACATTTAAAAGTGTACTCAACTGGAGTGTAGGCAGGACGGAATAAAAATCCTTCCTTCATTCTTTTACTGGTATCATTCGACTTATTTGTGGTAAGAATTTCACGTTTTATATTTTACTATTTATATACCTAGATGCATCAACTGATTATGTATCATCTTCTTATACTTGATCAAAGTACTTTACTTATATCAACAATGGTATGAAGCATAGGTAGGCGTTTATTGGTTCAACATTCATTGCTAAAATATTCCATTCAAGCACTTGAAAATGAAATTTTAATTTTTCTATTGTAGACTCAGTCAAGGCTTATACACTTCCAGTCAACAATTTCACGTTGTCTTTGAAGGCCATAGGTGGACGAACAAACAGGAAAAAACAATGGAAGGAATTTGGTTCAAGTTATCGTTTTCCCAAGTCCTAACCACATTTTTTCTATATTAGAACTGAAATATGCCAATAAATATACTGCACTGAATTGGTGGTTTTTTTTTTTCACTCCTTGACATTTGATGGTGAAGTAATGATTTGCCATCACCTATTCATCATCGCAAAATGCCTTGCGGCCGAATGACGGCCGGCGTGCCCAATTGATTCTTCTCAGGTGATAACTGTCTGTACATTGCCAATGAGAATTGCATTTGTGCTTTGGTAGCCCACAATCATACAGAAAAATCCGCCATCATTTTTTTTATATATATTGGGGGCGTTCTGCCATCCCCTAGGAACTGCGATCAGAGCGAACCCCTCTTGGATGACACTCAATTAGGGTCCGTACAACATTCTCTCAAAAATAGGTCTTTTTACTAAATCATCACTGTCTCGCACTATTAGTGAAAACCATTTTAGCGTGTGTTTCTACTGATATGAAAATATTAATATATTGTCCGACTGCCTGACGCAGTAGTTGTCAGACTTGATTTGATTTTGATTTTTTTCACATTATTAAGAAATAGACAGTATCACTACTTAGTACTTATTAATTTCTGTCATGAAATAATTTTTTGTACTTTTGTAATATTAATTTTTGCAATAAATCTGAAAACACGATATTTCCAAAATCACTTGTAGATGATAGGTAGTTGTAGTCAAAAGTTTTTCAATAAATTTAAACCTATGTTTTCCTTGAGATGTTTATGAAAATTAATCTGAAGAAAGAATGTAAAATTCAAGGAAAATATAGGTTTACAGTTTTTTAGATAATTTCGTTGAGGGAACCATTTTATCATTCATTTTCTCCAGAACGGTTCATTTTATCGATAAAGAACAGAAGTACCTTTTTTGTGGTTTAAAGCTCAAGCTATCCAATTTTTTTTCCGACAAATGTCTCACAATGTATAAATGTCACCCGTCGTGGCTGTCGTCAGCTGATTTGAAACAAAACATAAGCCTATTGCTCTTTTCCAGTACTACAGTCCAGTCTACATGGTGCCGTTGTTGATTTTGTCGTATAGTCAAGTATCGTGTTCATCATACAGACAATAAATCTTGTTTTATCGTGAAAATCTTGAGTAATTTTAAATGTTAAAAGTTATTATCAAAAGTGGGGTTCACTCTTGTCCAGTGTGTTGTTAGATTTGCAGTTGAAAAGTGACTTGGACACAAAACAACACAAAATGGCCGAAGAAGGCGAGGTTAGTTTACTGTCACTGACCTCGCCTTCGGTGACTTCGAGGTGATGGACGTATTGCCTCCCAAGGCAAGGTCTCAAACATCCTAAGGCTCTATGTCAGAAAACACTTATCAATCTAGGAACAGCCCAGCAACAACAACTTGCTCTACTAACAAATCAAGCAAAGAGTGTGACGTCATCGCCGCAGCCAAGCCAACACAATCACGCAATAGTGGAGGCCTCGAGTACACAAGTTTATTCTTTTGAGATGAGGTATGATCCTGATAAAAGTTCGTACCCAATCAACGAATGACTCGAAGATTGTTCGAAGTTAAAGAATGAACTCATTGTCAGCGATATTTTGATGATAAGCAAAGCTGGAAATGCATTAAGACATCGAGGGAACCATTATTATCGTGATTGAAGACCCCTAGCCAGAACATGGGACACTTTCTGCAATGATCTCATTGTTGCATTTCCTGATCGTGAAACCCCCGGAACACGTGCATATATTGCTGCAACTTTGCGCAGTCGAGACTGTGATTCATTATCTGACTTTGGAAATCAAAAACTACGTTCGATTAACCAGTTTTACAATCAGCTACCATGGAATGTTATTCTCAGTATGGTTGAGTATGGATTGGAACACAACGAAGCCCGTTCTGCAATCCGAGTACAAAAGCCAGCATCTGAACGAGACTCATTGGTATTACCGTTATTTGAATTCAATCAACGGTATTACTCAGCGAGTTTGATGCTCGCCGTGCCAGATCATTCAAAACTGTAGCCGAAAACGAGATGAAAGAAGGTCAGTGGAAAGTCATGATCAGAGGGATGCTCGTTTTGGGCAATAGATTTCAACATGTTTCAAATGCGGTCGAGTGGTCCAGAAAGATGGTGAACCCAATGAATCACCCCTTAAAAGAACGTCAACTTTTGACAAATATAAGATTCCCGATGTTCCTGTGTGTGATTTCTGTAAGAAAATGGGGCACACTGATATTGATTGTGGGTTCAAGCATGGAAAGCCCAAAAAAGCGTTTTTAATAAAACAATGACGCCATTTGTCATGAACAACGATAGCAACAGTTTTATGCGGAGAAAAGGCACTCTCACTCAAGTATCTCATCGACACGGGAGCTGAGCTGTCAGTTATAAAACATTCCATAGTGCTTGCATTGGACGGTTTTATTAAGCCAAGTTGTGAAGTGCACGACTTTGTAGGATTTGGAAATCAGACTTCTTATCCAATCGGTGTTTGAAACCAGCAATCAATAACTTTGGAGATTGATTTTGTTGTGGTTTCTGATAAAGTTATTCCGGAAGCCTAATTCACAGTAGCACAACGTCGTTTAAAAGAAATTGCTGATTGTCAAGCCCAACGATTAAATGAAACTCGGGTCCGGACAACCTTATATATTCAAGGCCGGCAATGTCGTAGCCATTGAAGATTCACAGCTCGGAGGCCAAAATACAAAGGACCTTACATTATTCAAAAGCTTTTAGCAAATGAAAGATATCAACTTTATAAGAAGGGTCAACGAACAATAGTGGCAGCACATGACCAGTTGAGGTTATGGTCATCCCAGTAATGAAAAAGAAGGTAAGTGGCAGTTCTTCAGTATTTAGTTGGAATGAAATGGAGTAATTCTGCTTGGATGGAAATTCCACCAATTTCTGAATAAATGATGTTATCGATTAGTGGCGTTCCCAATACTCTGGTCGAAATGATGGCAATCCCATCAAAATTATTTGAAATACTGATAAGTGGCGTTCCCACTATTGTTGAAATGATCGCAATCCCATCAGAATCATTTGAAATACTGATTAGTGGCGTTCCCACTCACTACTCTTGTTGAAATGATGGCAATCTCATCAGAATTATTTGAAATACGAATTAGTGGCGTTCCCACTACTCTTGTTAAAATGATGGCAATCCCATCAAAATTATTTGAAATACTGATTAGTGGCGTTCCCACTACTCTTCTTGAAATGATGGCAATCCCCTCAGAATTATTTGAAATACTGATTAGTGGCGTTCCCACTACTCTTGTTGAAATAATGGCAATCTCATCAGAATTATTTGAAATACGAATTACTGGCGTTCCCACTACTCTTGTTGAAATGATGGCAATCCCATCAAAATTATTTGAAATACTGATTAGTGGCGTTCCCACTACTCTTGTTGAAATAATGGCAATCCCATCAGAATTATTCGAAATACTGATTAGTGGCGTTCCCACTACTCTTGTTGAAATGATCGCAATCCCATCAGAATTATTTGAAATACTGATTAGTGGCGTTCCCACTACTCTTGTTGAAATAATGGCAATCCCATCAGAATTATTTGAAATACTGATTAGTGGCGTCTCCTCTGCTCTTGTTGAAATGATGGCAATCCCATCAAAATTATTTGAAATACTGATTAGTGGCATTCCCACTACTCTTGTTGAAATTCAATTCAATTCATCTCAATTTAATTTATTGATGACAACATACAGTTATAGTACTTCCACAAGTCAACACAATAACAAAAATATCCATGTGAACAAAAATATCCATGTGAATCCCATCAGAATTGTTTAAAATACGGATTAGTGGCGTTCCCACTACTCTTGTTAAAATGATGGCAATCCCATCAAAATTATTTGAAATACTGATTAGTGGCGCTCCCACTACTCTTGTTGAAATGATGGCAATCACATCAGAATTATTTGAAATAGGGATTAGTGGCGTTCCCACTACTCTTGTTGAAATGATGGCAATCCCATCAAAATTATTCAAAATATTGATTAGTGACGTTTCTGCTCGTTGAAATGATGACAGTTTTATCAGGGTACTTTGAGATAATGATCAGTGGCGCATCCACTACTACTACTGTTTGTTCACGATGTTTTTGTACGGTCCCAAAACCGTCACGGAACTGTTTGGATCGATTTTGTACGCAGTCGTTAACATTGCACGGTGTCGTAACCGTGCCAAGGGCACCGTTTATAGAATACACAGTTGGTTCACTCCATGTCGGCCTCTTCAAAAATCGTCTCTCCAAAGCGATTTGCCTAAATTCCTAAAATTATAAACAAAATACGGCCGAAAACCGACCCAGAACAGGTTTTACGAGGGAGACAAGTTGGAGAATGGCTATCGATTTCCAAGCGGTGCACGAAAACCCACGAAGTATCTCAGCCGGAATTTCCGATCGACGACACCTGGTATGATGTTGGGACCAGAGCGGTACGCATTATTCAGAATTCGCCGACAGATTAGACGTCCGGGTGAATTCAAGTACTGAAATAACAGGCTCGTAATTTCTCGACGTATAAGTCTACTGCGTCGGCAATTTACCTATTTGTGAAGTTAATATCGTCAAAATCAGCATCTTTTTGAATCAGATCTGGATGCACTAAATTATTTCGCTAAGACGAGATCAAAATTTTTTGCCAAACCCAAAATACCCCAGTCTAACCCCTACTAGAAATACTTGTACGGCATCTGTGCAATATTGACATTGTACATACACTCGCGATTCGCAACTCTCAAATTCTCTCGGCGAGCGTCTAATCTGTGTTCAAGTTCCGAAAATGCGAGCGGGACTGGGAATGCGGCAAGCCGGAGCCACTTATGACGACGAGTGAACCTTCTTGTCGCCAGTTAATATTCGGTGCTGAGGGAGACACACAATGGAACAGTTCTTGAACGCATCCAAGATCCGATCATCTTTAATCTTAAAGATAACCTTCCTTTTCATTTGCTTTTGTTTGAGTTTGGTTTTGGTGCTGTTATTGGAATGGATCAGCTCGAAGTGATAGTTTGTTGATTTCTATCTACATTGGTGGTTCCTGATTCTGATCCATGTACACAAAATGATGTAGCAGTCAGTTAGTCAGTAAATCATTTAGTATTTAGGTATATACCTTTTCTCACAAGAGAATTATAAGAATATGTTGTCGTTGGTTCCAAGAATTTGCACACAGAACCATTAAATTTTGTTTTTTTCTTTACAAAATCTCAAACTTATTCAATAAACTACAGGCAAAATTTGACAAGAATAAAATGGCAAACGAAGATCCGATAATGAACAGACTTATGCGCAAGTCAGTCCCATCGGTACAAAGATTCAAAAAAGTATCCAAATGACGATTCACGAACGGTCTCTGATTCTGTTGGAACGCCTACAAGCAAGATCGTCCAGTAAACCGTCACGAGTGACTTAGAACGTTTTTCTCTTTTCACGCATGAATCAGACGGTACAATGTACGGTTTTCGTGGGTGTTGGAACGAATCTTTTGTATCATAAGTAACTTGATATGGGTACCTGTGTTGTGAATATATGATAGATATGTTGAGAATGGACACCTAGAGATGATAGATGATGTAGATATCGGGGTGAGGGTGGTAGGTACCACAGCACTTTTAGGCCACACAGCGGGACCATAGCGCACCTCCAAGAGGAGCCTCCAGGAGCAGAGAAGTTGCTCTCTTGGACCATTGTCGTTAAGCCTTAGCCATTCAGCATAGGCGACAACTTAGTCGTCAAGCAACAGCATTTAGCTTAGGCGACAACGTATCCCAAGGGCGGTCCCTCTGACCTCCCGTATGCCGCAGTTCTAACCAAGGTGCTCATTGAGAACATCACCTAGTTTTAGTATGGAACATGCAGGATCCAAATTATTCGGGCTAATTTATTAACTTTTTGACTGTCAGTAATCAATTATACTACAGCCTACTCAGTTCCATTAGCCATTGAGAATGCCACTAAATACAGAACAGAAAATAATGGCTGCTCACCATGGAGATCGAACCAACGTCAATCAGAACTAACGGTCTCTCAAGTCAGCGTGTTACACACTAGACCACCGTAGCTCAAAACCTATTTGACATATATTTTTTCTTATTTTACGCTTTATACTTTATAGGTATTAAAGCATCAAAATCACCCTGCACTACTACTTTCTCACTCATGTGATAGATAGATGCTTGTGAAAATGCTATAAAAAGGTGGTTTACTTCGAACATTTACCTATAAAACTAACTTCGAAGACCACCGCATCATTTCAGTGTTTAATCGTGGTTACGTTTCAAAAGGTAAGCGTGCATTTCTACGGAAGGCCAGTAAGGGCCACTGATATTCAAAATAAAAAGAAAATTTCTGGATAGGTATCTAGAAATTTCTAGTTAGTATATATGTAGAAATTTCTAGTCAGTAGAAATTTCTATATAAGAGCATGACATGCATTCGATGTTACATGTAAGTCTTCCGATTATCCGATACCCGATTATGCGAAATCCGCATTATCCGAAACGACCCATATACCGGATTACTCGAATGATTTAGATACCTCCGCACTATCCGGAATTGTATTTTTTTTTGTCGTTTTGTCGGCATAGTCAGTCATAAGTCAATCTTTATTCGACACTTTATTCTTGTGAGAAAACATAACTAAACAAAAAAAAACACTGAATTAAATTAGAGATAACATTCCATTAACGATAAATTTAATAACATTTAGTTAAATCATTGAATCTACAAATTATATGTGAAATAAAAAAATAATGTATAAAAAACTAAATCAATTTCGGTGCAAGTGTTCAAAAATATTGCCATTGATACAAAATATTAAAAATAACAATGATAGGTAAATAATAGTTATTGAAAATATTGAGGTTGCTAAGGCTCTACACCTTCTTCTCATTGAACTCCAAACTACGTACCTGGAACGGACCCGCTTATTAACAAGAGTGAAGCAAGTAGAGATAGCGATAGTTACGGATATCTATCTCTTTCTAACTCATTGGCCTATATGGACAGAAATCACAATAATACATGAACTATATATTTATTAGACATATTTAAGGAAAATATTGTTTTATTGCTTTGATCATAGAGAATTGAAAAGACATTTACCATCCACGTGCAAGATTTATTTTAATCAGAAATAAAAAATAAATATACCCAGACTCTAGACTAAATAAATTGAGTAGATCTTTTACTTGGGGCTTTCCTCTCAGAAAAATAGTAGTTTAGTAGGCTAAACTCACACGATGGGTAATTTTAATTCTAAAAAAATAATAATAAATAATTAAATAGTAACTAAATTAAGTAAATAGAATAATTATCAATGTAAAGGTAGGTACAATAAATATTACCACCATTTCTAACTTATGGAATAAATTCAGTATAACAAAGACTTTATAAATTTTTCATAGCGATGGAAACAACTTTTCTCATCAGATTTTGATAAGGAAATCATATCTTTGAAAAGAAAAAAAAAACTACGTATCACCTCCACTATAATATGAGTTATAATTTGTGAAGAAAGAAAACTATAGCCATTTTTTCACCCTACATGAAGAACCCAACTTTTTGTTTCATAATGTATCACATCGCATATCATGATACCTACTTAATTATAGCATTGTAACTTTAACAATTTTTTTTAAGATTGTTTTAACTTTTAGTCATGAAAAGACAAAATTTTCGTTCATCTTGAAAGTTTTTGCAACTGCAACACAATAGATTACCATATTTTTTAAGTCCTTTTTAAACTTTCCGATAAAACCAACTGATCAAAAAGAAAACAGCACACAAGATGTACAATATTATATTAATATACTATAATAACATGTATTTTCAACACCAATAAAATAACACAGAACGCCAAACTACCACTGAATTCTCACAAAACAGTTTTGTTTGCACCTGAACCATAACCTTAATACCCGGTAATGAGTTCGACAAGGATAGGTATCCGTAACACTGGCCATCTCTGTCAAACAAAAAACTACATACTTTGACGTTTCGTCGACAACGGCCGGGGCCTTTCCAGGTACGTAGTATGGAGTTCAATGCTTCATCTTATCAGCTCAATGCCTTAAGGACGTCAGAAGATAACTAAAAATAAATTGAAAAATTCAGGTCCGTATTTAATAAAGCAAAGTTGATGATTGTCGATACAGCCATCTTTTAGAGAAGTAATGACAAAGTGTAATTGATTTAAAAATATCTTTTCAAACAAACTCAAGAAATAATAAAAACGCATCGACAATTTTTTTTTTCATCATCAGAAGTTGACAAAATTTTTAAATGTTTTGTTAGAATTTATCACAGTTACTTTTCCAATTTATACATTGCATCACAGTTAATACTTATACACTTATGTATTTATTTGGTTGACGATTATTTAAATAAAAATTGAATTAATGTTTCCTTTACAAAGTACATCATGTATTTGATGATTTTCTTCAATCTCCGCATTATCCGAAATTTTGATTTTCCGAAATTGACCTGATCTACATTATTTCGGATAATCGAGAGTTCGGGATCCTACTGTACATAGATATACAGTGTTGACAGAGCAGTGAGCCAAAATCACTGCCAGTCCGAATGTCAATTTCTGGCAGATCACTGGCGAAGAGGAGGGTTGCGGTTTTTTGGGTTAGTTTGAGAGGTCCGAGAGAACCACCGTTATTGAAAAAAGAAATCGCTGTTGAGGAGGTTACAACCCAGTGTGCAAAATTTGGGATCAATTTTGAGGAATAATTACGTAAATGTAATAGATCGCTGTTTCCTAAGAACACACATGTGTCGAAACTACACCCTCTATGTGACTGTTATGCGTGGGAAGTGGCGCACCGTGGCACAAGACGTTTAAGGTCAAAAATAGGAATTTTTTCTCGACCTGTGTCTTCCTGGTCAATTCTTTAATAACACAATGCCAACACAATTGCGGAATCATGTCCCCCACAAATCCGTATTCTTCTGCCATACATCCCCCTAAATTGATGTAAGAAGGAATGCTCGCGAGCACCAGTGCGAGTGAACTTACACAAATTAGGAATTGCGCCAAAACATGACGGCATCTCACTGTTATTAAGTGAAATATGGATGAAAACGAACATGTCAGGATTTTGATGAATAATCACACAAAATAATGGGAGTTTTTCAAGTTCACATGCAAGTTCAACTTTCGTTATGCCACGAAAGCTTTTCTGTGTAGTTTTATCATACACCAACGGTAAAAGTAGGGGCCTTTGAATAAAAAAAGAATAACAATTTATTTTGTTTAAATAGTATTTTTTTAATCTATTTATACTAACAAATTTTCAAATTTTGGCCAATAAATGTTTTTAAAAGTTAATTTGTGCTAGTCATTCAATGAGATTGATCCAATTATCGCTTTTTTAGCAAGAACAGGCCTTCTAGTGTATTGTGAAATAAAATCAACAAAAAAAAATGAAAAAATATGGCTGCTACACACAAAGTACCCTATTTTTGCCCTAAATGCGTGAGCAGACGCAAATTCGGAACATTTCCCCACTTTTTGACATTCATAACACAAATAGGGAAGCTTGTAGAAAAGAAGTATTCCTCATTTGTGTCACGCTTCCAGAAATGATTCTATTTTGTGACTGGTGGAGACATGTTGATCATCAATAAGTCATTCACAAACGGTGACGGCATTATATGAGGATGAAGAAGTTGTAATTTCCTTGTTGTGTACACAAGCATTCACATGCACACAATAAGTAACTTTACTGATCTCTCTCGCGTGTCTATCAATTATGAAAAAAATTCTTTTACTATTCTATCTAGAATAGAGAAGAAGCGTTTGAATGTTGTGCTTGTTCCTGAAAAGTGGATTATTGGCAATGATATATTATCATGGTCAAAACTTTTGTTGCACTGGGAAGTAGAAAAACTTTGATCTGATCCAGACTTCTTCTCGGAAAGTTACAGAAAGCAACAGAAATATTCATTCGATGAAGACTTCATGGCGCGATGGATATATTATAATCGCACACACAAATTGAAATTACTCCTGACCTTATGCCCACTATGCATGAAACTAAAATATTTGGTGTACGTAAAGGATAATAGTGGGTAATATTATGGTTTTTAAACCACACCGAACAAACATGTTACCTTGTACAAAAATCGTCGACCCTATTTCTACTTTGCGTCGCATAAAAATCGACAATGTTCTTTTTCAAACACAATACCTATAAAGCGTTAAACCACATATTCCACATTCAAGTATTTGCGTCATTATTCGGCACGGACACAAAACCACCACATTTTCAACATAATTCCTACTTTATGTTACATATCGATACCAATATTCTAAAAGGACGTATCCCACAACTTTCTTGATTTTGCGTTTTTAATTGGTATAAGTCCAAAATATCGATCTTCATCTAAATCTAACATGGCGTAAGAAACCTTCAACTGGAAATATTTTTTTGGCGCTTATTCTAATACGTCGTGAAAGAAACAGCTGATTTTTTAAGTTCGAATAGGTCGTATACCACAGTTTGCCCCATTGTTTTATCAAGTGACGGTTGAAAGTTGATGTGTTGAATTTGAAAAGTGCGGAAAAATAGTCCGTTTTTCAATATATCGAACGTAAGTTATATTCTAGTGCTATTAGTTTCTTTATGTTATGGTAATTTGTTTATAGCGTAACACAATATGAAAATATTTGCCGTTGAAATGTGCATTTCATATACGTCATATTGTAATTTGGAATAACATGTTGAATAGGACATATTTCAATAATATTCTGTTAAAAACGACGTAACCCTCAAGTTCGTGTTGTGTGTTAGATCGTATTAGAACTAAGTGGGTATGTATTTCACTATGGAGTTTTTTATCGGTAGCGGAAGGTACCTAGTGACTAGCTACAAGGAAAGAAAAAGAAGCTATCCAAAAAATCCATCCAGAATAACATGAAACCTTTGTTCATGTTCATATGAATATTTTTTGAAAACTGAAGATTGGAAACACCAAGTGTGCAGGATTACATTTCTTGGTAAAAGAACGAATGGTTAGGCACTGGGTGAATGAAGGGTCTGTGTTTGGAACACTGAATAAACAGGACGACATAGATAAAAATAAAACTTAGAAGAAAAACACGGAGGAGTTTTCCCGCTTGAAAATAAGAAAAAACCTTCTTTAAACATGTGTCCGGAAATGCTTCATTACAGAGCTATACAGAGTGTTGAAGTTTTATTTTTATTTTTCTTTTTTCTAAATAGTATTTGCATTCGAATTTGATCTTAGCATGGCTCTAACTTGTAGAGGACGCTACCTACACTTATTTTTCCTATTATTAACAGCCGTGAGTATACTTGTTTGAAGTAGCTAAGTGCCACCATTCTCGAGATATTTGGATTCGATATAAAAAATACATGTGATTTTGGGATTATTGTCAAGCAAGGTCTTGTATTTTTTCTGAGAAAAAAATCAGGATGAGTCTCCCTTGTTGGAAATAAGAAGAAAACTTCCCATAAACATGTGTCCGGAAATTCTTCGTTACAAAGCTACAGGGTGTTGAATTTTTTAATTTTTTCCATTATTTAATTTTTTTATAATATTTCAATAAAAATAGTGGTTTACATAACTCTATATTTCGTATTATAATGATTGTGTAATTTGTCTTGAACCACAGTAGTTATGATTGAGGTAATATGACACTTACATAAAATGTCGTATCCAATAAGGTGTTGTAATTACAATAAGACCTAAGCCACTTATTTTCGTCATCTAATGAAATAATCAACAAAACACAACACTTTGTCGAAGACCATATTTTTGAAAAAATTTGGTAGTTGAAAAATTGAACCTTTCTCGAAAACTTGAAAAAATATACGTTTATTTCAACTCCTGTGAAATTTTGTATTCATGGGATACGTCCTTTTAGAGTATTGGTATCGATATTCATTCACCCTATGTCACAATGCCTAATGTGTGCCGACAATTCCTATACTGTGTAAAATAAGGCACAATTCCTTCTTGTTGACCAATTGCGAACAAGTTCTGCCGTCACTCACAATTTTGTGTGCGTTTTGGCACAAAATAAAGGTGCTGTGACTCAACAACGACGTCGCCAGATACACATTTTCGTTTTGGGAATAAAATGTTCACTGGGAATAAACAGGCTCCACACTATGTGGCCAAAGTAGGCAAAAGTTGGCGGTGCGTGGAGTTTGAAAGATGTCTGTAAGTCGGTAAATTAGGTAAAACTCAATGGAATCTATGCGATATAAGGTGGGTTGGCCACATAGTATGAAGCCGGTTTTACATAGAAAATGCATTGGCTACTAATCAGGGAGAAGGTTAAAATATATCAAAAGAATAATAATTGGAAAATAAATGGGTTTTGTAAAGTGATCTTTTCTGTAACAGCAACGCGAGATTGCTGTTTCCTGTTTCAGCTATAATCTTCGCTTTAGTTGCCAAACAAATTTCAGTGGAGATGTTTATCCTGGGATTTTTCTCATTGTAGGTAGCAGGACATGCGTAGCTTCAGCTGGTATCAAGTATGAATTCCATCATTTCATTTTCTTTTATCGTTTGACTTTTCAGAAAAAGAATAAAATGGGAACTTATTTTTCTCCAAATATCCAGTAGCGTTACACAATAATTCTTGAATAAATGAATATTCTTCAGTGGATTCATTTTTCAATATTGAACAATAATATTATTGCCTATAATTTGGCTTGTAGCATTGAAGAGATCTTATGAATTTTATTTCATAAATTATACTCAAATATTTATGAAATCGTATCAAAATGAACATAACTAACAATTTGAAGTGACGATGAAAAAAAATTGGGTTAGATATACTGGCTCAGGTTTTATTTGGTGAAAATGTCTAAAACAATATTTTCTATGAATTGACCTCTTCTCATATTTTGGGAATTTGTTTTTTTATTTGAAAGACAAAGAGTCAACCAATAAATAAATTGGTAGTTTGAGAAGTTAAAGCAACCTTGTGATACTTTCCGAGTCACGTTTTTGATTGATGAATAATAACTGTGAAGATTCGAATGATTTGTACTCATCTGTTTGTTTTGATATTCATGGAAATCTATTCAATACCACAGGCATCTAAAGGTATCAAAATCAACATCGCCTCTTTTATCATGTAGTACTTCTTGTAGTACGTACCTTTCTCTATAAAAGAGTATATTGTATCCAAGAAAAAACAGGTCTTCAAATCAATATGTTTTTAGACGTTTTAGATGACTCATCAAATTTAGGCGAATAAGGTGCTAAAAAGGGGTTTATTAACAAGAAAACATACTTCATTCAGGGAAAAACGAGAGTTCTGTGTAGGTTGATAAACTGATTTACTCAGTTTATTTTGGATCCAAAACGAGCATGACAGTGGCAGTTCTTCCACTTATTTGAAAAAAAGGAAAATCAAATCAAAATCATCCAGCTTTACAATTTGACGTACTTGAGTAAGAAATCCTATAGGTATTTAAAAATATATTAAGTTCCATCTTCTTCTTCTTCCTTCTATAATAGTTGATTCCTCCCAGATGCTTTCCTCATCTAATCTAAATGATTATCACACCGTATAAGTATTGCCAGATTTAAGCCGGGCCCAAATCAAGCGCGCCGCGCCCAGAGAAATGGGAGGGGAGTAGAACGCTTTTCGACCACTGCGCATCCAATTTTTGTGGACCGGCAAGGGCGCAGACATCTTGTGAGTATATCTGTCAAGAGTGTCTATTCTACGTCATTTAAATGTCATTAATGTCGATTGTCGAGGATCAGAGCTTTGATCCCTTGCCCCGTGATTGTTGTTGTCATGTCATGTGTCATAACATATCGAGTTTTGTTCTTGTTGATGGATGCATTCTGTGAAATAAATTTAACAAGATTTCAATTGATCTTTGTCAAATGAACTGAATTTCATCACCATAAGTCATTTCTTTAAATTCTATCATCCAAGTAACCATATACCCAACATTATTATACCTATGATGGTATCAACACTGCAAACTAACACGGGAATCAACACTTGTAATCCGTCTGTCCCTGAATGCGCTCATGATTTTGACAGTTTTACTTCAAAATGACGATGACGGGTTCGTTAATCTCACCGTCCGCGCATCTGTCAAACGAGTTCTACTCACCTCCCATTTCTCTGGCCGCGCCGCGCTGAAACCACTCAAAGTGGCACTGGTTATTTTGAAAGATAATTTTTTTGGTCTTAGAGATCAGTGGTCTGGACCACTGATCTTTAAAATAAAAGATCAGTGGTCTGGACGCGGTATTACCTGGTGCGGTTTTTACCAAACTATCTTCTGTCCAAGTTCACTAATATACAATAGTAAACTATGCTTCCGTTGCAAAACTAATTTATAAATAGTGCCATGTTACATGACATGTAACATGGACGCTATTTATAAATTAGTTTTGCAACGGGAGCATAGTTTACTACATGATTGCCTGATATTTTCATTACTCCACCTTTCTGACATAGCAATGTTGCCATATGAAGTTTCTCTATATGTTTCTCGCTACGTTTGGTCACCATCGGAAGATCCAGACAAAGCAATATTTTTTTATGGTATTTTGAGCAAAAAACATGATGAACTTGATATTCCTTTATATCAGAAATGTAATCGATTCCGTTTTTTTTTTCTATTGATAATAAGGTACATATTATTACTAAGAGAAACTCTTCGGAAAACTCCAATGTAATGGTATACTCCATAATATAGAAAACAAACAAAACCCACTGATTTTGCACAAATTAGTCATGCGTCTTGAAAAAAGAGAAAGTGCCAACTCGTTTTGAACCTACTGAAAAAGATACATTTTTTGAATTCTTTCAATCTATCTGAAAACTTTTTCGACACTGGTCATGGCTATTCCACTTTTTTCTATGTCACTAACTATCACTTTGAGATGTTCTTGAAAACCTTCTTGACAATAATTTTGATTTGACTCTTCACAACTGAAAACAAGGTCAAAATCAGCCAGCACTTTTCCTTGGCCTGTTATTCTCTCCTACTATATACGATAAAACATCTAGATAGAATACTTTACCAATTTATTTCTCGTTGATATTTCAGTTATTTGAAGGTCCATAGTCAAGTTTTTGTTCTAATATTTTTTTTTCAGAAAAGTCCGACCACTTATCAGCGAGTTGATTACACAGATGTGAATAATAGTTTGTCATTTCATCATCTTTGAGCTTCATGCTGATAATTATGCACAATTCTTTATAAATTGACCATAAGTTGAATAGTTTGTACTAATAAAATAGTGGTAGGGAGCCAGATTTTGTTCATAATAAAAAGTGGCAATAAACTTATCACTAAACTTGTCATTTGAAGGTCGATAACGATGCTTTAATTAATGCTGGGACTCATAATAATTTACGAAACATTTCCATGATGTCTTCATATCGTCAAAACGCTTCCCCGGGTATTTGTAAATAGTAGCGTTTCTGTTTCAAAGTTTCGCTTACATTCAAGAATGGTAGTGGACCAAAACGGATTGTTAATATATTTAAAGGCTATACAACAATTTAGTGCATTTTTAAGAAACATGCTATTTTTCCAACGAAGATGGAATGTGTCAGATTTTCTATCGTCATAGACTAAAGAAGGATACATGTGACAGAGTAGGTACTTCACTCCAATCAAATAATATTCAATCAAGTTTTTCTGCGGTAACACTTTCCAATTTGTACAGGGTGTCCCAACGATAGAGTAAAGTAAGTTCTTGCGAATCTGACAAGAATTGTCATCCAAATCATATGTCCCACAGAGTAGAAAAGTGAGAAGCCCGCACTCTGAAAATATTCAGAAGAATACAGGGTGTGTGAGAAAAGTGAAAAAGTATGTTTTTTTAATGGAATACTCTATATTTGATTTTATTTCTTGATTATATGTATGTGTATAAACTGTTTTTGTCTCATAATGTATAGGTGTAAAATTGATAGATTATGAATCATTCGAATCTAACTGTAAAATTTAGGATTTTCATGATCCCGAAAATCCCGAAAAATAATTTTTCTCTGTTATCTAGGACACTAGACTTTTGATATTTGGTAGGAATACGGACTAGTGTCATATGAATGGTTGGCCATAAAATATTCGCCATTCGTTGTACAGCTTTCCGATTTCAAAACAGATAATCTCATTTTTTTTTTCAAAAAGCACCCCCCGCCCTTTATTCTTATTAGATTGAATCTACCTATTATTCAAAAACCTATAATTTTTGCCATGTCCTATACCGATCTTCAATAGTTATTGAGAAATTTCGATTTTTCCAAATCCACCTTGTACGCTTAGTTTTAAGTCTTAATTCAGAACAAAAACTGATATTATTCATGTACTCAATTGATATTACGTTTTGATAAATGTTCAAATAATGGCCTCCCTCTTCAATACACATATTTATTCATTTTTAAAGGTCAAGTCTGACTTTTGAAAATATTGTGTCGACAATTGTATTTCCATGGCAACCGCGCGCCGGTCGCTGTAAATTCCATAGAATATGCGTGTAGCAATTTGGAAAAATCGAAATTTCTCGTTTCTCACCTTCTGGACCGAAATGTAGTGAAAATACCATAATCTTTATCCAGTAGGGTCCTATACCTACATAAATTCAATGTAATAATATTGAGATTTTCAATTCTGAAAGTCGGAAAGTTTGGACTATTATAATAAATGAACGACGGATATTTCATGGCCAAACATTCATATAACACTAGTACTTATCCCTACCAAATATCGAAAGTCTAGTGTCTTCGATAACGGAGAAATAAATTATTTTTCGGAATCATGAAAATTCTAAATTTCTCAGTAAGATTCGAATGATTCATAAACTATCAATTTCAGACCCATACATAATATAACAAAAAAAAATGATAATAAATACAAAGAATCAAGAAATAAAATTAAATATATGGTATTCCATTTAAAAAAATCATACTTTTTCACGCCACACTTGAGATGATGTTTTTTAGAATGCTGTCTTATACGAACAAAAAAGTCTTAAATTAATCTAAAAACGTCGCTAAGCTAGTTTTTTTTCAGCTAGATCCCGTAAATTTCACACTGTGCGATGTACTGTTTTCCGCCGCGTGCGGTGTTTCGACAACGGAGAAATAAATTATTTTTCGGGATCATGAAAATTCTAAATTTCACAGTAAGATTCGAATGATTCATAAACTATCAATTTTAGACCCATACATTATATAACAAAAAAAATTCATAATAAATACAAAGAATCAAGAAATAAAATCAAATATATGGTATTCCATTTAAAAAAATCATACTTTTTCACGCCACACTTTTGTGATAAGGCTGAAAATTTTCAGAGTGTGCGCTTCTCACTTCTCTACCCTGTGGCACATACCTATGATTTTGTTGCGAGTTTTAATTGTCAAATACGCAAAAAACTTACTTTACTCTATCGCACCATGTAGATTGTTCAAGCGATAAAACATGATATTATGTCATCATATTTCAAGATTCAAGTACGGAAAAGTAGTTTTGATGTAGGTCTGTTCCTATCCAAAAAATGTACGTCAGTAAATAATATTAACGAGACTGGGCGTTCCAAATTATCCTATTCACAAAATATATTTTTTTTTTAAATTGCCATTACCAAGCACACGTCAATAATGATATTCATGTGATCTCAATACACTCATTAGTTACGAATATCTACATGCTATGAGTGAATTTCAAACTACGTCAAATCCGTTACAAATATCGCGAAAGACATTATACCTTGACTTTAAACTTGACCACTGGTATGGTCATCCAAGAAAAGAAGGGGAACTTCACAAAACGGAAGATACTTAAAAGAGAGGTCTTGAGCTATTGTCACACTATTTTATTTTTGGTGTAAACAACAATGAAGTTGGTTATTGCGAAAATGCATGCATTAGAAGTGTTCACTTTGTTAGGTTTGATAGTTGCGGGAAATGCTGCTAAATTACGTAAGTTGTGTTTCGATAAACTACAATGCATTCAGATTTTTGATAGTCATTAACATCTATTTTTACGACATTATTAAAAGCAAATTAAAGAAGACAACAAAATAAGTTCAAACATGTATACTTTTCTAAATACACCAAATTTCACATAGGGATAACATGCAATTTAAGGAAACTATTTATGGTGTTTCGAGAAAGAAGATGTTCATGAACATTTCTTCAGAAAGTTTTTAATGAGAGACAATCTAAAAACAGTTTCCAAACATCGGTTCTTCGATGCATATACAGAGATTGAGTTATATAATTTGCTTGCAGCCAGTGGTTGGGGAAAATGCCACAAGAGTGATAAGAACTTCAGCGATTGTCTGGCCAAGAATGTGGAATACGCTATAAGCACTTTGAATACACGTGAGTTTTACCAAGCTTTGCCTTTTGTCGTTCACAATAATCCTGCCATGGATTTGTACTCAATTGTCCACTTCATCTCGAATATAATATGTATACATTAAGAATAATCTATACCAGTTCTGCTGTATCGTCTTTTTTATATCAATTGACTGGAGAAAATTGGCCAATGAAAAATACTCTAGTCCCTTGATCATATCATAAATATTGTATCGTGAAAAAAAGCTTCTCGAGATAAAAATGAAAATGTTTTTTTAATGTTTCGCGTTAAAAATGTCACTGAACTCATGTCTTTAGCGATGTCTGAAATGTCAACAATCCAGCTGGAAAAAAAATTTAAACTGGTATCAGGCACAAAATTTATATTTTTTTTATAGGTCAAGGTTTCCTTGAAATAATACAGTACATACTTTTTTTTCAATCTCTTTATCCGAAAAGAAAGAATGTATAGAATCATCATAGTTTTTTTATCGATAAGTTCTTCAATCTTTGAAAATATTTTTTTTTAAACATATAATAAAGCAGTTTGATCGGGATATTGAAGGTTGATATTTCAATTAGTTCAAAATTTGTGTACTAGGATGTTCATGTTTTTAACTCTGTAATTTTATGTAGCATGATGCTAAATGAACACGTTATTATATAGTTCAACGTGCTCACCATAATATTTTTGAAGCTTTATCTTTTCTAAATAAAACGTAGAAAAAACATTCTGCATTTAGGTGCATTTTCTGTAATTTGTGCTTCAATAAAAAACCAGATATTTTGACAACTATCAATGGGCATAATGCACAAACGCGAAAAGAAAAATAAATCTTTGAAGCCTTTACTATGAAAGGAAATAAGAACTCAATATATGTACTTAATGTACTTCCACCCTCTCCCCTTTCACCCCAGCCCCCCAATTAATTAATCTTGAATGGCAACCTCCTCTTTGTGATACCTCAAATTAAAGCTCCTGAAAACTGCTTTTCAAAGATACTATGGAAGATTTTTCAAGAGCTTTCAGACAATGTATCAAAAGTAGGGGGTTGTCATTTGAGATTATTTATTTGGAGTGGATGGGGGTGAGAGGGTAAGTGAAGGTTATTACATATCTATTTTGAATCATCAAAAAAATATTTTCAAGAAATATTTTCTATCTGTTCGCGTTTATGAATAATGTCCATTGATGGCTATTATTGGAATTGTTAGAGATAGAGAAAGAGAAAGAGGTTTTTTGTTTTGTTTTTGACCTAATGAATGTAGAAGTTCATACGGAAGTAACTCCAAAACTATTTTTTCATAAGCCCAAAACTTTTATCAAATACAATCTAGTAAGAAACAATATCAAGAACGATATTAAAAAAGTTGGCATATGTACCGAACATTATGAGAATGAGAGTCCCTGAATATGCCCTGAAATCATTCTAGAGCAAGTTTGATGATGTTTTTTAAAATGCTGTCGTATACGAACAAAAAAGTCTTATAATTATTTAAAAACGTCGCTAAGCTATTTTTTTTCAGCTAGATCCCGTAAATTTCACACTGTGCGATGTTCTGTTTTCCGCCGCGTGCGGTGCTCGCGAAAAATATAACCTACTTACAACGTTAAATTTGGCACTTCCACCGATACTCCATATGATCATGAAAGTCTAAAAACCAAAAAAAATATGACCGCAAAAGAAGTTTCAACTTTTTTTTATGTCCAATAGATTCTAATTCACAATAAAAGATAACTCTATTGATGAAAGCACAGTTTTTTTGAAAAGAGATAGAGACTGACAGTTCAATATCTCTGTTTATTTCTTTTCATATATTTTGAAAGTTTTGTGAGTTTTGAACTGCTGGACACAAGTAACACGTCCAGGATACTTTAGATTTATTCAAGATCAAAAAGATTTTAATATGTTCAATAAAATAACATGCTGATTGTCCTTTAAGTCTACCTATTCTTAAACCATACATTTAATGCACTTCTCAAATCAAAAGAAAAAACTATTTACTCTTATTGTACTATGGATCTTGAGCTGATTTTGAAATACTCTAGTCACTGATTATTTTAAAACTAATTTGCCTTCAAAGAGTATTAAATAGCAAAATGGTTTTGAAACGATCCAGGCTAAAGCAAATAGTTTTGATATGGGTTTATGGAGTACTCTTGATGTATCCATTGAACCTCATCAAGAAGACTATTTCATCTTGAGGCTAAATAGTCAATAAAATTCTGTATCAAATCACAAAATGTAATTTTTGCGTAGAGTACATTGAGAATATTTTTAATTTGGTTTTGTTAAATGCTCCTGGTATTTCTAAAAATTGTTTTAAGAATAATTCTGTCTACAACTCTTCGTTCGGAAATATCGTCATCTGAACCATCAATATGGTGCGCGTATAGATTTTTATTTTACACTATTAATAATAATTATTATTATCAACTTGGTCATATGGATCATATCACCCGGCTCTAATAGTACACTGATTATCCAAAGTAACACATCCAAGATACTTCAGATTTATTCAGGATTTAAAAAGGTTTGGATATGTTTAATGCAATAACAGGTGTTTTAAAGTTATCTTACGATAAACCAAATGAGTCTACTCATTCTTGAATCATGCATTTAATGCACTCCTCAAATCAAAACAAAAAAACTATTCACTCCTAATGTACAATTGATCTTGAACTGATTTTAAAATACTCTAGTCACTGGTTATTATAAAACTAATTTGCCTTCGAAAAGTTTTAAATTGCAAAATGGTTTTGAAACGATCCAGGCTAAAGCAAATAGTTTTAATATGGATATATGGAGTACTCTTGATGTATCCATTAAAATTCATCAAGAAGACTTTTTTATCTTGAGGCTAAATGTACAATGAAATTCTATATAATAATAATAATAATAATATATTACGTAATTTTTAACAATTCAACTGCTACATATCAGGTTATAAACGTAATTGGATCTCACATTCGAATAATATGCTGTACCTAGATGACAGATCATCTGTATGTACAGCAAATCAGTATCTCATTTTTAATCAGTTAAACATTAATAACAATATATTGATAGACATATCTCTTCCAGAATGGAGAAATAAGCGAGTGGGCTCAGAAAAACTTTTCAAATTTTTTCCAGTTCATGGCAATATAATATATTTTACATTCTTTCCTAAATAATTGCATTCTGTCTATGTTTCTTATCTCTACTAGTATAATATTATAGCACTTTGGGGCTAAGCAGTTTACAGATCTTATGTTTATACTTCTATTGATATTGGGTACAGATATGTTCTTATTAATTTTATTTCGTATGTCGTAGATATGATTCACATAGGTTTTTAAATAGTTTGTTCTATGTACGAATACAGATATTTCTAAAACATACAAAGACCGAACATTCATTACATCCTGGGAATATAGTAATTCCGTGGAAAACCTTTTATTTCTCCTGAATATGACTTTTAAAATGTAGTTCTGAGAAACGTTTAATTGTTGCAATGCATTTTTATACAGGCCACCCCATATGGTTATCCCATATCGAATCACCGATTCAATCAACGTTTTATATACTGTTATCAGCATTTTTTGTGTTAAAATATTTCTAAGTGTATAAAACTTATAAATCAATTTTCTAACTCTATTTGAAAGGTTCAACAAGTGATGGTCCCATCTCAAATACTTATCTATAGTGATTCCCAAATACTTGGTATAAGCCACCTCACAAATAGGCCCATCCAAATTATCAATTTTGATGGAATCAAAATCCGGTCTATTAACAGCTGTTATCGAGAAAGCCACGTAGTTGGTTTTATGAACATTTAGAGAGAGCCTACTTGTGGCCAGCCAGTTTTTTATTTTTGTCATACCAATATCCACAAGATTTTCAATCTCAGGCCAAGATTTACCAAAAAATACCACAGCAGTGTCATCAGCGTATGAGATGACAGTACCGTTCTCAATATGCATGTTTGTTAATGAATTGATATAAGTTAAAAAAAGAATTGGTCCAAGAACTGTACCTTGCGGAATTCCCATCTTCATTTTTTGTGGATCACTAAGAGTCTCCCCAATCTTCAAAATCTGTGTTCTATCCCTAAGATATCAAGTCACCAAACATAATTGTTGCATTTTTAAGAGTACATTGGGAATATGTATTTTGAAACCCAATTGATTTAATTTGGTCAATTTAGTTTTGTGAAATGCTCCTGGTATTTCTAAAAATTGTTGTGTCTACAACTCTTCGCTTGGAAAGATCGCCATATTTGTTACACGCTATCTGCTGTACCATCAGAGTAGTGCGCGTTCCGCAAACTTCGTTAAAACTTGTTTGAACCTATTTAGGCAAAAAAGTTTTAAAATGAAGAGAAGATAGATGACTTTGAGAGAATTTGTTCTGAAAGTGGTGAATACAAAGATATTTCAAGTCTAGTTCGGCTTTAAGGATTCTTCAAATCGCAAAGAGTTTTAACTTGGAACGCGCCATGTTTTTTTTGTTTTCTAGAAGATTATGAGCACCGCCATGTTGGACACTTTGTAACAGATAGAGAGAAAAAACATTTTATTGAAGTATATACTTTTAATAGGAGTGGAATATAGTGTGCACAAACATGGATTTTTATAAGAAAACGCATTTAAGATGTTGAGATGTAAAATAAAATTTTATGAAATTTCATGAAATATCTAAGAATATCTAAGAAATCAGCGAATTGATGGCGCTCGAGTTATTTAGAAGTATGTTACTATGATTTGTGGAAAAAGTGCCATGCGTTGGTAAATTATATGCCGGAGAACATCGCGTTCAGTAACTGCAGTTTTTTTATATAATAATAGTCTCAATATTATATACCGCCATTATACTTCGGTGTATGGATTTAGACAACAACGCACACCAAGTTGTCCGTTTGATAAATAAAATATAACCCCTTTAAGAGATTTTACACTAATTCGAAGATCATTTAGTCTGCTGCAAGTATGTTTTAAATGTAACATGTCCCGGTCAGGGTTTTGATAAATGAATTTGAAGTTATCTTGAAGAACTCTTCAGGACCAAAAAATTAAAACTATACGGTTTTATAATATTTTTTAAATTTAGTCTTAGAGATCCTTTTAGGATGGGCCCTTTTTGGCTAGAAGCTGCTTTATGAGAGTCCTGAGAAGATCTTCAAGCTCATTCTTTAAAACCTTATGTTTTATAACATTGTTATAAAACGTTCTTGGAGATCATAGCAAAAAAACTGTTGTTACTTGGGCATGCACTGAGCCAGATATTTCTGGGTATTGTGTCTCCCCGCCAAACTCTCTAAAACCTGTTTGAACTTAGGTAATAAGTCATAAAAGTTTTAAAATGAAGAGTAGATAGATCACTTCAAGAGAAATTGTTCTGAAGGTGATAAATAAAAAGATATTATGAGTCTAGTTGAGCTTTGAGGATTCTTACAAATCGCAAACAGTTTCAATTATGAACGCGCCATGTTTTCTTGTTCTCTAGAAGATTATGGGCTCCGCCATGTTGGACATTTTGTAACAGAGAGAGAAACAAAAACATATTATTGAAGTATATACTTTTTATGAAAGTGAAATACAGTGTGCGCAAACATGGATTTCTATTAGCAAACGCATTTAAAATGTTTAGATGAAAAATAGTATTTTACAAAATTTCTTGGAATATTCAAAAAAGCAGTGAATCGATGTCGCTCGAGTTATGTAGAAGTATTTTACTATAGTTTGTGAAAAAAGTGCCGTTCGTTGGTAAATTATAATAATATGCCACAAAACATCGCATTTTACTAATTAAAGTTATTCCTCGAATGTCTCAATCTTACCGCCATTATACTCGGGTGTATGGAATTGGAGGACAACGCACACAAAGTTCTCCGACTGATAAAGAAAAAAAAAACCCTTCAAGAGTTATCACACTAATTCGAAGATAATTTATTCTGCTGCAAGTATGTTTTAAATGTCCCGGTAGGGTTTTGATATATGAGTTTAAAGTTATCTTCAAGAACTCTTTATGACCAAAAAATTAAAACTAAACGGTTTTATAATAGTTTAAACATTTTGTCTTGGAGAACCTTTTAGGATAAGCCTTTTTTGGCTAGAAGCTGCTTTATGAGATTCCTGAATAGTTCTTCAAGCTTATTCTTTAAAACCTCATGTAATATAACATAGTTTTGAAGCGATCTTGAAGATCATAATAAAGAAATTGGTGTTACTTGGGGATTGCACATCTTTGAGATCTTTCAATTTTGGCTGAAGAACGCATCGTCAGTACCATCATGAATCATCATCTAGATGTTGGATATGTGTAATCACGTGACACGTGAAAAGTTGCCGAATGGAGAACGCATATGCCGGGTGACCTTAGATCGCTGACATTGCAAACAGGTACGCGTCCAGTGACGGCAGTCCTTGCGCATGTGTGGCCATACAAAGCGTTGACTTATTAGTTTGATCAAGGTTAGGGCTCCAGGATGAGTCAAAAACTTGTCGTCGAAATTGCTTGGTCACGAATCGACGAGGGCGGTGTATCGCAGCACAAAGTGATGTCAGTTCTGTGGCTTCAATCCTGAATTATCTGCTTGTCGTAAAGTTTGCAGATTCTTGTCTTCAAGCTGATAGTTTGCAAGGACCATCAAATCCACAGAAAGAGAGATTGCTTCAGTTGTAGATAGGGCGTCAGCCACAATGTTGTTTGGTCCGCTGACATGCCTTATATCCGTGGAGTACTGGGCAATTAGGTCCAACCATTTTCATCGGCATGGTGGTGAGTTGTCACTGCGTTGTTGGAACGAGTAGATCAAAGGCGTTTGATCATTGTGGATGCTCAACGTTCGTCCTTCAAGAAGAAATGGGAAATGTTGAACATATGCGTAGATTGTAGATGTAGATTCTATAGTGATGATTTATGCATCACATAGTGCAAATGAACTCAGCAGAGCGAACAAATGCATACACTGCATATAGTTCACGATCAAAGGCTGACCATAAACGCTGCTTCTCATGAAGCTTTTTTGAAAATAATTTTGAGGGTTGCCATTTGTCTTTGAGAAACTGCTGTATGACACCACGTATCTGGTGATATGAAGCATCCGTGAATAAAGCTGAAGAAGCTGTGGGATGTGGATGTGCTGGTAACGTTGCTTCAGACAAAGCTTGCTCATATGCCTCAAAAGCTGCAATGCGTTCCTCTGTCATTTCCATGGGTTTGGATCCAGTTAATTTCGGTGCCGTAAGAGCTGCATCCAATGGAGCTTGCAGTGCTGCAGCATCGGCAAGGAAACGACGGTAGAAGTTGTACATGCCAAGAAACCGTCAAAGTTGTTGAACTATGGTTGGCAAAGGAAAGCTTCTGGATATCCTCCAAGCTCATAGGAATCTGATTGAAAGCTTGCACAAGATCTACGACTGAGTAGATTTTGGTGCCTGCCAGATTCGATTTAAAATCCAGGATGTTTCGATTGGGATAACAGTCTGGTACAGTTCGAGTATTTAGAGCTCTGTAATCGCCACATGTTCGCCAGCTGTTGTTTTTCTTGTGCACCATGTGTGGTGGAGAACTCCAGGAGCTTTCAGAGGGACGTGCAATCCCTGTGCGAACAGGTGGTTCAAACTCAGCTTTTGCTATTTGTTGACGGTCGGGAGCCATTTGACGTGGACGGGATACAGCTGGTGATCCAGGCGTCGTGCGTATGTGATGAACAGCTGAGTGCTTCACTTGGCATGACATTTTGATTGAAATTCTGTCCACAAAACATCATAGCAAAGTCTATATATTCCAATAAGTCCGACCACTCTCTCGAAGACGCGAAAATTTCCCTCCTGCCGTCACTATCCGTCCCGCCGGCAAGACCCACATCTGATGTGTGAAGAAATCTACCGGGTGCAAGTGGATTTTGAAAAATATTGGCAATTGATCTAAATTAGATTTTTAATGCTACAAACGATTTTTTGATCACTAGTTATGATGACTGTGTACACACGTGAAGATAAAATTGACAAAAATAGCTATAATGCTGAGTAACTTTTTGGAAAACACCTAGAAATAAAATGGAGAAAGATCATATAGGTTCATTAACTTTCATAAAATATAACTGATAGAACATAATGATCAAAATGTCAGCAAATAATGAAGATTTGTGTTGATCTTATCATTGGAACAGAAAACCTCGGAAATAACACAATCTAACATCTACTAGAGACAAAAACGTATACAAATAACCTATTATAATAATATATAATAATTATTAACAAACAAATATTATGTACATCTTTAACAAATAATAAATACTTATTCATTTTTCAAGATTTTCAATTTTTGAGATCTTATTTATTCTTTCTAGAGGTTCTTAGTGTTGAATTTACAAATTTTAACGTATAATAGTTTCGCACCCTAGTATAAGGATAGCAGGTATTCCCATGAGAAGCTTGTTTGTGGATTGGTCACATCATTTCAAGATAATGTGCTTGATCGAATAGGGAAAAGGATAAAGTCAAGTTACGTCTGTAAATAGGTAATTTCTTTGAAGCTGGAATTGCTGGAAGTTTAATTTCAATAAAAATGCCGGAGGCATAATCACAATTTCCAGAACTATAATAATTCTGAGCGGATGTATGTATCAACAACGACGCTTTGTCAAATGGATTCACCATCCGCGTAACCGCACCTCGTATACTACCAAAAAACTAGCTAGAACAGGTGTTGCTCATGATTTACGACACCTCGCAAAAAATGCCGGTATCTTCAGACGGATCAAAGGAGTGACCGGACTTATTGGGTTATATAGACTTTGATCATATTTCGACGTGCTAGCAGATATCACCTTGACATGCGAGCAAAAAGGATCTTTCAGGACAGCAGAAAGTGGCGCGACGGTTGCGTCCGGACACAGCCGCCAAATGCACTAGCGAAACCATACCTTGACCGCTGATAATTTATGAACATCATCAATACTCCATTTATAAACGTGATTTTATGATATAATGGGTACCTACTTCATTGTTATATAATGATTATGTACTGTCGTCAAAATTTCAAGGTTTATACAACCAATTACTAAACCTACTTTCATAGACAATACACCAATCGTTAACTATTTTTTCTGTAGTTTTTGATACATCTAAGAAAAACGCGTGATCTTTGGCCCATGGTTTGCAGGGCCATTTGTTTAACGAACATTGTGAAGTGCATTTAGCTGAGAGTGCTGAGAGTATGAGAGCTGAAATTAATTACTCAATTGAATCGACACACGGGGCAATCCGAGGGGCAATCGAAAAATTTATTTTGTTCTATCAAGAAAATGCGGGATTGTAAGTTCCGAAAATCAAAATAATCATATTGAAAATAAAAAACAAAATGCTTGCACCTCAATTCCGTCGGAAATGGGCCTGAATCCTGAATGCAGATTGCGCTTTAAGATGCCCAGAGCAATTTTGCAGTTCCGCGCGGTATAATTCCGCGCCGCGCAGCTGAACCAGGTTTTTACATTATTCTCAACTGTATACACCTACATATTTCATCTGTGTGTTCAAGCAGAGGAAAAAAATTTATACAGGGTGTCCCAATATTCAATCGACGGTTGAGAGGTGATAGAACTCACATTTTATGAAACTTGAGATGGGGACATACAGCCCTAAAGTGCTTAGTTTTCAAAATACAGGGTTCCAAACTTTTATTTTTTATTTCAATTTTTGTCAATTATTGCTCATCAAGACGACACAGCGATACGAAATTACGCATGGGCAGGTTTTTTATGACGAGAAATCCAAATTCATTAACGGTTCTGATATCACCAGTAGGGGGGCGCCACCTACGGCACATCGAGCTCATCTAGATTATCAAAACTTTTTTCCAGTTTGGTGCATCGATATGAATATTGAAAAAATCGATTCTTCAATTTTTTACGTACAAAAGGTGTACTTTGTTTGAGTCTCTAGTGTTAACCGTTTTCGAGATAGCCTTCATTGAAATTTCCAATGCAACGGAATGAATTGGAAAAACTTGCAAAAAAAATGCACTTTAGGGATGTATGTCCCCATCTCAAGTTCCATAAAAATGCGAGTTCTATCACCTCTCAAGCGTTGTCGGTTGAATATTGGGACACCCTGTATACAGACAGTCCACGGATAGGGTTTACAAGAGCACAAATGCATAAAAAAAAAACAATTTTCGGGAAAAACCCCACAAAGAGAAAATTTTGATTTTCTATGCAGGGTTTGCAAATCTTCGAAAACCTGATTTTTTTCAATGAGTAAACTACCTTCATTGTTAATTTTTGGAAAAAGGGAATTGTAGAAAATTATTTGGAATAACGCTTGTAAGTGAAATCCGAGATTTGAAATAGATTTTGGATCTATTAGTTTTTCTAATCTTTAGTAAAAATCTACACTTAGACTTTATATTTCAATTTCAAACTACCACCTTTTGGAAAAACATGGTTTTTTTTTTCAAAATAAATATTTTCGATAACACAAAAATCATTCTTTGAAACTTTTTGATACCCCTTTATCTATCTACAGGGTGTTTCCTAACCTCTCTGACAAAATGAAAGGGGTGATTTTTCGCTTAATTTTAAGACGAAAATGTGGTATAACTTTTTTCCGAATTTCGCTTTGTTTCCAAAATACAGGATGTTTAATTTTTTTTTTTAATAGTTTTTTATTTTAAATTAATTTTTCTTTCACTCGATTTTGTTGAAGTTTGGTAACGGTATTTATAGTGATGACGGGCTCATTTTGCCATGAACAAATAAAAATTATCGAACACAGTGGCGTCCCGAGCGGCACTTCAACCAATATTATTGGGAAAAAAATGTACGACACTGACTTTTTGTGTCATTTTCATTTTTTTATCAGGTTATTCAACTAAAAACTCAACTTTTTGATTTTTTAAATTTTTATCGTATCTTGCGTAATTTTTGAGATAAACCACTTTATTGCATGTCTCTGGACTACACAAAAATAACAATATGATGCAAAGTAGGCTTTTTGCTTCGATCCATGGCAACCACATTATTTGTTTTCTTCATGACATTTGCCTACTGTATGAAAGTTTCCAATAATGTATTCAAGTAACTATTGTTTTTCAATTTATTCGTAATAAATTACGTTCTCTTAATAATGGCTGAGTTTACCAATCAAGAAATGGCTCAAATGCATTTTATGTACGGTTTAGCGGATGGAAATGCCCGAGAGGCGAGACGTTTGTATGCAGAACGTTTTCCTAATAGACAAGTACCATGTTCGGCAACATTTACAAGGTTACATCTCCGGTTAGAGGAAACAGGTACTTTTGCAAAAAGCCAAATAGGCGGCCGACCACTTACGGTTAGGACCGCCCAACTTGAGGAGTCTTGATCATGGTAGAAGAATCTCCAAACATGAGTATACTAGGAAAATTGGAAGTGAATTAAATGTGAGTCACAAAACAGTCTGGAGTATCTTAAAAGACTATTTACTCTATCCTTACCACATACAAAGAGTACAAGCTTTGTTGCCCAGAGACTTTCCAGCTCGCGTTGATTTTTGTAACTGGTTTCAAGAAATTTCTCTACGAGTACCTCATTTTTCGGCAAAAGTACTATTTACCGATGAAGCCAATTTTTCTAGAGATGGAATAATGAATTTTCACAACAACCATGTTTGGGCAGAAGAGGTTTATTGGAGATGTCTTAGTTGGACCGTATTTTTTCCCAAATCGACTTACTGGTGAGGTCTATTACAACTTCCTTAGAGATGAATTACCCGAATTGATGGAAGCAGTGCCATTAAGAACGCGATCTCTAATGTGGTTCATGCATGACGGCGCTTCCCCTCACTTTGCAATTTGTGTTCGAAATTATTTAGATCAGCAATATCCTGATCGTTGGATCGGCAGAGGAGGACCTCACCCATGGCCACCACGTTCACCGGATCTGAGTCCATTAGATTTTTATTTTTGGGGACATCTTAAGCAACTTGTTTATAGCACTCCCATTCAATCCGAAGAAGACCTACGAATGCGTATTATTAATGGATTCAATACGATTTCCGGCGAAATTTTCCGTGTGGTGAGAGATATCTTAGCACGTCGTGTACATAGATGTTTACTGGCTCGTGGAGGACATTTTCAGCAGTTTATTTAACTTTCTTTTATTTATTTAGTGTTTTTGAATTCTCCATTAAAATGATTATAATTGATTGCTGTATTTGTTAGAAAATTCAACATCAGCGATAAAATTACTTTTTGCGTCAAAACTCACTCAACTAGATTTAATTTTTTATCTCAAAAATTAGGCAAGATACGATGAAAATTCAAGAGATCAAAAAATTGCGTTTTTATTTGAATAACCTGAGAAAAAAATGAAAATGACACAAAAAGTCAGTGGCGTACATTTTTTTCCCAATAATATTGGTTGAAGTGCCGCTCAGGACGCCACTGTATTCGATGATTTTTATTTGTTCATGGCAAAATGAGCCCGTTATCACTATAAATACCGTTACCAAACTTCAACAAAATTGAGTAAAAGATAAATTAATTAAGAATAAAAAACTAATCAAAAAAAATATTAAACACCCTGTATTTTGGAAACAAAGCGAAATTCGAAAAAAAGTTATACTACATTTTCGTCTTGAAATTAAGCGAAGAATCACCCCTTTCATTTTGTCACAGAGGTTAGGAAACACCCTGTATACATTTATAAAAGGAAAGGTATGTTTGTCCGTAAAAAAGATAGCATCATGCGTGTATCTAATGAGGGAGAGAGAAGGCTTCGTTCTCGCAATCTCTGATTGGGCAGATTGGTTGACATGGCGTTGTCATGGTGATCGCCGAAGTAACAATGGCTACATCCAGGTGGTCCCAGTAGCTTAAGCTGCTTGATAAGAAGTCCACCTGAACGTATTGCTGTTGTAAAGCGTCACGTCAGCGACTGCGTGTTTTACTTGGCGTAAAAAATTGTCGCTTTTTCGAATCTCGCTTGACATTTAAAGTTGACAGGGGCGACAGAAAGTATAATTGAGAAACACATATGAATTTATTTGATGAAATAATAGCAGTCTTGCAATTTCTTGGAAAATTCATGCATTCCAGCGAAGAGAGGTCATTTGCGTGGCGTAATGTCTAATGTCAAAACTAAGGAGGTATGGTATATGAAAATGCACATTTTGTGTATTGCTATGCTCACCAATTTAACAAGAACAAGCAATGTCAAGTATATCGAGCGTAAGATTTTATTTATAAAACTAAATCAGATTTCCCCTTTTTAAATTCACCTGACAGAAAGATGTTTGTGACAAACGAATACCAAGATCAGTTAGCACAAACGCTTTGGAGCACTAATTCGTACTTTAGCAGACGCTGGATGTACCCATAAATGTTATGAGTCATGAATTTGAAGGAAAATTAATAAAAAAAGAGGGGAAATTCCTCACAATTTTCCGCCTGCGGCGCTCCTACAGTCTCAATCCCCACCCGTGGGCGCTCCATCTGACCGACCCCCCCTTATAAAATGTCTGGCTACGCCACTGAAAGTTGTGTTATGTTTATTTGTTTATGATTACATCTTCACTATATTATTATGATGAAAGTTTTCGTCTCTTTGTGGCACAATATCAACCGGCTGGACAAATTTCTCTACAGCCACGAGTAGTGAGTACAAACCCACTAAAATGAAATAATTCTAAAAAGAGCTTCCCAATGATTCGATGTAACAAGAGAATATGTGTTTTTTTAGCGTTTCACTTCGAATCTCGTCCCATTCGCTTTTGGATTTTTAATAATGATAATAATAATGATTAATAATCGTCTTTAAAAATTGAAGAAAAAAAAAAAGAAGTACATTGCAATAATAATTGACATTAATCATCCTTAATTGGCGATTTCCGATAGGAGCAGATTCACGGCGGGTGACGGTGATTTGTTGGATTATTTTTCGATTGTGTTGTGTTATTTTGGAGTCCCAGCATTAATAATAATGATAAGTAGGTAGATTTGTTTGGTTTTGATTAAATGGGATTAGAATATTCCATTTTGGTTTTCGATTTCGTGTTTTTTTTTTCTTGTTGAGAATATTTTACATTATTGTGCAACGTCAGAGCAGATGACGCCGACGGTGATCTGTTGGATGGTTTTTAGATTGTGTTGTGTTATTTTGGAGCTTAACTCTGAGTTTTCGGGAAAATCGAAGGTGATAGCGTGGTCTTGAAAATAAGGGCGCGTGTATTTTCTCCGTTTCTATCAGAATTACGATAAAATATCATATAACCAAAGTTATGCAGAATCATATTCCTAAGAAGTTTTATCCCAAAACTTTTTTCTCTCAAATCAATGATAAAATATCTTCAGGGTGATCCCTTCATATGGAATTTGAAAAAAAATCGTACAAGACGAAAGTAGTGCGGAATTACATTCCCAGCAACTTTTTTCCACCTATTTCAATGGTTGCTGGAAATTTAATTCTGGGCAACTTTCGTCCAGTACGATTTCTTTCCACCATCGTATCACCCTGTAGATTTTCAACTACTGATTTAAGAAAAAAAAAGATTTATAGAAAAGTTATTGAGAATGCAGATTCGAACAATTTTTGTTCAATAATATTTCAAATATATTTTTTAGAAATAGCGCCATCATTTCCAAGATGGCGGGATAAGGTCACCTTTGATTTTCCCGAAGACTCATAGTTAAGCTACTCGGAGCTCGGAGCCCAGCAAAGATTTGAAAAACAAATTTTTGCGTATTTTCCGAAATTCTCAGTTGGCACTATAAAGTAGGTAGATCTGTTTCGTTTCGATTAGGTTTAGGATTTTTCAATTTGGTTAAGGATTTAGTATTTTTTCTTTTGAATGAGGATATCTACATTTTGTGTAAAAGATGCACGTTAGTTCTTTTCTTCTTACAAGTTTGATTTGAATCAAAACTGGGTTTTGCCTGGGCTGTTCGGAGAGCGGGTAATTCATCTAGTCAAATTTAAAGTCATTGATGCTGTATGTACTTCAACCTCTAATGCTGTCAAAAAACAAATTGAGTTGGAATTTTGCTTAAAACTGAAAATAAAGGTACTTGAATCTGGAAAAAATTCAGGTTTTTGAAGTTTTTGCGAACCCTGTATAAAAAATCAAAGTTTTCTTTCCGTGAATCGTAGTTTTTTTACAAGCGGTTTTTTTTTAATTAAAAATGAGTTTTTCCCGAAAAATTAAATTTTCTATCCATTTCTATCCGGTTTGTTAGGTCTAGTAAGTGAAGGATATGCGTCCCATCCTTCCTTCATAACCACCAAGTGGCCAAAGATACCAAATGGCGATAAATACGGAACGACTACCAGCTTGTACTATTAAAATGGGTGTATTGGGTATCTGTTACCATACAGTGTGTCAAGAATAAAATGATGCACATGATGATATTTGAAACGGTAGGAGATACGACGTTTCTCAAATAGAAAAGAGGTAGCGTATTTGCATGCCCAAAAATATACTACCTTTTTTTATTTTGAATCGATAACCTAATCTAAATACAGCATGAAAATGGAAAATGTCCAAATAATCACAATATTTTGCTTAGTAAACAAGCTTACATTCTCAAATCTTCAGGACATGGGTAAGAGGATGCGACGATTTTAGAAACGGCGTCAAAAAAAATCGTAGGCTTACTATGTTGCGCCCAGCCGAAGTCAAGGTTTGTGTTTCTTATAGGCGCCATATTGAATTTCTCCATTTTAAAAATATGTGTTAAAGATGCTTTTTAAAATATGGCCCCCAATAGAAAAACAGACGTTGGACTCGAACGGACGCAACATAGCGGGCCTACAATTTTTTTGACGCCGTTTTTAGAATCGTCGTATCCTCTTACCCATATTCTGAAAACTTGAACTTTGATAATAAGCAAAATATTGTGTTTTTTTTAAATCTACATTTTCCTTTTTCACACTATATCTACATTAATTACGGTATTGATTCAAAATAAAACGGAGGTAGAATAATTTTGGGCATACCAATACGCTACTTTTCTTCCATTCAAGCAACGTCGTATCTCCAACCTATGATCTAATGACTAAAGATGAAACATTTCATTCATAAACTGAAAAATTGTGTGGACAACATCGAACATAGAAGAGACGTGAGGAGGAGTTGAGAGGGGCACTGAGTGGGGATACGTTTGCACCTCACTGGAATGTGCTTCGGTTACCACACGCGAGGCTGCCAGTGGCGTAACTATTTTACAGAATTCTTAAATTATTATTTACTGCAAGCTTGACTCTTGCGAGTCATTTCAATATACCATATAAGTAAATAATGAAGCACTACAAACTTTAACCAGAATAAAAACACAATAAACATTCACAACATTAACACCAAACCCCACTCAAAAAACAAGAGACGCCAATGAGACGAAATGTCAATGAAACGTGTAGACAAAATCCGATCGATTCGGGGCGGACCCAATTTTGGTGTGTTGCCGTACTTCAGCTTTTTTAATTTTCAGAAGAGAATACTGGTTTTTCTAAATTCTGAATACCTGAACAAATCTTGAAGAGATGTTCCAATTTTTACAAAAAGGTTCACCATCAACTTATATTTCATCAAATTCATACATAAAATGGTTTCAAGAATGATTCCAAACAATGTTTTAATCTATTGCTGCGTGGTAATACTTTTAATAGAGTAAGTTTGGCAAACAACGTGGTGGGAGAAACTCTGCACCCGAGTGCACAGTTCGATGTTGTCCTCATGTTTATCTCGCTATGTTTTATCTATAGTTGTTAGATCATTGTCTCCAACCGTTTCCAATATACCCATGTAGTGCCATGTATGTACGGGTTATTGATTATAAATGCCCCCCTCTCTATCTTTTTGATTTAACGGTTTAGAAAAAGGTGTCCCAAATAAAAGTTTCATGGTTGTAAATGGAATTTTTTGATAACCTGTCTCCACATATACAGGGTATTCCAAAAGGTCTGGGCAAGGTCCCACTTTCCCTTTGATACCCTATTTTTTTATTTGATATTTGGATTCTCCTTTTGATTCTGTACATTTTCTATGTAGCATATCCTATACCTTATCTTATGTATGTATAAAAAGATATTTGATATTCAATAATTGAATAATAATTATTTATTGTTATAAAAATGTGAAATATATCTATGATTTCGAATTATTGGCGCTCGTATTGACGAAAATGTCACGTCATTAAATACTTTTGAAATGTTAAAGTATCATAGTATAAATAGTTCTGCATTTAATTCAATAGATTTTTTTTATATAAGACGTTATTTTATTTTAAGTTCATTTTTTGAGTATCAATTTAAACTTAGAAAAGTTTTGTTATATCCTACACATACAATTACGTCAATACTCCGAAACCATAGATATATTTCACTTTTTTATAACAATGCATTAGTATCATTCAATTTATAAAATATCAAATATCTTTTAATACATCAAACTCAGGTATAGGATATGCTACATAAAAATGTTGAGAATTTGAAGGAGAATCCAAATATCAAATAAAAAAATAGGGTATCAATTTGAAATAAGAAAGTTAGACCACGCCCAGACTTTTTGGAACACCCTGTATATGTGAAAACCGTTTTTTTTTACATTTTATTTTCAACCATGAAACTTTTATTTGAGACACTTTTTTCTAAATTGTCAAATTAAAAAGATAGATGGGGAGGGCATTTATAATCAATAACCCTGTATGTACATCATTTTATTTTGGACAAACAGTATAGTCCCATGTTTAGTCCCGGTACCCTTTATTTTGAGCCTTGAAGTAACAAAGAATTTGGGTAATATTGTCGGCAAGTGAATAGTAGCTGCGACTATAATTTGTTACTTTGAAGTTACGGCTACTAGACTTTTTTGATATTTTGCTACTATAAAGTTCTAGAAACTGAAAAATGTTTCCAGGTATATAGTGGCTGTTACTTTATGTACTCAACCTGTCCGTTTCGTCACATTTTTAGACGGTATACTAACGCACTGTGCCTAACTTATCACAATTAACTGAAGGGTTTTTTGCCACGTCGTTGTTTTATTTCAAATAATGTATCTAATATGCCTAGAGAGCAGACAGAACGTTAAATCACTCAGGTATTGGGAGTTATGATTGAACGTTTACGTTAACTTAACGTGTCTGTTAGGATTGTTTACTAATACAAATGTTCCATTTGCTAACAGCGTTTCCATGGTTAAATAGACATGTTAAGTTAACGTAAACGTTTGATCATGGCCTCCATATTCTTTAGAAAAATAGATAGATACTATTATTGATGGAACCTTCGGTTGACCGGCACAACACAAATCCAAAAATATTTTTTCTGATTTTTTTCATTCCAATCAAAGCCAAAACGAACAAATTCCACTGGTAGACCGAACTTCATAGAAACTTTATGAACCCTTCTGTCACAAAATGCATGAATGTCCGACTTTTTAGGTGTTCAAAGTGACTTTTTTAGTTCTAGTTTTAAATTATTGGAACTAGGTCCAAACATTTGAAAAATATATAAAAGTAGAAAAGTTCCTAAGTAGTATCTAACCGATACTACAAAGTCACTTTTGGATAGTGAAAATTTGGTCACGGAAAGTAGCAGATCTTTTGAAGTAAGGAATGGGTACCTAGTCCCATTTACTAAGCAAAAGCTTGACATTGAAGTAGCGAATTGTAAGTCAGCCATTTTTTACGATGATTTTTTTTTCAATGGCTTTATTTTGTTAATATATTTTCCATTTTTCCTGATTTTCCCAAATCGTAATGTGCTTAGAGCAGTTATTTTAACAACTAAACTGCTGGACACTCGAACTTAAACATCCTCATTTTTGGGTAAAATTCAATCTCCAATAGGTACCGTCAACGAGAATACAGAAATTTGAATGCTGGCTTCTTCCGGATCAAGCTGCATGGGATGCACCTTCCGTTAAAATAAAGAACTATTATAGGTATACAGGTTGATTCATGAGGTCGTGTAAAAAATCAAAATGTTTGTGTCTAAGCAATTTTACCATAACTCAAATTCAGGGATACAGTATGGTTTGTTACTATGGTGATGTTGATATCTCCAGACAGACGTTTTCGTCAGTTTTTGACATTGAACTCCATACCACGTACCTGAAATGGACCCGCTTATTATCGAGATTGAAGGAAGTAGAGATAGCGATAGTTACTCTATCTCTATCTCGTTCTTTTTGTAAGGCTCATGATACTAAGCTGAGTTATTGAGTAGTCATAAATAATATGCTATTATCTCAAACTAGTCCTTGGACTTCTGAGATGTTTCTCTATTTATTTCTAGATATCTTGAGTAGATTTATTACTTTTGTACATTTTACATGCCTTTCTTTGGAAATAAATTATTATTATTATTATTATTTCCAACTCATTGGACTATATGGACCGAAATCACAATTTTACATAGATTATACAGGGTGTTTACGGTCTTGTGATTTTTTTTTTAATGTTCTCTTCTACACGTTAAAAGAATATGATTAACGCTAAAACGCCTTAGCAAAAGTCGAATAATAATAATAATAATAATAATTAATAATAATTATAATAATAATAATAATAATTCATGGATACGTCGAGCGAGACTTTGCGTTCAACAACAGGGCGATAACTTTGAACAACTGCTGTAATAAAGCAGTAATTTTGCAATTTAGTGTCATAATTTATGAAAATAAAATCGTACAAAAAATTCATTATCTCTCTTATTATTCAACTTTTGCTAAGGCGTTTTAGCGTTAATCATATTCTTTTGACGTGTAGAAAAAAACATTAAAGAAAAAATCACAAGACCGTAAACACCCTGTATATTTAAGGAAAATATTGTATCATTGCTTGGATTATAGAAAATTGAGAAGACATTTACCATTCACGTGCAAGATTTATTTCAATCAGGAATAAAAAATGAATATACCTTCAGACTGAATAAATTGAGTAGATTTGTTACTTGGGGCTTTCCTCTCAGAAAAATAGTAGTTCAGTAGGCTAAACTCACACGATGGGTGATTTTAATTCTGTTCCTAATTGTGGCATACGAAAAAAAATAATAATAATAAATAAATTAAGTAAATAAAACAATTAATAATATAAAGGTAGGTAGAATGAATATAACCACCATTTCTAACTTTGGAATAAGTACAGTATAACAAAGACTTTATATAATTTTTCATTGCGATGGAAACAATTTTCCTCATCAGATTTTGATGAGGAAATCATATATTTGAAAAGAAAAAAAAACTACTTATCACCTTCACTATATGAGTTATAATTCATGATGAAAAACAGCTAAAGCCATTTTTTCACCCTAGATAACATAAAGAACCCAACTTTTTGTTTCGTAATGTCTTACATCGCATATCATGATACCTACCTTCTTAATTATAGCATTGTAACTTTAACAAATTTTTTCAAGATTGTTTTAACTTTTAGCCATGAAAAGACAACATTTTCTTTCATCTTGAAAGTTTTTACATCCGACTACAACACAATAGATCACCATATTTTTCCAAACTTTCTCCGATAAAACCAACAGATCTAAAAGAAAACAGCACACAAGATGTACAATATTATATTATTATACTATAATAACATGTATTTGCAACACCAATAAATAAACACAGAACGCCAAACTACCACTGAATTCTCACAAAACAGTTTTGTTTGCCCCTTAACCTCGCCCTTAACCATAACCTTGATACCCGGTAATGAGTTCGACAAGGATAGGTATCCGTAACACTGTCTATCTCTGTCTAACCAAAAATTGCATACTTTGACGCTTCGTCGACCACGGCCGGGGCCTTTCCAGGTACGTAGTATCAATGGTTTTTGAACTCTAGCTCGTTGTCATTAGAAACGCAGGAAACGCTATTGGTACGATTGCAAAATGTTTGAAATGCTTCAACTTCACGAAGGATTATCGGATTTCTACAGTTTTTGCAGAGTTGAGAACTGTCATTTTCTTCCTTAATGCATTTCACGGCTAACTTTGACCATTTTTTTTTCAAAATATGTTTTCATTATTATTGTTTGATGTTGGGGAGTAGTGTGGAGAAGTATCATGAAAAATGAAAAGAGTTATTTCTTTTGCGGGGATTTACGGTCGATCCCTCACATAGCTCGAATGACCGTGAGATCGAGAGACAAGACGATAGGAGAACCGAGTGAATATGTGAAGAATGAGAGAATATTTTACAAAAAGTTATTAGAAATCTTGTGTATACTTGACCCTCAGATTAATAATTTATTAATCTGAGACTTAACCCTTCACACAATCAATGCCAAGAAGTGATAAAAGTAGCAGGAAGACCAACAAGTAATTAGTTTCATTTTTTAAATACGACTTTTGTACAGGGTGATTGTTTATGATTAACTCTATAGATACCCTAAATTCATATTGCTGTATTGCCAAAAAGAAATACAATTATATTGTAGTTGTCATAAAATATTTTATAATATTTAATTTCATTTTTACCTGTTACCAATGGTAACAGTGGTTACATGGACGCTTCGCCATTGGAAACGCTATTGGTACGATTGCAAAATGTTTGAAATGCTTCAACTTCACGAAGGATTATCGGATTTCTACAGTTTTTGCAGAGTTGAGAACTGTCATTTTCTTCCTTAATGCATTTCACGGCTAACTTTGACCATTTTTTTTTCAAAATATGTTTTCATTATTATTGTTTGATGTTGGGGAGTAGTGTGGAGAAGTATCATGAAAAATGAAAAGAGTTATTTCTTTTGCGGGGATTTACGGTCGATCCCTCACATAGCTCGAATGACCGTGAGATCGAGAGACAAGACGATAGGAGAACCGAGTGAATATGTGAAGAATGAGAGAATATTTTACAAAAAGTTATTAGAAATCTTGTGTATACTTGACCCTCAGATTAATAATTTATTAATCTGAGACTTAACCCTTCACACAATCAATGCCAAGAAGTGATAAAAGTAGGAGGAAGACCAACAAGTAATTAGTTTCATTTTTTAAATACGACTTTTGTACAGGGTGATTGTTTATGATTAACTCTATAGATACCCTAAATTCATATTGCTGTATTGCCAAAAAGAAATACAATTATTTTGTAGTTGTCATAAAATATTTTATAATATTTAATTTCATTTTTACCTGTTACCAATGGTAACAGTGGTTACATGGACGCTTCGCCATTGGAAACGCTATTGGTACGATTGCAAAATGTTTGAAATGCTTCAACTTCACGAAGGATTATCGGATTTCTACAGTTTTTGCAGAGTTGAGAACTGTCATTTTCTTCCTTAATGCATTTCACGGCTAACTTTGACCATTTTTTTTTCAAAATATGTTTTCATTATTATTGTTTGATGTTGGGGAGTAGTGTGGAGAAGTATCATGAAAAATGAAAAGAGTTATTTCTTTTGCGGGGATTTACGGTCGATCCCTCACATAGCTCGAATGACCGTGAGATCGAGAGACAAGACGATAGGAGAACCGAGTGAATATGTGAAGAATGAGAGAATATTTTACAAAAAGTTATTAGAAATCTTGTCTATACTTGACCCTCAGATTAATAATTTATTAATATGAGACTTAACCCTTCACACAATCAATGCCAAGAAGTGATAAAAGTAGCAGGAAGACCAACAAGTAATTAGTTTAATTTTTTAAATACGACTTTTGTACAGGGTGATTGTTTATGATTAACTCTATACAGGGTGTCCGGAAATTACGCGTCAGGATTTTGGTGGGCGATTCTACATGAAAAATTAATGCAACAAACTTTTATACAATTTTTTCAAAAACTCAAAATTAAGGAAGATACAGGGTGTTAAAAAATATTTTTTTTTTCTTATTTTTTTTAATAACTTTTCTTCTAGTGTAATGATTTTCGCCAAATTTTGCATGCATGTCACTAGTGTTTCTTTGTATTTACCCTATTAATTTGACGCTAGTCGTCAATGACAAAAGGCTGAAGCTGTCCTTCACCTTAGGAAAATTACTTAGAACTTTTTTGTTCTAATCTTTTTATAAATTTGGATGTCAAATTAGTAAAGAGCATCAAAATTTTTGAAAAGGTGCTCGTGTTGCATCATCGTAGAATTAACGGTTTCCGAGAAAAACGACTTTAAACATTAACCGTACCTTAAATAATTAAAAATTCCTACTTTGAAAAAATTCTTGAAGTTTTTGAAAAAATTGTATAGAAGTTTGTTGCATTAATTTTTCATGTAGAATCGCCCACCAAAATCCTGACGCGTAATTTCCGGACACCCTGTAGATACCCTAGTTAATTTTGGTCTTACAAAAAAGTTTAAATGAGTAAGTTTTAAGTATTTTTCATTGACTTTCAGAAGCCGATACTACTTAATTCAAAAATGCATCTAATCCTAAAAATTTCAGGTACACATCATGGACATTTTTTGAATGGGAAACCCCGTATATTTTTCGCTAGAATTATATATCTTTTTCTTCTGATTCCAAATCATTCATGTTGGTATTTGGTTCAGCCGTCTCTGCACTATCCAAGCTCAAAGTCTCTAAAGATCTCATTACTGATGATCTGTGTTGCCAAGAGACGGTACAATCCAAATCAACATGATACATTTTTGCGATTCTTTCAAATTAGAATATAATTTTTTTTGTTAATTATTGGTGGATGAGGTCTCCAACTCTGCAAAAACCGTAGAAATTCGATAACACATTGCGAAGTTGTAGCATTTCAAACCTTTTACTCCCCCTCCTTGATGTTTGATAGCGCATCTAATGACAATGGCAGGGCCCGCTCTAGGGGCGGCTAGTCCGGACATTTGTCCGGGGCGCCATATTCGAGGGGCGCCATTTTTACTCTGAGACAAAAAATTAATAAGTTGCATACTCATAGACCAAAATTTCAAACTTAGTAGGTGGAATCATCAGAAAAAATCACAGAAGTTTGAGGGCATGACGCCACGGTAAACTAATACGTGAGTGGCCCATACTTCTTTGATTTTGAGTCTACTACTTGTCAAGGTGGTACAATTTGCCGAAAAGTGTGAGGCAGGTTAAAAAATACTAATCTCTACAATAAATGGATAATTGAAACGCCTGACGATTCGGCAAAATTACGTGCCCAAAACGTAAACACCAACACCTGAAAACCTAGATGAGCTCGTGAGCATGCCTATTTTTTCTAAGACAGCTTTTATTTCTGGTTTGGAATTTGTGGACAGAGCCGTTCTATTACTGTCACAAAATATAAGGATTAGTAAGTACTGATGCCATTGATGTGTAAAAAATCAACCTACGACTTCTAATAATGCAGTAATAACCGATTAATGAGCGCCAATCAACATCATACACTACGTCACAGAATTCACTATCTATCTCTGTCTCTCGTATTGACTGAGATGACTCTCTCTCGAGAAAGAGGGTAATATGGCCCCACCTCGTTTGTGATCATAAAATGAAATTCTCGTCTTCTTTTTCATTTATTTAGTATACAGGGTGTTTTATTAATATTGCGAAAAAATTCAGGGTGAGTTTCTCCACTTAAAAATAATAAGAAAACTTCATATGAAGGTGTGTCCGGAAATGCTTCGTTACAGAGCTACAGAGTGTTGAACTTTTATTTTCATTTTTGTTTTTTCCAAATAATATTTGAACCAATGTCTATATTTCCATAAAGATTGGTATTTGAGGGGTTTCTTTTTATGCGGAATTCGATTTCATCTCAGTTTGGCTCTAACTTGTAGAGGGCGCCACCTACACTCATTTGTCCTGACATGTACAGCCATAACTTTTTTGGACGTAACCGTATGACATATTTGAGTGAAAAAACATATTTCTCCTTTATTTTTATGCAAAAAAGGCAAACCTGTTAGAAGTCGCTGTGCCACCATTTTCGAGATATTTAGATTTGAAATAATGAATACATATGATAATGAAATTATGGCCGAGCATTGTGTTTCATTGATAGTGCCAAAAATACAGGATAAGTTTCCTCACTTGAAAATAAAAAGAAAATTTCATATAAAGATGTGTCCGGAAATGCTTCGTTACAGAGCTACAGGGTGTTAAAGTTATTATTTTTTTTTTTAAGTTTTTTTATTTGTTTTTGTTCAAATAATATTTGAATAAGCGTTGTCGATAATATTACACAGAAGTCGACTTTTATCTTTTTCACTGAAAATATGAAGCATTAATGCGTAATATGTTATAACTTCTAGCAGGTTACCTTCGCCATAATTTCAAAATCCCATGTATTAATTATTTCAAATCCAAATATCTCGAAAATGGTGGCACGTAGCGACTTCTAACAGGTATGCCTTTTTTGCATAAAAATAAAGGAGAAATATGTTCTTTCACTCAAATATGTCATACGGTTACGTCCAAAAAAGTTATGGCTGTACATGTCAGGACAAATGAGTGTAGGTGGCGCCCTCTACAAGTTAGAGCCAAACTGAGATGAAATTCGAATTCCGCATAAAAAGAAACCCCTCAAATACCGATTTTTATGGAAATATAGACATTGGTTCGAATATTATTTAGAAAAAACAAAAATGAAAATAAAAGCTGTAGCTCTGTAACGAAGCATTTCCGGACACAACTTTATATGAAGTTTTCTTATTATTTTTAAGTGGAGAAACTCACCCTGAATTTTTTCGCAATATTAATGAAACACCCTGTATTTTTGGGTATTTCGAAAAAAAAAATTCGCTGGTGACTTTCAAATAATGTCTAGAATACGTATATAAAATTTCAAGTCATTTAAAAATGTATGCAAATTGTCCATTCAAGATCCATGCCGGATGAAATGCTTCAAAAACACTGCAAGGATTTGGAAAATATTTCAAGCGATGGTGATTCTGATGACATAAATGGGATTGAATTAGTCGAAGAAATTTTTGCGGTATGTGCACTTCTGGAACAAAAGGAAACTCTTATCAATGTACTTAAATTAATAACAGAGTTAAATTTTGCCCCAAATCTTAGTATTGCTTTAAGAATCTTGCTTACAATACCAGTAACTGTTGCAAGTGGGGGAAGAAGCTTTTCTAAATCAAAGTTAATAAAAAACTTTTTACGTTCCACTACCACGCAAGATCGTCTTAAATGGTATGGCCATTTTGGCGATCAAGCATGCATGAGTTTACTGATCAAATAAACCTCAAAGCTGTAATAAAAAAAAATGCAGAAATAAAAGAAAGGAAGAGAATTTTCTTTTGAGTTTAACCATGGTTATTGTTAGATTTTTTTGTTCCTATTATGTAAGTTTATGAAGTTGTGCAATGATACATTTTTGTAACAACAATTATTATAAAAAATGTACCTGTTTAACAAGACGCTTTCAATTGTTTTTTTTTTAAAAACGTTTTCAAAGCATTCAATTTTTTATTAAAAAATAAATAAATATGTATGGGAGGGGGCGGCAAATTGTATGTTTGTCCGGGGCGGCGTAAGCGCTAGAACGGGCCCTGACAATGGGCTTGAACTCAAAAACTGACAAAAATATCTGGAGCTATTAACATCACCATCATAACAAACCATATTGTATTGCCTGAATTTAGGTTTTGCTGAAATTGCTTAGACACGAAAATTTTGATTTTTAACATGACTTCATGAATCACCCCGTATATCATAAAGTTCTTGGTATTTACGAGAGATCCATTTCATGCCGCTTAATCCGGAAGAAACTATAGCTTCAAAAACCCGCAAACAGCATTTGAATATCTGTATTCTCATTAAAGATATTGGACATCAAGTTTTATTTTTTTATATTTTAAAAATGTGCATGTACGTATAAGTTCGAGTGACCAGCAGTTAAGATCTCTAACACAGCTTTGTACATTATGAAATATCATTTTTTATATTATTTTTTCTTCGTAAATATAAACAAAACAAAGCTAAGTCGAGGGTGCGTTAAAATGTTTTCATCTGATTCGGTTATATTTGTCAGTAAAGTGAGGTGCGCTTTAATATTAATGCTAGAAGTACTCGAAATACGCGATTGAAAATCATCATCCTCCTCATAAAGTTGGAACTCTTCAACACGACATTATCAAATTTATAGGATGGCCACGACTCCAGCGATTGTCATGTCATATCATTATTTATTTGAAAACTTTTTTACTAAGTAGAGGTTGCTAGCAAAACCCTTAGCTTAGAAACCGGTCACAAGGCCGCTAAGTAACAGGAAAGTGGTTGGCACAATTTTTTCACTGTATGGTCACGAAATATAGTGGAAACGTCTCTGTGCCACCCGTTACACTACCCAGTCTCTCTAAATTGTCCCTCATTTTTGTGGCAGCTACGTTGCCGCTACGTAGCGGCAAAGTTTGCCTAATAAATAGAAGTTGGGTTACTCGCGCGAATCGTCAAAACACCCATCCCCTTACCCCGCCTTGCTGAAACGGCGCCAATCGACCGGAACAGTGTATCGCGTAGTGGATCGTGGAATCAACTTTGATTTTATTTATTTGAAAGACACTGGAATTTTTTAGTGGTGAGTAACGCTGTTTGTTCAGGGGACGGTTTCGAAAATCGTATCAAAGGTGGCCTATCACTTTTAGATGCCCAAAAGATCTCAGCTATACTAATATTTTGTGCTTCATTACCCTTACTTCCTCTGCTGTTTTTTTTTGCGACAGAGGCACGCCTTTGATCTGGGATTATCGAAGGGCCGACAACGAGTGACCCAACTTCTATTATAAGTAAACTTTGGTAGCGGCCGCGGACGTAGCTGTACTTGACGTACGCTTTTATGGTCCCAGGAACGTACCGGCTACTATAGGTGTTGCTTAGGTTCCTCTCATGAACTGTGATCTGGCAAATTTTTTACTTGTTTTTATTATTGCTATTGCTACGACTCATGACTGTACAGGGTGATTCATTTTCAGCGACAGGGTGTCAGTTCTCGTAAACTATTCATCAGAGACCCAGGAAAAAAATCTTTATAGTAAAGTGCCGAGAGAAAATGCTGGAAATATATGTCAAGCTTCTAGGATCAATTTCGGATTTTTTCCCGGTGAACTACCAAATAAGAATATGGAAACAGATTTTGGAAGATATTCTCAACAAAATTGCCCTCCGACACTTCTCTCTAAGTTGTCAAATAAGACAGCTACAGGCCGTCAAACTTGATATTACTCAATGGCAATAAAATTAAATGGTCAGTATTTCAATTTTATGGACAGTACTCTTTGCCATTATTTTTTTTCCCTTAGTCAGTATGATAATAAATGGACGGTTGAAATAATGAAGGGTCAGTAACATAAAGAAGTGGTTAGTAAAAATAATAAATGGTCAGTATAATAATAAATCGTCGGTTGAAATAATTAATGGTTAGTGATATAAAGAATTGGTCAGTAAAAATAATGAAGGGTCAGTAACATAAAGAAGTGGTCAGTAAAAATAATAAATGGAAGATATAAATAATCAAGAGTCAGTATCATAAAAAAACGATCAAATAAATTAGTAAATGCCTGGTGAAAATAATGGACAGTCCATAAAATTAATAAAGCGACAGTAAAATAATGAATGGTTGGTCATACAGGGTCGCTGATGTGTATGGCAACAGTCGATTATTGGCTAAAGTATAAGAGTTACCAGAAAAAGTTGAACACAAAAGTTATAGGTTTTTTAGATGTCCATTAACTGGTGATAATTTGAAGTATACAGGGTCGGTCATAAAGTCGTGGCACATCAAAGTTGCATTTTTTTAAATGGAAGCCCCTGTATTTTAATTGATATTTTAATTCTTTTTTTAATCTAGAACAAAAATTGTCATACAACTAATGTTCCTAGATTCAACCGTTATCGAGATATCGCGTCTTAAAAATAGCATTTTTGCACCTTTGACATGCTATAAAACTCAAACTATACAAGTTAGAGAAAAATGGTCTTCACTTTTCTATCTTGACTTTTCAAGAGCTATCTTGTCATTTGAATAGAAGGTACCGTGAACTGTCAACTTTTTTTGACACATTTTGACATTTTTACACAAGAATGAATTTATTCTCCTTGAATCGCTCTTGGAAAGTTAAGATCGAAAAGTGCAATCCATTTTTCTTCAACTTGAATAGTTTGAGTTTTATAGCATGTCAAAGGTGCAAAAATGCCATTTTTAAGACGCGATATCTCGATAACGGTTGAATCTAGGAACATTAGTTGTATGACAATTTTTGTTCCAAATTGAAAAAAGAATTGAAATATCAATTAAAATACAGGGGCTTCCATTTAAAAAAATGCAACTTTGATGTGCCACGACTTTATGACCGACCCTGTATACTTCAAATTATAACCAGATAATGGATATCTAAAAACCCTATAACTTTTGTGTCCATTTTTTTCTGGTAGCTCGTATACTTTAGCCAATAATCGACTGTTGCCATACATATCAGCGACCCTGTATATTTTATTTCGTATAAATACAAACATTTTTACAACGGAACGAAACACAGCTTAGTAAAGAGAAAACACTCTGCCTTTATGTCATGATGAAGTAGTCAGATAGGTTCCTTTAAGAGGCGGATTTAGTTTGGGTTAGTTAGGGTTAGTTTGTGTTGGTAATAGAAATTGATAAAAATATGCAGCGGCTCGTTGGTGAGCACTAGGTCAACATTACAATTATTATTATATATTATAATTGACGTGTTGTGTATTGGTTTTATGTGGATCAAGTTTGGGTTAGTTTGTGTTGGTGATCGAAATTGATAAAAATATGCAGCGTCTCGTTGGTTAGCACTAGGTTAACATTCCAATTATTATTATATATCATAATTGACGTGTTCTGTATTGGTATTATGTGTATCAAGTTTGGGTTAGTTTGAGTTAGTTAAAATTATTACTGACTATTGCATACTGGCCATTTATTATTTCTTACTGTACATTTGTGGAATTATTACCAGCTAAGTCATACTGACATTTCATAAATTTTTACTGACCTTTAGAATCACAATAGTGAACATAGACATACAGGCCAAATAGGCGCCCGGTTGTCGGCCACCTAACTGAATTTTCATGTTGACCTGACGTCTAGACGTCTGGTTGCTCAAATTACAATTTGAATTATTTTATCTGATAGACTGTAGTATTCTTAATCAGGATATATCATTTAAAACTGTCTAATGTGTTAAGTTTTTTTTTTGGAAAATAAAATATAAAAAATATGCTTTTTCCCAGTTCTCGGCCACTTGATCATTTTCTCGGCCATCAATACGCCAGTTCTCGGCTCGGATGGCCGAAAAAAAACACTTTTCGGCCGTACCATGGAAAAATAAAAAGGAACATGTGAAATAATTAAAATTTGTCAAAAATGAACAATTTTATTGTATGGAAGTGGTGAAAAATCATTAAGTGAACACAACATTCTTGAAAGAAACAAAATATGTATTTTAAAAGCAGGTACGTCCCTACCTAGTTGAAATTTGACCAGTGGCATAAAATGTTACAAGTACTTTCAATGTCTCCTTTTCGTTTCCTTGTTTAATTGAATAAATATTTTTATAACCTCGCGGAGCAAGGACTTTTCCTGTTTTTGGGCACAAGGAAAATCTGGATTCATCCCCATTAAAAATGCGGGAAGGGTCTTCCATAATGTCCATAATATTGTTTTCCATAAGGAACTCTTCTGATTCTGAAAACCAGGATCTAATGTATTCTTCCGTGACGACTGCCTTCGCTTTATCAATACTTTCAGATTCACGTAGTCGTATCTCAGGATGCCTTTTCATAAAACACATATACCACTTTTCTCCAGGCCGGTCGTTTTTAAATTTTTCAATTTTTCCGTTATCTGTTGCTATTTTGGCAACTGTTTGAATAAGTTCGTGTTTTTTTTATCGGGAATCCACACTGGGCCAGACCTATCAACCAATCCCTAATGCGTTTTTCTCCTTCAACAGTCATAATAGGCTCTGGACCCGTTTTGCGCAATTTGTCTGGTGTTCTTGTCCTGTCTTGGAGAGTGGTCCTTGAGATACAAAAATGCTTTGCAGCATTCCTTATGCTCATTTTTTCCTCTCTCACAAATTGTAGTGCCAGCTTGAGGTTTTCTTCCGAGTACGTAAATAACTTTCTTGCCCTCTGCGAGACATTTTTGCCTTTCTTGATTGTAGCCATCTGAAAGGCAATATTCATATTTATTAATTAAACAGTTTCAAGGTTTTTCAAACTTGCACGAGAATAACTAATAAGAATAATAGTGAAGAAAAAAATTAAAGCTTTAGGAGGAGAATGGTGCTGGCCGAGAAAAGGTCAAAATGCCTGTTCTCGGCCATACTTTTAACCGTTTTTATTTCTGGCGTTTTTGCGAATATCCCGGCCGAAAACTGGCTATTTTGTAGAGGTCACTGTTTTGAATACACTATGAAACAAGATACCTTTCATTAGGAAACTGTATATTAGAAAAAGATAGATGAAGATATTGCTTATAAGACCAGTTCTCGGCCTATCCGGCCAAGAAAGGGATTGGGCGCTTTTACCAATCCAGTTGGCCACCCAAAAAAACACTTAAAATCCGTGATTTATCATTTTTTCTGTATATAATAACAATGGTTCAAAATAATATTCATCCAAAATAACAAAAACTTACCTTTAAAACCAGTATTTCACATTATATTCACTATTTCACTGGGGAACGCACTCTACAAAAATTTCAGTAAAACAGTGATGCACAGAACTTCTAGGACCGACTTTTTTTGACTGACGTTTCTGGTTCTCACAAAGCTTGCAAAATGACGGTTATTGCAGAGTGGTGGGGACGAGAGGTCTGAAGCTAGAAGTTAATTATAAAATCGCGGGAGCCGTCAAAATCTTCATATTTATTCACTGTAATATTGAAAAGCGGCCGAGAACTGGTGGTGGCCGGCTAACTGGGCGATTCACCCTAGTACTTTTACTGCTCAAAAATTCCATTTTTACTTATCATTTTCAACAGAAATACTGAGTCTTCTACAATATTATACTGACTGCTTGTGATATTATACTGTACATACTGAATTAAATAATGTTCAGTTTATTACAACCCTCACTTAATTGAGTATAACCCGAGAAAAACCAAACCTATAGAGAAGCGACAGCATCAGTTCCGTTGTTGTTTGCGCATGACCCAAATGTGTGGTAGAATGTACCCGCCCACCGGCAAACGTTTAGCCCGTGAGCTTATTCAGTTTTTATTCGACTTATTGACTGACGCGTATTTGATTGACATGATTGGATCGATGGAACTTATTACAAATGATATGATCCGTATTTGATTGGAAACGGTTCAGTATCTGCACCAACTCTGAACTGATCTGTCTTTTGTGTCTGTTATTTATAGTATTAAAAAAAATATATTCGTTTAAATATACCAATAGAGACCTTTTTTTTTGAAAAGTGGGTGATAACATTAATAGAAAATGGAAAATCTTGTACCATTCATAATTTTCTTTATTCACTCACCACATTTGGTTCTTATTTTCGTGTTATTTAGTTTTCTGTATCAACAAAAAATAACATTCCGTATTCCAAGCTTGTTCTATTTTTATAAACAGTGTTTCTGACTAAGTTGGAATCATATGGAAAACTTTTTTATTATTAATATTAGGAAAAAGTTCTGCATGTTCAAGAATGTAAAATGCAATCACTATACAGTGTGTCCCAGGTTCGTTTCTTTATACAGGGATCTTGGCTCCTATTATACCTACATCAAAGGTTAGATGGAGAAAGTTTTAGAGGAAACTTAGTGCATTCGATATCCGGTTCTAGATTTGCGATCGGTGAATTGGTTTTGGAAATATCGGCGAAAAACGAAAATGGCGGATTTTGTTCTTTGCCAGTAAATCCGAAACGGCTAATTTGACAGCTATGAAAATGTGACATCATCTGGACACCTTTTAAAGACGAATAATATGGCATGTATGACATGTCTCAATCGTCTTTTGTTTCTCCGCAACCCGTCTCAACATTTTTCTTATGGCCGCCATATTGGATTTTTTGATTTTTGGAAAGAGCGTAAAATTTCCGGACTAGTGATGTCCCAAAAGTGCATAAAAAAATTTAGTATCATCGGATTATCACATTCCGTAGTTGGGACTCAATCTTTTCTAAGGAGGCCATGATTTATTTGTCAGAAAACTGGTTTATAAGCAAATCATAGGAGGCTCTGATCTGTCGTTCAATGATTTTGCCGAAAGAGGGCGTTGTGGTCTATAACACCCCGCAAATAATAATTCAGTAGGTATGAAAGTTGTGTTTACGTAAATAGTAGTACGCTTCTCTGTCATCAAAATCATAAATCTGACAAACAAATTCTCGAAAGCTATTAAAAATGCCCGGTATTCCTCATTCGAATGAAGAAAAGTTGGATATGTAAGCGCTGTACTTGCAGTCACATAGAAATGCGAGACGTCTACAGACCAGATTTGGGTTTAACGTTTGGTGTGGGGTCATTGGTAATTTAATCTGACTTACCTTTCTCAATTGGGCTACTCTCAATCAACAATTTCAGGAAATCGACTAATAGGACCATTTTCATTTGACTACAGCCTAAACGGACAGACTTACCTAGACTTTGCGAAATCGCAGATGAGTTCAGAAGAACCTGGTTTCAACAGGATGGATGTCCAGCTCACAACACCATTCAAGTGAGGAAGTTCTTCATAAAGAAGTTTGAGGAAAGAATCATGTCATTAAGTGGTACAATACCCTGGCCTAATAGATCCCCCGACCTTGGATTTTATCTCTGAGGTCTTACAAAGATTGAGGTCTATGAATTTGATCCTCCTGCGACTATAGAAATCCTGAGACAAAGAGTTCTTGACACATTAACAAATATCAACAGAAACATAAAACATACTTGCGAGGTTTGTACGCAAGAGTTGGGTACAATGTTTTTCCTACGAGTGGTTTTGTTCATCTTATTTATATAAAAAAAAAGTTTTTGATACGCAAAGATTTTCTAATAATACCTCAAAATGCCACATAAGGTAGAATAGTAACATAAATAATCCAATTAGTCCTAAACATGTCCATTTTTGACAATACAAAAATCGTGGGGAAAAGTAACTTTTCAGCACTAGTGCGGAAAAGTTACTCTTCCGCACGATTTTTGTATGGACGGAAAAATAATGAAACAACATTTTTTTCATCATGATATATTCATCGGAAACATTGGATACTTGGATCCTGCATCAGTTATCAAAGAAGTAGGTAATGCTCGAGGTAATGCTGCATTTTAAAACTTCGATCCATTTCTCAATTCACCTGCTCTGACGATTTTTTCTAAAAAATTGTTAAGTGCTTTTCCTCACATTCGAGTGTTTTTGTCCATCTTATTTGTGACAATAGTATATTTCATTACCAGTACAGAAATGAGGATTTTTTCGTGCGCGCGTGACAAATTCTCTCCCTGAGGCGCAGCCGAACACGAGAAGTCATGCAAGAACGGAAAATCCATTTCTGGACGAGTAATGAACGATATTTTTTATTATACTTAGGTACCTGAAATCAACATAAACAAAAAATATCGCAAAAAATTATTAAGAAAATCGGGAATATTTATCGTTGCTATAGACACATTACTGGTTTCTTTTTTTTCTTCGGGTTGCCATAGGATATCTAGTAGGATATCTATGTTTATTATTAAGCGCACGGAAAGAGGGATCGGGAAAAAATTTCCGTGCGCTGTTCCGAAAATGTCGTATTTACTGTATTTTATAAACAGTTGAAAATGTAGTATTTTCTGCTAAGTATAATAAAAAAGTCATTCAATTAGTCATAAATATCTTCATTTTTAACAAAACAAAAATCGTGCGGGAAAGTAACTTTTCAGCACTAATGCAGAAAAGTAAAACTTTCAAATCAAAAAATCGTGCGGAAAAGATTATTTGTATGCCTTTTCTTATCGGCAATACCAAATGCAAAATAATACTTCAAAAGTTAAGACAAAATTGAGAAACAAAAAGGTTATCGCGTTTTTAATCATCACAAGATCCAAACCTTCATTCACAATTTCAAACGAAGAAAAATTGGTGAAAACTGTTGAATGATGTAATTGCATATTTAAACGTGGTTCTCAGTTCTGATCAACTTTTTTTATTAACAATTTTCGATATTGTCAAGAATGAAGGTCCTTCACTCTTGGACATTCATATTTTTTGACAAACCTCGTATATGACTGAAAAAAATTGAGATCCGATGATTGTATTCCAGATTTTAGGTCATGCAGAACTTTTTATGGAGAATAATTTTTTCTCCTAAAATTAATAGAGAGACACACTGAATGTGTACTGATTTATTGAAGTTTCCGTCGATTTTGTGAAATGAAAATGAAATGAAGAAATAAGAATGAGAGATAAAGTACAAATGCAACTATAGATATACATTTATTAAAATATTCTCCTAAATGATATAAAAAAAATCCTGTGAATGAGCTATTAAAAACTAGACCATTGAAAATCGAACACCAACTTTTTCTTAGTGTTGCCGTGTAGCCAGAGATCTTTTGCCCACCGTCCAGCACCACAAATTTCTTTCTCTTGGACCCGGTATCTTCACCTGAAGATAAACGAAATTTATCCGTAAGATAACATTTATCCTCTGTGATACAATACAGTTATCTATTAGATAAATAGACTCTATCTTTCGGATTGCTTATTTGTCACACAGACCTAGGAATAACGTTTTTATCTGCGGAATAAGTTTGGGGATCATGAGCAAATGAATGGAGTTCATCGTAATTTATGATCTCACCCTGTGTATAGTGTAATTTTTTATGTTTTTGATCAGAATTTACAAGCGAATTTTTGTTTTACCACTGTTATCACCACATTCTTTTTGAATAAACACATATTGGAGGGAATGTATGCTGTATTACATCTTGCATATGGGTAGATAGCTATGTATTTACAATTATTTGTGTGTCAATAGAACTTGACGCCAAGATCTCACTTGACAAGTTTACTTCAATAGAGTAATGACTGAAGACACAAGTCCATGCAGGTGTCATGTATCATTTTTATTATTTTGAGAAAACTAAACTGATTCTAAGGTTTTTGATTGGAACTTTTTTGTTAATGTGAATGAGTGAACTATATCTGGATAATTCTATTGATACTTAGGTGATTGAAGTATCTAGAAAAACTGAAAATCTTCGCAAATATCAGATATAGTTTCATATTTATCATCTCATGATAACACATGTTTTACATTTAAAACATGATGCTTTTATCAACTGGGAAAAATCTGTTCAAATGTTACATAACACCTTTATCCGTTTTAATTGGTAACAAATTATTGACTACTCATAACACCTCTATCCTCTATTATCTTCATATCAGAAAAACTAAGCGATATTCAGGTGTATTTGACTTATCACATGAAGATATAGCTTATTTAAAGTATATTATTGAACGTAAAAACGAATTTTCAAAAAAATGTTAAATGTTCAAAAAAATGTTAAATGTTAAATGACACCTTCATACACTCGTGTCTTCAATTATTATTATCAATATTGCTATCATTATTTTATTATTAGGTATATTATGTAAGTAGTATTTTTATTACTTTTTTAGAATAGAAAATGATATAGAGTTGGGAGAACTGGATTTATTCAATGATCCAGATGCGGAGCGGATAGATTTTGTTGAATAAATAAATATCAATCCATAAGAGAATATCCTGAATAACACTTGAACTTGAACTTGAAGCTTGAAGCTTGAAGTATTAAAGCCAACTGAATCAACAATATACTGATCATAATTCATAAAAAATAATAATAATCCTGGTTTACATTGAATTTCACTTCGAAGTGGAACTGTGAAATTTCCGCTTGCCAATTAGGAATCAAATGATACCATCCTCATTGAATTGGCGTAAGATTGATCTAGAGCACAAATTCAATGTGGATGGTATCATATGATTTCCGTGTGCCAAGCGGAAATTTGACAGTTCCACTTCGAAGTTCAATGTAAACCTTACATAAATCATACATCGGATTGTCAACGTTAGCGGTGTCAACTGTCACCCGCGTCACCAAGACATACGGATAATGTCATACCAGATTTCTCCCGTCTTTCTTTGAATAACACGACTGCATATTGCTCTATCTCAGTCTTTGGTATTATGATGTTGGCAACGTTGAATTTGGGCTGTATCTAAAGGATTGCCTATCGTTTAGTTATCTGACAGTTAAAATGTCGGCAAAATACGATCATGGAATATCTGGGAGATACGGGTATTGGATAAGATTAAACATGAGATGGTTATCTGTTAGATATGTCTCATTTATCCCGACATGAAGATACCGGGCCTTGGTGTTAAACGTGGTAGGGTCGTCAAATTGCCCGGCCGAAAACGGATCACCAACGAGTTTTATCGCTTCTCTATTATTTTGGTTTTATTAGTTTGGTTTTTCTCGGGTATAACTTCAAAATTTCTTAACCGATTTTACTGTTCTTAAGCTCATTTTAAAGAGGAAAAACTGCTTTTTCTGGTGCATTCACTCGGGGTCGATTTTATTCGCTTTAGCCGATCACACAACATGAGTTGTGAAAGTCAAACCTGTATTTGAGTTTTTTTCGAAATTTTCAAATGCAAACCCACTAATCCTCCATCGTGTTATTTGGATATTTTCCTACCACTTTCTTAAAGGTATTTTTTCTATATCTTTTGAAATACATAGAAGAGTTACGGAGACTTCATCAGGAATCCCTCGAAGAATACTTTTGAAACAGCCCCTGTGAATTTGAATATGTCAAAAAGATAGGAGTGCCTTGCCAACGGTGGGGATTTTGAGCATTTGCACTAGTTTTTTTGTTTTTTTTTGGGTTTGTGACGCTCCCCGAGATTTTCCGGGTTCGATTTCCGACGGGGATGAGAAAAATCGTAGAAGTTAACAAAACTCGGGTGCCTCCCCCTGTATTTATATGGTAGAGGGCCCACACTGCCTATCGGGTAGCTTTTATACAGTGAAGAGAGTCCAGGCGTTCGTTATTCCCAAAATTCCGCAAAATCCGCTCTGAAATGGACAACTGAACTTTTGAATAAAATCACGGTGTTTGACCGGTTTCCAACCAGTCGAGAAAAAAAAAAAAAATTAACCAAAACTCTCCCGGTGGAGATTCAAAATAAGGAGCTAAATAAGATGTATTTGAAGAGTCGAGAACTATCGGTAAATAGAATTAGAATGTGAAGAAAGCGGCGAATTCTGAACAGAAAAACAGCGGTTATAGAAATTAGATTTTTCCGACGACGTAGAGAAAATGTATCGGGAAAATTGACGCGATCGGGTTATTTCCAAGAGGAGAAAAATGGGTCAGAAACACAGAAATGATTCAGACGTTGACTGTCTGTTTTTCCGGTGACGAAAGAGAATGAATATTTAACGTAAGAGAAAAAAATGTTTTACTCGCTCGTGCGGTAACTCCAAAAGCCTCTCTGTATTTTGTCTGAAATATCCCACCTGGCAAGATTCGTTCCCCTGAGCATATTATTATTTAAGTAAATCAAAAGTAAATAATTTAATCCGGCAAAATTCGTTCCCCTGAAATCACATCACAGAAAGTCTTACCTCGTGGTAAACAAAATAGAAGTTTTAGAAAAAGTCGCGGGCTTCGTAGATCTCGTAACGGGCAAAATTCATTCCCTGAAATCCCATTATTCAAGCAAACAAAACAAAAACCCCATGACTTTTCCCAGAAACAGACCTGCTTTCAAAGTATAATTTGATGCAGTGAAACTAAAGTCTGTTCCAAGAAAACTCATCTAATACCCCACCCGGCAAAATTCGTTTCCCTGAAATCACATCACAGAAACTCTTACCTCGTGGTAAACAAAATAAAAGTTTTATAAAAAGTCGCGAGTTTCGTAGATCTCGTAACGGGTCGGGTCGAGCACTTGTTTTGGGATCCACTGGTCACGAAGTAGTGCTAAATTTTAATCCTGCCCGTTTCTCAGTTTGTTTTCACGATTCTACATTCCTGGTTCGCGTCGATGGGTGGGAGCGTTGATTGAAAAGAAGAAAGATACGAAAATTCCATGTTAAAATTCGTGACTCACCGTCTCTCGCTCTCCTCACGTTGCCGGCCCAGTAAGCTAGCGACAATACACGATAGAATGGCGCCGAAATGAACTAACGTCTGGATAAGAAATAATCAAATATTTCAAATTTCAAGAAATGATGCGGGGCGATGCGCTTGTTTTTTGACGAACACGAACGCCTAGCCAAACACTTATTAATTGATTCGCAAAGGGTAATTTGAGGTTTTCGATTATCGATTGAAATTTTGATATTTTAGGTCATTCAAATGAATTGCAAACTTATATTTATTTCAATTCAATCACTTCTGTTGAAATTATTCCATTTAAAAATTTTATTCTTTTCCATAATTACTATTTGATAGTTCATTTAATAAAAGACTACAGATATCAAAAATTATATATTTTTCCAATTTATTTTATGGAAAGGTCCTTAAATTTGATAGAACTCTGATCCTGCATCAGTTATCAAAGAAGTGATGACCCATTTTTAAAAAAATCATGCAAAATGGGTAATTTTTGCCAAGTTAAGACTATCCTTTGTTCAATTATTATGAAATTTTCATGAAGTGCATAGGTTTTGTCCCTCTTTTGAATGGTGCTAGCCATTTTCATCAAAAGTTAAGCAGAAAAAAGTTATAAAAGTAGCTTTTTTTAACGTGAAAAAAGGGCACTAAACATTTATTCAAAAAAGTCTCCAGGACAAGTAAACTGACAAATGGATTGAAGTTTTTAAATGTACTATCACTTCTTTGATAACTGATGCAGGATCAGAGTTTTATCAGATTTGAAATGCTTTTTCCATACTTATGTCCGTCAGTGTATACCTACCTATTTCATCTTTCAAAAAAAATTGGTAATATGAATAGAATATTCTGAAGAAAAAACAATTGTTTTCTCTAGAAAGATAAGTATACTTATTATGATTGAAGTATCAACTTTATTTTGATAAATTTCTCACTTTTCTATGGGGCTTTGTTGATTGTTCTTGATGAACAACGGTCCTAATTCTGTCCATCTCCAACTTGAGTTTATTGTGAGTCATCGTTTTCACTGATAACTCCAGATATTGCCCTATGTTCTGGACATGATAATAATGTATTATGAATATATTCTATTTCTTCAATAAAAATATTGAATATGTGTTTGGAGAAATCAGCATTCAATTTAACGGCGTCAAAAACATTGTTAAATTTTAAATTGACAAATATTTTTTGAGTGGAGGCTTAAAATTGATTTGATGGCCGTTTTAGTTTAAGTTCCTGATGCTTGCAGTATAGTCTGTTGAATATGAATAATTCTTTCTCATCATCTAAGTCTTCCAATTCTTTTTCCACATTTTGTGACACATTCAGTATATTTTCACGGATGTCGATAGATCTTTACAAAACGAATTCATCAATTTAAGGTCTAGGGGTCTTATCTGTCAAAATGACGAAACAATTGAGGAAAGTAATTGAATCTATTGTCATCCACAATAAAAACAATCTAAATCATGGTAAAAATGTCTTCCGGACAATAAAGTTGTACCTATACCTATATGTATGTATGATATACCTCTCTTGCTAAATAATTAGATCCACATTCCGTCATTTTGACGTTAAAGTTAAGTAGCAAATTTCAAGCATAAATTATTCAGTCGTTTTCAAAACACACACCGATATTCTAGACTTTTTTCTGTACAATAAATGCATGGTTATTTCAAATTACGATATTTCAAGTATCCAACGGTGAATTTCAAAAATTCAAAATAGACTGTAAAGTTCATAATGTCTAGAAATATTTATTGGGTGATAATAACTTTCTCATGCCATAATATCCATACTTTTGCCACGCGCCAAGCAGGTCCGATGAAGAAGCCTAATCCTCAGGGTGAGCGGCGAGCGTCCGGCGTCCGGTGGGCCAACCGGCCAACCATAGATAAAAAATATATATACGGGAATAGATTGGAAACTGTCAGCCTTACGTCTGAACATTGCGATTTGCGCCACCTGGTGAGTTAAGGAAATAACACAGGCCGAAAATAATGTGGCGAGACATTTAAAATCTGCGATTTCAATACTTTCAGTTCAAATACACTACACGACAAACATTTAATAAAGCTTTCATCCTGTCTCCGGTATCTAAGAAGTAATAGTGCATTTAAAACGTGTATCAACTTATCAGTTTACGTATTTTGACCACTTTTTTAAGAAAATGATTTGATGCCGTTTTGCCAAGTTTGAAAAAGGATTAATAATACATTTTTTAGTGTAATTTTCAATAAAGATAGCTAGAAAGAGGGGTAAACATTGTGTACTTCCTAAAAATTTATTAATTGAACAAAGGATAGTCAAGCTATAAAGTTTTAGATGAGAACTTGGCTAAAATTACCCATTTAAGATGATTTCTTCAAAAATAAAAGGCAAATGGTAGGTTGAAAATTTTAGTGAAATATCCAAGAAGTCTAAATTTTTTTCTCTAATATAATAGTTATATGAAAAATTACTGAGTATACTGTTTCAGCGCCAGCAGATTCAAATTCTTGGACATGTTTTGGCCATACGCCATCTAGGAGTCGCCCATATTTAGGGTCACGTTTTGGCCCATTAACTTGCGTATCTTTCTTCTTTTCAATCAACGGTGGGAGTCGGCTGATACTAGTAAATTTACGTATGATTGAGCGCGACTGGAGAAATTAAATAATTGTTTTATTGATGCGTAATAATCGAAGTTTTTCTTTTTTTGGGAAACAGGAATATATTTATTAGTATCATTATTTACAATTATCTAAAGTTCACAATTTCTTTAAACAGTACATTGAGCACTGGTATCAAGAATATAATACGAATTTTACCTATATGTTAGTTTAGCGATTCTTAAAAACTAAACCTGTTTAATATATGTTTTCACACTTTTTACAAATAAATTAATGTTGTTGGATTTTACAATCTTTTTTGGTAGCTCGTTATACGTTTTACAAGCCTGAAAAATTGGCTTATTTAGTCCTCTATTTGTACTTACATTGAATTGATAAACGTTATTACAGTTCCTAGTATTATGGTCATGTACAGAGTTTGCAAATACAATTTGTGAGTTACATTTTTGTTTTTTGTTGATTACATTATAAATAAATTTGGATTGTTCTAGCTTCAGAAGATCAGACAGTTCTAATATTTCCAATTCATTGTAGAATTCTTGAGATGGCGTTAATCTATCTAAATTGAAAAGAATTTTTACAATCCTATTTTGCATTCTTTGAATTTTACAAAAGTTTGTTTTACTACATAATCCCCAAATTGGGATTAAGTATCTTGGGTGTGGAGCAAAATACGCGTTGTAAATAATCATTTTTACATTTTTTGTCAAATTGTTTCTACACCTATACAAAGCACCAATCATTGACAACATTTTTTTCATCGTAGCATTTATATGGTTCAAAAAACTCAATTTCTCATCTATCTCTAATCCCAAATATCGAGTACTAATCACCTGCTGCAGATCTACATTTTTGATTTTTAGATAGAGTGTACCAATGTTTTTGTTCCTTTGTTTAAAAAGTATAAATTTTGTTTTTTGTAAGTTCATTCTTAATCTATTGCACAAAAGCCAATCATAGTATAATTCTAGGTCACAATTTATCACAGTTTGTAGGTCAGTCACATTATCTCCAGAGTACAATAATACTGTATCATCAGCAAATATTTGATAACCAGCCTTTAAGTTAGCACCTCTCAAGCTAAGAACATATAAACAATACAGTAGGGGGCCAAGGACCGATCCATGGGGTACACCGCAACTATTACTTAAACAATCGCTTCTCACATTATTAACTTTAACATATTGTTGCCTGTCAGACAAGTAGGACCGCAACAGCTTGTATATACTACCTCTGAACCCCATGTCACCAAGTTTTCTCAATAGAATGTCCAAACTAACCACATCAAACGCCTTACTCAGATCAACAAATACAGCTATCGCAATTCTACCTTTATCCAGTTCTAGAGATATTTTTTCTATGAGATCCATTGTTGCACTGAGCGTACTACTATTTTTTATGAACCCATATTGAAAAGAGTCATGTTTTATGAACTTGTCTATAAACGATAACATCCTATTTTGGTTTTAACGATCGAAGAGTTATTATCAGAATATTATTTATTCCACGATGTTTATTATTTTTAGAGAAAATACGGGATCTTTCGACAGTTAAATAATCAAGATACGGGAAAAAGAGAATTACTTGATTCATAACGGAAAAATTACTTGGAAAATTGCGGAGTTCGGTAAAATGAATTAAAAAATTCTGTAACTTCGTTACACACTCTCTCCACTTATAATAAAAATGTGAGTCCTACGGACATTTTTCTAAGCTATGCTCAAAACTTCAAATACTATATATAAAAAAAACAGTTATGGCTGAAAAAAAAAAATTTACTGTAACAAACTTTACTGTGGCTGGAATGGCTACTGGATCGATAGAGACGACGGCTACTTTCTGGATATATGGACCCCCATGGACACATCGCACCTCGCACCTGGAGTGGGTACTTTTCCTTACAGTTCGGCATCGGTCATCGGCCACTCCTCTGGCTGCGACTGATTGTCCCTGTAGGTGGGTTTGCTGATCCAGATCTTGAAGTCGACTCGGCTCCAAACTTAAATGAAAATCAAATCAAATGAACTGTTGACAGCACCAGAAGATTAAGCAATCGTACGGGATACGGGGTAACGGGGGACACGTAGTCACAATGGAGAAGTGGCTCGGGAAATTATTGAAAACAAAAAAAAAACATGAAAACCGTAAGAACGGTCCGATCAACTATAAAAATAAAAAAAATCAAAAAGAAAATTTTGAAAGTTCGGATCTTGGAAGTAATTGATAAAACAAAATAGTCCAAGTTAGGGCCTTTGGACGCAAAATAAAAACTCAATACGACTTACACGTTTCAAACACGTTCAATTTCAGCGGCGGCTCGATAACTTTTCGGGTTATATGTATCGGAATGTTGCTGCGTTTTTTTCCTCACGAGACGAAGCGGCATGAAATTTGTCAATTTTAAGTTAAACGACGAAACTTAAAACTGACAAATTTCAAGAAAACGGCCTTCCGACGATTAGCCGGTTTTGTTTGGAATGGGGAAGAACGAAAAATATCTCCCGACGGCCCGAAATTTCCTCTTTTCGAGCGTTGACATGGTCACGAGTGCGTATAGTAATTTCCAGTGATGACTCTTTACATCCTGGAAAATCACCAAGGATAAAAAAAAACTAAAAACGAAATTGCCGGTGATTTCTTCCACTCCCGGACAATTACTACTGAAAACTCGCAATCTCCTGTGACTTCTTCCACTCCCTAACGATTACTTCGGATAACTAGTAATTCTCGAATATTTATCTAGTTAATACAAAATTTGGATGTGCAAGGGCCTACCGACGGACCATTCGCACCTTGCCCTTGAAAAAAAAACTAACGGGATCCGCGGTTATGAGAAACGCACGTTTCGCAGAAGTCGGAAAACGCAGTTCTTTTGAACGCGTCAGAAAGAAAAAAAACGTTATCTTCTGGTCCAAAGGAAAATACTAAAATAAAATAACCGGGTCTCTACGTGTGGAAAGTCGTTTCACAGCAAAAACGGGTTTTTGGGACAAATAGATTTTAAGGCATTCGGAAAAGAAAATTTCCCGGTTCCGGAAAATGAGGGAAGATGAAAAATAAGCTCGGGCGCCAATTCGTGACGCTCCCCGAGATTTTCTGGGTTCGATTTCCGGCGGGTATGAGGAAAATCGTATATGTTGATAAAACTCGGGCGCCATCCCCTGTATTTACGTGGTAGAGGGCCCACAGTGCCTATCGGGTAGCTTTTATACAGTGAAAAAAGTCCAGGCGTTCGTTATTTCCAAATTCCGCAAAATCCGCTATGAAATGGACAACTGAACTTTTGAATAAAAACACGGTGTTAGTGAAAATAAATCAATCACTCTATTGGTCTCAAAAATCACAATATTGACCGGTTTCTAACCAGTCGAGGAAATAAATAAAAAAAATTAACAATATCAAATAAAAAAAACAACCAAAACTCTCCCGGTGGAGATTCAGAACTAGGAGCTTGATAAGATGTATTTGAACAGTCGAGAACTATCGGTAAATAGAATTAGAATGAGAAGAAAGTGGCGAGTGAACGAAGTTTGAAGCAATGGTTTTTTTTTTAGGGCGAATTCTGAACAGAAAAACAGCGGTTATAAGAATTAGATTTTTCCGACGACGTAGAGAAAATGTATCGGGAAAATTGACGCGATCGGGTTATTTCAACGAGAAGAAAAACGGGTCAGAAACACAAAAATGATTCAGATGTCGGCTGTCTGTTTTTCCGGTGACGAAAGAAAATGAATATTTAACGTATGAAAAAAAATGTTTTACTCGCTCGTGCAGTAACTCCAGAAGCCTCACTGTACTTTGTCTGAAATATCCCACCCGGCAAGATTCGTTCCCCTGAGCATATTATTTAGGTGAACTAGAAGAAATCCCCATGAGTTTTCCCAGAAACTGACCTGCTTTCAAAGTATAATTTAATGCAGTGAAACTAAAGTCTGTTCCAAGAAAACTCACCTGATACCCCATCTGGCAAAATTCGTTCTCCTGAAATCACATCACAGAAAGTCTTACCTCGTGGTAAACGAAATAGAAGTTTTAGAAAAAGTCGCGGGTTTTGTAGATCTCGTAACGGGTCGGTTCGAGCACTTGTTTTGGGTTCCACTGGTCACGAAGCAGTGCTAAATTATAATCCTGCCCGTTTCTCAGTTTGTTTTCACGATTCTACATTTCTGCGTCGATTGGTGGGAGTCGGCTGGTACTAGTAAATTTACGTATGATTGAGCGCGACTGGAGAAATTAAATAATTGTTTTATTGATGCGTAATAATCCAAGTTTGGTTTTTACGATCGAAGCGTTATTATCAGAATATTATTTATTCCACGATGTTTATTATTTTTAGAGAAAATACGGGGTCTTATGACAGTTAAATATTCAAGATACGGGAAAGAGAGCATTACATGAATTGTCAAACCTGTATTTGAGGTTTTTTTGAAATTTTCAAATGCCAACCCACTAAAAAGATGCCTCCATCGTGTTATTTGGATAATTTCCTACCACTTTCATGAAGGTAATTTTTTTTTTTTTAATAGAATAGTTATGGAAACTTCATCGGAAATCCCGCGAGAAATACTATTGAAACAGCCCCTATGAATTTGAATGTTTCAAAAAGATACACATAAAATTTGTTTTGATTCGCGTTTAACATTGAGAATGCCAACTATTTTCCGTTTTTTTTTCTACGAGCAGCTGACAAGTGGAATACCACTCGCCAAAAATAATACGGTGGACCAGTGATCATCTTATTCCAAAAATATTTAAAAAAAAAAGAAATCAACCTGTGAAGTTACAGAATGTTTTAATTCTTTTTACCGAACGCCGCAATTTTCTAAGTCATTTTTCCGTTATGAATCAAGTAAACAGGGTCTTGGCAAATTATGAAAAAACTATATGGAATGTCCCATTTTTTCTTTCAGATGTTAATCCTTTGCAAAATTTTCGTTCGAGTGACACTACATTATCCTATACCTAAAATTCATAGTTTTGAAGTGATTCACATTTTCAAATCACTTTATAGAGAAAAATTTGAATAACTTGATATCACTTTTAGCTGTAGGACAATGTAGTATCAACCGAAAGAAATTTTTATCTAGAATCAATATCTGAAATGGAAAAAGGGGCATTCGACAGTAAGTCTTTTGTTTTTTTTTATGTAGAGCACAATATCATGTCTATCGAATGAAGAGTTTGTCTAGAATTATTATTATCTGAATCAGAACAAGAAGTATTCCGTTTGAAAAACCGGAGTTTTTTCAAAAAGACTATTCTTTTTTATAATTTGTGGTATGTAGTAGATTATTGTGAAAAATGATAATGATCATTTAAATAACCAGCATTTTTTATAGGAACATACCCTCAAAATTCATATTGTTTTAGGTCCGAGATACAAAGCGTCAAAGTAACTCACTGAACTGTATTTTTTTTTTAAATTCAAATATTTCCATATCGTTGAGAGATGGCCTTCGATAAACTGATCTCAATATTTAAACAGAGTAAATAATAACACTAAACTCTATTTAAAATTAATAGTTTTCAAGTCATTTGCATTTTTTTCAATGGATTAATTTTAAAATGTAAATAACTTGAAAACTATCAATTTTAGGTATGTGACAATCTAGTGTCAATCGAAAGAAAATTTTGTCAAGAATCCATATCTGCATTAAAAAATGGGGTATTTCATTTGAAAAACCCGAGTTTTTTTGAAAAACTGAAGTTTTTTGTTTTTCTTAAATTGTCAAGACCCTAAGATTATTGAAAAAAATGATCAAGGCTATTTGGATGACCAGCATTTTCTATAGAAACCTTCAAAATTCCATTGTTTTACATCTAATAGTCTCTGAGATAAAAAGCTTCAAAGTACCCCTCTTAACTGTATTTTTTTTTTAAATGCAAATATCTCCAAAATGGTCAAAGATGGCCATGGATATTATTGGATAAATTGTCCTTAATTTTCAAAAAGGAATCTGAATGTGAAATAAAAAATGAGGGTTGCCATTTAAAATAAGGAAGTAAGCATCTACTTCCGGTATAACCGGAAGTGATAGAAAACTGCGACTATTTTAAAAAAGAGTGTGAATGTGTATAAGCGTATCACTATCACTTTCCGATATAAGGCTAATTGTCCCTTTAGAAAAAAGACCCTATATATCTTTATTTGTTACCAAAAATTATGAAATGGTAATGGGTTCTTTTGCAGGTAAAGTACGTATCCGTAACCTGGAACCAATGGCATATGTTTCCAAGTTACGGAGTTATGGGTTCATTATTTAGTCTAAAGAAAACAAGTTATTCTTCATAAAAAGTTCTACATGTTCATGTCTGAAACACAATCATGTGGAAACATTTTTTTTAGTCATATACGAGGTTTATTAGAAAATATGTATTTTGCTGAAGAGTAAAGAGCGACTTGAAAGATGGAAAATTGATAAATCGCAAGATTATAAAGGCATACATTTCCGTATTTGTCTGTATGTCTATGAAAGCTGTACACCTCGAACTTATTTCTGATCTGACTAGCGATGGTTTTTTGAATGTGCTTAAAAGGTTCGTTTCTAGGCGAGGTCTATGTAAAGATTTATGTTGCGATAATGCTACGAACTTTGTAGACGCAAATAACGAGCTGTTAACTATCCAGAATTTGTCAAATTCTGTAAATGTGAATAGCTATTTTACTAATGATCGAATCAAATTTCAATTTATACCACCTCGGTCCCCCAATTTTGGTGGACTTTGGGAGGCTGCAGTGAAGTCTCCGAAACATCATTTGAGGCGCGTTTTGAATCAAAGACATCTAACGTATGAAGACTTTTATTCCATTTTAACACAAGTAGAAGCGGTTCTCAATTCTCGTCCTATCACTCCTTTATCTAATGATCCCTCCGATCTCGAAGCCCTGACCCCGGGACATTTCCTCATTGGACGAGTGCAGTTCCACAAAGGAATTTGATTGACGTGAAAGTCAATTATGTGAAGAGATATAACCTGACTCCTGGGCAGGATCGTCGAGACACACCCTGGTTCGGATTCGATAGTGCGTATGTTGAAGGAAGGTGGACTTTTTAAACGTGCCGTTAGAAGGATATGTGTTCTCCCGATAAATGAAGACCCTTGAATATAACCAGATAGTGACTGTTTCAAGTTTTTGATTTCAATTTTTGTCTAAGACATTTGAATAGCATTCTGTTGAAAGCCTAATCTTTCAAGGACGGAGTGTTCAAAAAATAATATAAATTTTCAAATTTTCCTGCATATTTTCGGAACGCTGCAAACCTGTCAAAATTCGATGAGTAGTTATCATATTTGGGAGCAGGCGATGAGAAAAAAAGATGATTGCTGGGAGAGAAAAATAACAATATATATAATTTTGCCCCTCTAAAAGCCCAGCGGTGTTTCACTAAAAATTAAATCGAAAGGTTTGATGTCCGTCCAGCGACAAAAAATCAAAGAAGCTGACGGCAAGCAAACAACATGAACAGCTAGAAGTTGAGTTGGTGATTTTCCTTAGGGATTTCCAAACTACATAAATTTTGTTAAAAATGATGATTATCGATGATTGAAAATTTGTAATGTCATTGATAATGGATAAAAAACTTCAAAAAAAAAACTATACATTATGACACATAGTTTTTGAGAAAGCAAAAGAAAGTAGAAGCTCTAGTCTTTTTCAACAGCCTTTCCATTGTGTTTGAACAAACAGTTTTTTTTTATTGTTCCATGTTTTTTCAAAATAAATTGGTTGAGAGCAAGAACGCAACACATTTTTCATTTCCAAAATGTTTTACGAAAATCACCCCCGAGAAAATCATTATGTCACTCTCAAAATTCTCTTCTATGACAAAAATATCTTGTCCTCCAGTCCTACACCGGCACTTACCTTGGTTCTCTTCTCAAAAATCAATCTGAACTCAACGACAAAAAACAAAAGGGGAATCAACAAATCAATATATACTCTCTGCACCTCTCTCTGCAAACTAAATATTTCTTGCACAAATATTCTTTGAGGTACCTAAAGTATTTTACAATAAACATTATGAAATGTATATAAACAACGGGTGGCTGAACCCGGTAAAAACCAACGGGCTGGATGTTTTCTCGAATGACGCTACTTTTATTGGTGAATGGGTCATAAATCACCCTCAAAGAACTATTTTTAAGTTCGTTGAATAATTAGTTTTCGCCACACTTCTTGCTGATTACAATTTCAAAAAATCTAAAACAATATACCCCGTAGCGTTAAATTGTGTTATTATTTAATAATATGTACACGGTAATTCCGTACATATTGACCCATATGCTATGGAGATATGAAAATTTTGTAAATTTGAAACTCTTAGACATTCATCTGAACTTTTCAAAAATTAAGAAAAAAGACTAGAGCAAAAACCTTTTTATCATTTTCTGCGTTTTTTGAAAAGACATTTTAAAATAAATTTGTCATTGCCACTTTTTCTCCTCTACGAGATGGTGGCATCAAATTGAAAATCTGACGTTTCGTCTTCGAGCTGACATCATCAACTTAATTTTTTCAAATACGGACCTCAATTTTTCATTTTATTTTTAGTTATCTTTTGACGTCCTTAATGCATTGAGGTATCGCAACCATCGAAAAAAATACTCATCTAAAAAATAGTACCAGAGAAAATGAGTAAGGCCATCCTTGTCTCCCCAACACATAGTTTGGTTCATGAATCTTTTTTTATTTGACACGTTATTCTCATGAGAAAACCTGCACCACTAAACAAAACTTATTGACTGAACCAAAAACGAAATAACATCCAATAATCATCATACATTTAATGAAATTAAATTAAATCCACAAATGACATGGAAAATAGAAAAACTACATATAAAAAACTGAATCTATTTTTGCAAAAGTGTTCAAAAATATTGCCATTTTAACAAAATCCTGAAAATAACAATAATAGGTGAATAATAATTGAAAATATTGAGGTTGCTAAGGTAACCCATCACTATACGCCCTCATCTAATCACCTCAGTGCCTCAAGGACGTCAAAAGATAACTAGAAATAAAATAAAAAATCCAGGTCCGTATTTAAAAAAATAAAGTTGATTATGGCAGCTCGAAGACGAAACGTCAAATATTCAATTTTATACCACCATGTTGTGAAGGAGAAAAAGTGGCAATGACAAAGTGTGATTTATTCCAAAATGTCTTCTCAAACAAACGCAGGAGATGATGAAAACGTTTTTGCGAAATTTCGGTTTTTTTCGAATATCTTGGTAAGTAGTCGGAATTTTTCAAATTTCAAAATGGCATTTTCTTAAGCATAAAAATGCGCAACTTTGAAACCATTTAACCGACCCTGTATCTCTTATAATAACTGAGATCCCCATGCATGCACTCGAATCTGTGGCACCCTGTATGATAATATACAGGGGGTTCCATTGTAAAAAATGCTACTAGTGGAGAAATATTGACATTCCGATAGTGTTTTGTTTTTAATGATAAGATTTTTTAAAGTTTCAGATGAATATCTAAAACTTTCATATTTACAAAATTTTCATATCTCTATAGATAACGCCGCTAGCTTATGGGTCAATATATTAAACGGAATGACCCTGTACATTCACTGTATCTACGGATTGGGTTTCGGTAAGGTAAAATGACTAATATTTTCCGACTGATATTCTGGGAATCGCCTCTAAAACTAAGATGTTGAGAAAATGAGCGAAATCAATTTATTGATTGATAATTGATATACACGGCGGTTTGGAACTATTGATTTAGTGAAAATTATAAATTATAAAATAAATCAACCCACTATGATTTTAACAGTGTAACAAATAAAACCCGGCAACCCCGCCTATGGAGTAGTAGTCGCCGTAGTTGCTTCTGACTTCATGGAGACACGGGGGGCTGTAAAAACAACAGACGATTACTCGGGAGATAAAAGTTAAGAGTGCTTCTGCCGATATTTTAGGTAAACGCTTCTCTGTGGTCACGTATTTTCTAATTTACATGGAAACGGTTCTACATAGAGGGTCAAACCAAAACCTATTTTGAAAAGGATCCTCCTTTGCATGATTCTATTGTCATACTTTTCCGATATTCACTTATCTTTTGATAAAAAACGGGTAGTACATTTCTTAAAAAATAGGTGTTTTTTGAAGAGGATTTTCTAGAAAAGTAAGACACGAAATAACAGAAATACCACAACAGAATCTTTGATTCATCCTTTTTCTTTCCAAAAATATTTATCTCAATAAGTTGAAATTATCTTGAAAAAGAAGAAAATAATGAACCTCTGCCGAGTACCTAAGATGGAATATTTTAATTTTTGACTTGTTGGGTGGGCGAGATCTGGAGTGATCGTCAGCGGGTTTTGTCAGCATGGGCGGAGACTAACCGGTCTTGACGACTAGACAAAATATTCGACACCGGAGATAATAATGATAAAATTTTGTCGTTCTTCTTATTTTACCAGTGCAAGGGTTCTCTGGCAAGTGTTTGATCGTTTGTGGTACAGGTGCGTTCTAAGTTTGGTGGATAATTTGGATTATAATTATTTATTCTTCATTCATTTTCACGACTTATTTTGCTAAGAACAAAATATTTTTTTGTGATCATTTTTGACTGGTCTCCATAAATATCTAGTTGGTAGGTATGGTGAAGAGGTTGGAGAAGACTTCAACTACTTACAATTTTTCACGGGCAAAAAAAATAACATTCGCCGAAGGAGAAAACTGTCAAAGGCAGGATTTGGATCAGGGAACTTTCCAGGAAATGAGAGAAGTATTTTCGAAGGAACTGGACAGATCGGAAGATGATTTTCGGCACATTGAAGAAGATACCAGGCTTCAGGTGGATCTCAGTGGATCATCAGACATCACAATTCCGCAAAAAGCTAGTGGGAGCTTCGCTATTTAGGCAAGTGTGCAAAATGAAGCCATCCACTAACTGCGCTTCCACTGTAAAGACGATTTTATATCGGAATTTTGAACCAAAAGCAAGTTAGTGGAATAAACAGAATAAGGATAGATCCAATGAAAAATCAGAAAGTCGATTGAAAGTGTGATTAAAAATTGTGGACTCTTCATAAACAAATGATAAACTACGCAATTCTGCAAAATAAAAAAGTATTTCAAAATTGAAAACACGAGCAAACGCTTGAAATGTTAGGATATCTTCCATGTTGTTCTTATAACCTACAATGATGGAACAATATAAAATATCCAAGTGGGCGAAGGGTTTTCAAATTTTGCATTCTCACTCGGTTTTTTATTCTGAACCACTTTCTAACATTTTGTCGTATCTCCTATAGAAGAAGCACTTTACTAGTTAGAAAAATAGCTTCTAGTTTAATTTCCAAGACATAATTAGTTTTTCGAAACTGAATTTATGACACATATTAGTTTCAATGCAAGAAGGGCTGAACCCTTTTTCACCTTTTGATTCGATGATACTGGGACATACTGTATACAGAGTGCCCCTCAACTGGTCAAGACTTCTAGAGCATATTGAGGAACCATAGATAAGTGATTTGAAATATAACACTGAAGGACACAAGTAGTGATGATTTTTATTTTTTTTACTCGAAAACGGTGCGTCGGGGAGAAAAAAGTCGGAAAAACTTTTTTGTTGAAAATCGAATAAAGATTTAGAAAAAATATTATTGTGTGAATTTCTGGTAGACTCTAGTTTTATTCTATGACTATTAATGTTTTCTTGGTAATAATAAGTTATTGTGTCTTCTTTGCTCTACCCAAAAAAAAATATATATTTTAATTCTTCATGATAATAAAGCATGATTTGGTTTGGTTTGCTTCGATCCGGATTTCTCATTCTCTCATACCTACAGGTATTGCTCTTTTTCAAATAAACTGTGAAGTCACAAGAAACTCTCTCCACCCATTCCACAACTCACAACTGGTGAACAGGGTTAACTCACTGGCACCTTCGCGTGTAGCGTGTAGTAACCGAAGCACATTCCAGTGAGGTGACCAATGCCAAATTCCAATTCTCAGGTTCTCAGATTCAACTCACATAAAAATATACAGAAACATAAACATATGACTTAAAGTAAAATTTGAAATGTTTTTGCTGCTACTTTCTACTCAACTCACCGTAGCTATTAGGTACTTTTGTAAGGAAACTGCAAATTACCAACCACCACTTTTTAGCTAAACCGTAGAAATTTTGGTTTCGCACTATACTGTAATGAATGTAATCATTATCACTGAATAACCAATGTTTGCTTCATATTTTCGCTTAATAAAATACCTACTTGAAATACACTGATGAACGCATGTGTCAATACAATAAACAAACCCACTACCAATCTAAACGTTTTGCGTAAATCACATGGCAGAGCGCGTCAACCGCCAAACCAGTTTTGTCAGTTTTGTCCACTGAACTATAAACTCAACTGGAACGCTCGCCGCTGTGTTGAAAATCGATGCCTGATGTTAGAAAAAGAGACTGCAAATCGTGGATCGTGGACATCCCTCTGTCAAGAATCAACCTATATTAAATCATTTATTGAATGTAGGAGTTAAATAATTGTTTTTTTTGAATAGCGTGAAAAATAATACTGCGATTTTTGAAAACCCCGTGAATCTAGGGGGGGTCACGCGACCCCCCCTGACCCCCCTGTGGGCGCCCTTGAGGGTTATCCATTATATTTTGACCCCCGCGTACAGCACTTATTATGACTGGTAGAAAGAAACTTTTAATACAAAAGTTTTAGGTTTTTTCACGTTGTATCTTTTGGTAATAGCGGAAATGGAAAATCGACTGTACAACATTGAACAAATTGATAAAGGTTTATTTTTTTAAAATGGAATGGTCAAACATATCTTTTTTTCCTGATTGCAAATATATAATATATTATGTTGGCATTCGATTTAGTCGTTTTTGCGCTATTCAAGTTCAAAGTCTCATGGAAATTACATTACATTGATCTGCATTCTACCGTATTCGTCGTGGGCAGTGAAATTTATTTCGACTTATTTTCCCAGTCGCTGTATTTGAATGAATCTGTTCTTTGAGTGACAAAAACCAACAATGTTTAAGTCTGGCTAAAATTTCTGGATGGGTTCAATGTGACTTTTAACTTGAATAGCGCAAAATCGGTAGAACTAAATACCAACATAGAGTATGTCTACGGATGGGGTTTACAAGAGGTGAAATGGACCAAAAAATGAAAGATACGACAAAAATTAATTCTTGATAGAAGTTTTTGCTTGGTCTAAAAATAGGAGCTACGATGAGAAAATTGATTTTTATTATACAGGGCGTCTCAAAAATGTAAAAAACATAAAATTAAACAAGAGCAAACAGTCATTTTTTGACATGGTAACGTGAAATCATAAATAAAAAACTGGCTTTAAATTAAGTCCAAACCCTGAATCCAAAATCCAAACTTACTAAAGGAAATTTGAATCAATGAAAATTCTAAAAAATTGAACAATTTTGCAAGTCACCATTTTACTACTTCCATTATGACTTATATACCAACAACAACAACAGGTAATCATGTACAGGTATAGAATCAATAATATGCGAGTGGTAAAATGCGGACTTGATATAGAAGACTTGGAACATAGACGATGGACCGAAAGAGGATATTTGATGAACAATGGAGTATTGTATCGTTATGTTCCCGAATGTGACCAAGAGGAAGCCCAACTCGTCGTTCCCAAAGACCAAATTTCGCAAATATTGGCAGAATACCATGATTCGCCTCTGACTGGCCACTACGGACTCGAAAGGACTTATCAACGGATCACCAAACGGTATTACTGGCCTGGAATGCGCAAAAGCATTTGTGACTATATCGCCAAGTGCATGGAATGCCATCAATACAAAGTTAGTAACTTGAAGCCTGCCGGACAGCTCCAAACGCCCATACAAAATTAGCGATTCGAGGTGCTGTCAATTGACCTATTTGGTCAATTACCTGAGACAACTGATGGTTATAAATGAATATTTATAGTGACTTAACTACTACTACACGTGTATTTCTTGTTAGTTTTCAAGGAAAATATAGATTTTAACTACGCCGTTAGTGTTATTCTATTGTAGCAAGTTTCGCTATAGAAAACACTGTTCAGCTTTAACTAATTTATATTACAAGTCACTATGTACAGAACTCATATTTACAAAATATCACAGCTTATTTATTTACGATTTATATTTCACGACGTATTCAGAACTGCACTAACTCGCTAAAATGACGGATCTCATTATATACATTCGCCAGGATTGAAAGAACATTCCAGAGATTTTTAGAAAAGCGAAGAATATTCGACGCCATCGCTAGAATGTACCAGAAGCCAATCGATTCGGCGCCTTCACTATTTACTAAACAATGTTTCGTTGCCTTCTCAAGGCCATTCGTCCCGAATTGCCCTCATGTCGGTATCGGCAACTGTCCCCAAACCGGCAGCCTGATGTCCTATGGAAGTAGCAGTCCACTGTCCTCTGGTTCGTCCTCCGGGAAGGATAGCAGCACACCAGGATGTCAATACCGCTTTCTTTGAAGATCACCTCCAGCATGCCCCTTACTACTCTCCAGTCCAGTTGGTCGTTCGTCATCTTCGGAATTGCCAGATGGGTCAGGTCCTGTGACAGCATCAAGCTTCTCAGCTGATAAAGTGCCCTCCAAACATCACTATAGCTGGTCCGATGTTGTGGAAGCTTCTTTGTCACCAGGTAGAACAGGTATCGTGTCCCTGTCGTGGCTTGAAGCGTCTTCCCAACCTCTGGGCTTTGTCGTCGCAGATGGTCCATTTGCCCGAATTTTACCTTGAATGCAGCACCAAGTCCAGTATTCATGCTGTCTTCAGTGACCAAGTGAGCTAATGCGTACTTCGCCGGTGCGTTCAACAAATCCAGCTGCTGTTCTCGAACGACGCCATTCAGGACTTTCTGGCCTTTGGGTGACTTGATTTGCCTCACGTCAGCTTCCTGATGGTCTCCAGCATACGGGTCCAAACGGTCAAAATGAACAACCTTCGGCTTCCCTCGTGGTAGTTTCTTTATCCGGTAGACGACGTCATTGATTCGCTCCAGAATCTTATACGGGCCCTCCCAAGAACTTTGCAGTTTTGGGGAGAATCCACGTCGCCTCTGTGGGTTGTGAAGCCAAAACCAATCCCCAACCTGGAACCCTCCTTCTTCGGCCTTCACGTCGTATGCCTCCTTCATCCTGTCGCTGGAACTTTGGATGTTTAGTCGGACTCGTTGATGGATATCGTCCATCTTTCGACAAAGATCACTTGCGTAGTCTTTCCCAGCGACATCTTCACCAGGTGGACAGCCAAACTTCAAGTCGCAGGGCAGCCGGAGTTCACGACCCACGATGATCTTGGCAGGTGTTTTGCCCGTCGATTCATGAACTGCTTCCATCCAATGAAGAGCTTCAGATCTAGATGTTTCTCCTGGTCCTCGCGAAGCGCCTTAGACTGCCAGGAATCATCCACTACAGTTGTCCTGCGAACGCTTGCTTCCTTTTCCTCGGCTTTGTGAGAAAGCTCTGGTCTCCTGGACAAGCCATCAAAGCTCTTGAGGCTTGATCTCGCTCGATGATCCTTGTTTTCCCATGCCAAAGCAGGTGCTCGTATCTCTTCCCTACAGTGCCCACGCATATGCACAAGCTCTCCACAATTCCAGCATCGCAGCTCCTTTCGCTTGGATACCTCCATTTCCTTGAGGACTTTCCTCACAGTTGCTTCGACGGTGTCTCATTCCAGATGATCCTTCTCCTCCATCATTTGCACACGCGTAGGAGGCTTGCAGCACCGCTTCAAGTTCCAAGGCTTTGGCCAGCGCGTCGACCAGTCTGTCGGGTCGATGAAGTATCAGGGACTGCCTTATCTCCTGATCCCGAAGACCATCCAAAAAGGCCTGCACTGCCAGCCTCTCCATCACATTTTCTGGCGTGGTTGGATGAGCCAGTCTTGCCAGGCGAGCAACATCCGCTTCAAACTCCTGCATGGTTTCGTTGGGCTTTTGGGTGCGGTTCTTCAACTGGGAATGGTAGACATGCTCCAAATGAGTTTGACCATACCGCAGCGTAGTCATCCTGTTTCTGGGTGTTTAGCGTCTGCAGGATCTCCGTTGCCTCCCCACGAAGCGCCAGAGTCAGTGCCAGAGCTTTCTCGGTTGCGGTCCATCCATTTGCCCTTGCTGCTGCCTCGAACTGGCGATGGTAATTGTTCCAGGACAGCTTGCCATCAAACTGAGGGGCTTTCATGTGGATTCTGATGTCATCAGCTTTTATCTTTGCACTAGCACCTTGGTTTCCGAGTGATACCTGTGGTTGTTCGTTGATATTGTCTACTTTTTTTCTCATTTTCTCCATTTCGTCTTCCAGAGTCTTCACTGTTTCTCCAAGTTTTGCTTTAAATCGTTGCTCAAGGTTCTCAATTTTTTCCGTTACCTGATCCTTCCAGAAGTCGAGTTGTCCACCAGGTGTTCCTTGATTTTCTCCTCCACAATTCTAGAAGATTCTACAAACTTCTCTTCCAACTTCCTAGAATTCTCTACCATGGCTTCAAATTTGTCCTCCAATTTTCTAGAGTTTTCTTCCATCGCTCTAGAAGATTCTTCAAACTTATCTTCCAACTTCCTCGAGTTCTCTTCCAATAACCTTTTTACTGCGTTGGGATCGGGAATTTCAAATTGGAACGTATCAGGATCCATGCCTTCTTCCATTAAAGCCTCACGAAGCCTTGTTTGTAGATCAGTTGTTTTCTTACCGCTACTGTCCAGGTCACGCTCCTCCAGCTCCCTTTTCAACTCAGCGATCTTCAATCCGTTTAAAAACACTAGTTTCGCAGCCATTACAGCGAATATTTATGTCCGTTGAATGGACTATACATTCCAGAGATTTTTAGAAAAGCGAAGAATATTCGGCGCCATCTAGCCTCGCTATTATGTACCAGAAGCCAATCGATTCGGCCTTCACCATTTACTAAACAATGTTTCGTCATACTATTCTGATTTTCACCCCACAATTCTGATGTGCATACGACTGATTCCTCTGGGAACCCACACTGTTACAACAGTATATTTTATCGTCATCGAAGATGACTGATTTTGAAATACTGCCAAAACAAAACTGAATAAATAATCGACTATAACAATATAAAACGTTCATTGCTGACAAAAATCATTACGAACAGGACAAAAATCAGAAATCAATTGATAATTATTAATTTCATAACATAGGTATTTGCAAAATCAAAGGAGGCGGATTTGTCTGAAAATTGAGACTGCTTAAGCTTTTAATTCTAAACAACTTTTCTCAATAAATTGATTTGGTTCATTCTCTCAACATCTTAGTTTGAGACCGAACAGAAGCTATTCCCAGAATATCAAGATCTAACTCGGAAAATTGTTGTCATTTATACATTCCTTACCGAAACCCAATCCGTGGACACACTGTATATCATAATTGAAAAATATTTTATAAGTATATTCTACTTTATTTATTTGCAAAACTGTCCACGTGATTTTGTTAAATCGGGCATAATATAATCTAATTTATCGAACAATCATTACATAACAGAAGATAAACTATAGACAAAACTTGGAACTTGGTCATCAAATATTATTATTTTGAAGTCTACATTAACGCTCTTGATGGGCATTGGAGGAATATCAATGAACCATTTTATCATTCTTATTATCAAATTATTGAATATCATTTAAAATTATGTTCTCGGAAAACGAAAAGAATATACGAATCTTTCGTATCCTTTATACTCTGCGTTACACATAATAATAATATGTAATTGATATAACAAACACATCCTCAGATTGATATTGTTGTTCATAAAACGAACCATAGTTCACGTGGTTAGTAGCTGCTTCAGAAAAAACTTTATTCAGGTGGAATAAATTTACCGCCGGTATCTTTGAAAGTCTTTCTTGCTCTCGAAAGAAAAAGTCAATTTTAGTTGACAAATTTTGTTGAAAACATTTTCCAAAAAAAACATTATTTATGGTAATTCTCAATCAATGTAAAATTTTGAATCTTTTTTTTGAAATTCCCCATTCCAATTCCGATAGTATGATGGTCACTAATTGGGAATACGGATCGTAAGAGTGACGTGAGACGAATTTTAAGAAAGCTAGTACAAAATTTCAAACTCATATACCTACCTTAAGTAGATGTTTTAAAATGTTTGTAGAAAAAAACCTTTTCAATATCGGTTACTATAAACAATAACAACAATCTACCAGAGTTTAAACAAAATCGGTGACGTGAATTGTTTCCACCTGTCACACTTCAGAATACTCTCCCATACAAATCCAAAAGCTATAATTTACATCTTCAAAAGCAGTTCAAAAACAAAATCACCATCTGTTGGTACTTGAAAGTTCTACTTTGAGGAGAGCCCTCTGCTGATAGTCTATCCAAGTTTGTGAATATCGAATATTTTTCGGGCGAATCTAGTTCCCGTCCTCGATTGTAGGTGGAAACATCGATTTGGAGATGTTTGAGGACGGAAGAATTCTTAGCATGGAAAATATCTTGATATAGTCTTATTATAAAATGCATATACGTATTCTTAAAACTACCCCAAACCCAAGATCAGTATAAAATAGGTTGCGAGGTTGCCACACTTTGCCTGAGGTAAGAGACGGAGGGGGGAAAATATGACGTCATCGTCATCTATCGTCTGCAGTAGACTGAATCCTGTCATTCGATTGCATCGGTCTGCATCGTATCGTGTCATGTGTCATTCGCAAAGTTGACTGAAGTATACGGTTTTAACAACAGATCTACTGATTTCGCCATGAGTTTCTGTTCTATTTTGATAAGGATCATCTGGCAACAGCTGACACAGATGACGTCATGAGCGTAAAAGTGAGTGAGTGACATAGGAAAAAGACTCTTACTTTTCTATTGTAAGCTATATATGACAGATTTCTGAATGACCCATCAATTTTATAACTAATCAATCCATTGTTAACAATCAATTGATCTCAGTTTGATGGCCAAGAGTCATCATGTTTGGCTGATACGCAAATAAACGTTTCTTGTTTATTTAAATCTACTTGTATATACAAGGTATTGTTAAAAAAAGCGCTCAGAAAGAATACTCCTGCTGGAGGTCCTGTTGTCATCATCATTGTTAATTTTTTAATACTGCATGGATTATACTACTGTGGCAATATTTATCTACTTCACCCCATCAGTTATCAGGCCTACTTTCTTAAATCTTAGATTATCATTTACCAAAAAACTATTTTTTTATTTCAAATAAAATGTTCATCATTTCTACATACTTGATTGTATGTTTTTACAGCATTCCCATCAGGTTTTGAAAAGGTAGACAGGAAAAGAAATATTTACTCACCTTTTCCCAGAAAAATCTCTCAAGACCTCTAAACCACAACGCCCACCATTTTTACAGATAAAATACCATATTTATTAACAAACGTTTTTATTTCAATTCAAAAACTTCTTTATAGATATTTACAGGTATAAATTTTTCAAGATCAATCAAATAACACACAAAATTCATCTCCTTCATAGTCTCCAAGAAAGATCGTAGGTCTGATGCATACAGGAATAAATCAGAGGCTTTAGCAGCTTTCCGATATTTCTCTTCCCTGTTTTTGCACCCGTTTTCGGTGTAAAATTTCTCCATACCATAAACCGCCTCATGCTGTGCATCATATTGAAGATCCCGAAATTCTCTAGGCACTTCCTCCATTGCAGCAACCATGCCGTATGATGGTATCATCTTGATTAGATACAACTTGTATGATGGTTATACTTGGATGAAACTTGACTTGGGTGATGAATAAATACTGAATGGATGAGATTAAATGGCAAACTCTTAAGGAGTGGGAGAAGTAAAGAAAACATATTTTCTATTGCTTAGTAATTTTTTTAAACAATTCATTACAAGCAAATTCTCCTGCATCTGTACTAATTCGATCTGGGTGTAAATGAAGGATTTCAAGTACAAAGTATATATTCACATTATTTATTTTTTTCAAAGGGAAAATAATATTATATACATTTGTTATCAAATCACCATTCAACATATGTGTTTGATTGATAATTACTCCTGTTCTTATGCGGGACTCAAAGGCTGTTGTCAAGTCCTCCCGTTTGACCCGCATGCTAAGATTTGGTTTCATTCCTTCACCTATATGCGTCTTGGAGATTCGTGACTTGAGAAGCATCCATTCCTTTTAGCAGGACGTTGTCGATAATTGCATCATTTCCGATACATATTGTAATAGATGTAAAATGTATTTTTGTTTTTATGGATTATCAGTAACTAATCATAAATATGATGAAAAAATGTATAATAAATATTTATATTGTATAGAAAAATAACCAAGCTGGAATAACATCATCTAATTTTTTTAAATCTAATGCACAATTCAATAATTCAATCTAATCAGCTGGAACGTTAGTTCTGAACACACCAAGCGCCAAGCTAGAATAACATCATCTAATTTTTTTAAATCTAATGCACAATTCAATAATTCAATCTAATCAGCTGGAACGTTAGTTCTGAACACACCAAGCGCTAAGCTAGAATAGCATCATCTAATTTTTTCAAATCTAATGCACAATTCAATAATACTCAACTAGTTTTTATTTTAATTTGTCACAACACCAAAATAATGTAAACACAAGCTCGACAAATATTGATTGGCTTGTTGCCAAAATTCTATCATATGAACCCGTTCACATCTATTATTAATACTATCCTGGATAACGCATTGGTTAAGGTATTGCACTCCTAAAGCCGGTGTTCTACGGTACGAATCCCGCACAGTGAGTATTTATTTTTAACGAATTTCCACGTTGCCGAAGAACTCTTCTTCAGCCTACCCCAAATACTCCTCTGATGGTGTACGAGGGGAGGCTTAAGAAGAAGTATTTTATTTTTACACATTTTAACACCCTCTTCCTCTTATGACATCCACAACAACTCTCTAGCTGCCTTTTTTCACAACAACCTCTTCTTGTCAATACAAGAAGTCTTGCACTCTTCAACCGCCTCTTCTTGTAAATACAACTACTCTTCAGATTACTCAACAACCCTCCCTCTGGTATATATACACAAGAAATATTCAACAGCCTCTTCTGGATTGTCGATCACTTGACACTTCTTTCATCCACTTCTTGTAATTCTTCACCACTGCAGATGGCATGTGTCCATCCGAAGTAAAAACTGATTTATGTTCAAAATTATATGCATTTTTTTGCACACCCTCTATATGAGACTAAAATAGCACATATATATCTGACGTCAGGCTAGGCGCCTGTTAGACGAAGCAGTCCATCCGAAGGAAAATTTCGTGATCGCGGCGCCCCCTATCGGCAATTTTCGCAAATTCACGAGCATTTATACTCAGAATACATTAATAGTCACACAAATATGTACCTGAAAAATATCTAATTATAGAATTTCTTCGCTGGTCAGTAGTTGCGTATTACAGGCTGGCGTTAGGTAGGTACGCTGATTTTTTTCTGTCGAGGTGAATTGTGAGATACTAAGAAGTCGTCCATTTTCTCAGAGAGAGCCTCTTATCGATGAATTCAATAAAAATATGTCTAGGCATCATATACTTGTTGAAAAATGTATTATTTATTATAAGACGGTGACATGTTTCGCCCCACCGGGCATCATCAGACCTATTATTAAGATAAAACAAAATAACCAAAATAAACAAGAAGAACAAGATTAAAAAATTACCTTAGTCAAAATGAGCCACAAAAATATAAAACATTAAAAACTGAAGCTAAATTAATATTAATACCTGCATTTCCCAGAGGGTTACAGAGCATCTGAGTCTGGTCAGAAGAAACAAGAATACTGGAGTGACCGAAACAAAGTTAGCTTTCGCCAACCACCTGCTGGATACGAGCCATAATTTTTCAAATGCAGAAGTACTCCACGTATGCCAAAAGGAAAAGAAGTTAGACCTTCTCGAAAAGATGGAGATCACTAGAGCCAGAAAAAGTCCAGTATTGACATGTGTGAACGAGGTGTTCAATTTTGAACCAGATTTAATTTTCAATCACATTGACCGTAATAATTAACGTGTGCGCATGTAGGTATGTACTTTGCACCTTGCACTCAAGTTCTCTCATGAGCTCCAGGTAGCCTGATGGCCAGGTTATTAACTTATAGCTGATTGGTTGTAGGTTCGATCCCAGGCTGGCACATGTCTTTTTTTCTTTTTTTATAAATCTAGAGTTTATATTTTTTACATTGTTGGTTGAACGTTTTTTGTCGTATTATCCAACGAAGCGATATAAAGAAGGCAGTCTGTTGTGAGTAGTCATGTATCTACTGTGCAGGTATTAATATTAATAAGCTTCAGTTTTTTATGTTTTTATATTTTTGTGACTCATTTTGACTAAGGTATTTTTTTAATCTTGTTCTTGTCCATTTTGGTTATTTTGTCTTATCTTAATAATAGGTCTGATGATGCCCGGTGGGACGAAACATGTCACCGTCTTCTAATAAATAATACATTTTTCAACAAGTAGGTATATGAGTCCTAGACATATTTTTATTGGATTCATGAATTGTGAGATGACGCCTTCACCAAAATCACGAAATTGCATGGCTGGTACGTGACTGCGAAACGCCCCCCTTAAAGACAAACATGTTTGAAAATCAAATCGACGCGCTATATCCATTGACTTAATACTAAGAACTCAATGGCTATATCGCATCGCATAGCATACCAAAGCGTTGAACCTCCCCACTAAAATCGCATCACTTCGCATATCTTTCTTTGTGAACTTACACTAATCCGTTAAATCAAAAAAATCGATAGTGTATTGACAAAATTTAACCTTTCTAAGATCATTTCTGGCGATCTCCGTCTGATATAATTAGACAAAAATCAGTAATACCTTCCACAAAATCTCATGTAATTCACAATAAATTGCCACCGTCTTCGAGCAAAATCTATACCCATCTCTTTCGAAGCGTAATGTTTACTTAGTTTGGTTGCCGGCGTGATGAAAACTTATTTTGCTAGCAGTGCATTTTCTAGCGGATGAATCCTTTGAGTAGGAGTAGGCTGTAGTATTATCGATTACTGACAGTCAAAAAACTAAATAGTTAGTCTTAATTGATGGATCTTGCAATTTCAATACTAAAAACTAGGTGGAGTTCTCAATCAGTGCCTTAAGCGGTTTACGGAAGAGGTCAAAGGGACAGCCCTTGGGCTACGTTGTCGTTTTAGCTAAATTGCTAAGGCTTGACGACTATGTTGTCGCCCAAGCTTGATTTCTCAGGATTGACGACGCTGGCTCAGGATGTGCACAATATGGGCCTGCTGTATGGCCTCAGATATTTACCACCCTCACCGAACATCTTCGAACAGATATAATATGATGGCAAATAGAATTCATGTATATTTAATTGATTCAATACTGTCAAATATTCCGGAAGCGTGTAGAATAATTGTTGAAAATAACCAGATTCGTCACATTTCTCACACACTGATGGAGTAACGAAAGCACGATTTGTAGGCAAGTGGACAATCCGACAGACATGACATAGAGCATCTACATGAAATCTCTTCCTAAAAATCATATTTTTCAAGTTCCAAGTGATTCAAGCAGCGGAGCTGGTATGAAATAGTAGTTGCATGCATTTCAATCAAAATATTATCGCTTGGAATAACATGCGACCGCTAGCGTACCTAAATCTTGAACTTTAAACAACCGAAACGTCTATCAGAGTAAACTGTAATTTGACATATCAACACACATTTTTGTCCAGCTACACCTGAATTGGGTCTCACTACTTTCGATCCCTTGGATATTCCTGAACTTTATATTGGCGAAGGAAAAGGACCAGTCAACGTGGCTCAACACTTTTTCAACATCAAGCTTCATGGACTCACTGGTTCTAAAGTAACATCATCATAGTAAGTAGCCAATGTTTTGGGTACTAGAGATTTTCTTTAGTTTATAGCTGTTGAAAAATATCAGAAAAACAAGTGGTGAATTAACGAACTGGATAATAAGATAGGTTCTTACTTTTTTTTTTAAGTTAATGAACCCTCTCAACTAAAGAATGAGGGAATCATTCTGTTCTGAAATGACTCTATAATTGTTTGCTTATAATGTTGGTATATTTTAGTATCGACTGGAACAAAAAAGCCTTGATATCTGAATCAATTACTCCAATGTTAAGGCTGGAGGCAGAATACAAAATGAAAGGAAGAATTCTCCTTCTGCCAATGGTAGGAGATGGACCTTGCAATGTTACTTTATGTAAGTATAAATACTCTATTCCTTTGTTGAATCTTGAAAGTAACAGTAATAATAAAATGAGTCAGTACTGAGTGGTGACAAAACGGTCTTGGAACATGACATACCTATACTGAATATTTTATCGATGAATAATGGTTACTGGATATTGTGTGTGCATCAGTCCCGAGGTTTGTTTCACTTTTTGGAAACTGTATTCTTGCAAAAATCAATTTTCCAGATTTTCATAAACTTTGAGGTATCAAAAAAAATAAATACATAAGTACAAAACATTTTTTCATATTGAATTCTTGAAACAAGTATAAGGGTAGGCCAATAGTGTGTGGACGGGATATTGCCGGTTTATAGAAACACATTTTCAAAACTCGTCGCTGAGGCATGATAGACTGACCTAAAGGCTACAAACCCAAAATAGTTTCAGTTCATTCGCATCGCGTATACAGGGTGGTTCATTTTGTCACGTAAGGTGTCAGACTGGGTCTTCGTCTGGACCCACACCTGTCGTGCTCTAGGTCAACGTAGCTTGGTTGAACAGTGCGTAAACTCGGTAATGAGAACTCCAGTTTATTATCATCAATAGTACAGTCTATCTCCACCATCATAACAATAGGACAAACACGTTCTTTGAGGCTGAGAGGGGTTACACTACTCACAATGGAGGGTAGTTGGCTAGGCCAACCACTACCACTGCATGACGATCATCTTGCTGAACGTGTCTATTTATTTTATAGCAACAAAACTGCTTGTTCAGCGATTCCACTAGTGGCAAATTGGGTGGATCTACACCAAGTATATATGCCTCCAATACTAATATGACAATATCAAAGTAACATTTGAATGGAACCCCCTGTATTTATAGCATATTTGGGTTCCTCTGTTATCAAAAACAAATGTTCCAAATGGCGCCTTATTCTATGTACAGGGTGATTGTTCATATTTTATTTAATAGATATCTCAGTTAATCTTCATTCTACAAAGAAGTTTGAAGAAGCAAATTTGCAGTATTTCTTATGGACATTCAGAATCCGATGAAGAGATGCCAAAATGCATCGAAAACCCAAACATTTTACACAACATGGTATTTTTTAAATGAGAAGCCCTGTATATTTTTGGCTAGATTATTAGATGTTTTTCTTCTGATTTCAAATATACCATAGCATGTTGATATTTGGTTCGGCCGTTTTTGCGCTATTCAAGTTCAAAGTCTCCAAAAATCTCATTACTGGGACATTGCCTTGATGTTGGTTGCGTACGGTAGAATCCAGATCAACGTAATTTTATGATTTTGAGACTTGGAACTTGAAAAGCGCAAAAACGGCTGAATCAAATACCTACACCGTTACGTCGTTACGTTGAACTCAAACTATTTTAATTATGTGTTTTACTCTTTAACTCTTTCATTTTGTTTAATTGTTAACATGTACAATACTCTTAACGTTTTATCAAGTAATAGTGATGTTTGTGTTCAAAAAGTGGTGAATGACTGTGATCCAAGTGATTGAACAAATCCCATGTTAAATCCTTTATTTTTCTGTGTGCTCTATCTTTACATTACTCTAATTGTCTTTCCTGAAGAAGAAACGGATTAGTTCCGAAAGCCCGAAAAAACAATAAATGAGAACCCACGCTTCGTAGACCACTCATTTTGACTGCTCCCCACCACCTTCTCCTTCATAATTGCAAGCCAGTCACTAAAACTTTCCACGTAAAAACCTTGTTTTCACAAAATTCATTCTGAATCTTTAAACTTTCATTTGAATTTTTTCTTTCACAAACATGAAATTGAAAAGTTAATGGGGGGGTCCATTTATCTGTGAGCACATGTACAGTGCTTTTAATTTAATTTGTCACACTTTCAAAAGGCTGTGAAATATTTATTTTTTGAGCTAAAAGGTCGAACAAAAAAAAAGGAAAATTGTAGGGTTTTTCGAAAAAGTTTTGTGCTATCGAGAACAATATTTTCTCAACTGTCAAATGTCAAACTTATTGACATAACTTATTTTGTTTAAAATGGCACACCCCATATATCATATATCATTACATATTTAGAAAGGCGTCTTTTTTCTGTCCACGAAAATATAGCACACGTCCCCTTTCTTTTCACTAGTAGCGCAAATTGGTATAAATATGATTCAGATTGTAATTTTTCAGCATAAAGATACACGAGCTCGTACAAGAGTTTATTCATTTGATTCCAATAATTGTCATGGTTGCACTCGAACTATTGTTAATTGTTATACGTGAAATAATTTACAGTCAGTTGGTGAAAATAGATAAATGTGTTACTTCTTGATTTGAAAATTCAAAGAAAATCTTCTATATCTTAGTAAATATTAGGAACAAGAACTATAACAATTATTCGAGCAATTATTGGTAGCAAAATATTAAACGCCTGTAAATTACAATCTATACAACTTTCCTCTAAACTATGGAATAGACAGGGTATGTGTGCTACATTTTCGTGATCGGAAAAAAGGCGCCTTTCTGAATATGAATATATAGGGTGTGCCAGTTAAAAAAAGTAAGTTGTGTCAAGCATTTTGATATTTAACAGTTCTAAAAACATTGTACTCAATAGCACAAAACTTTACGAGAAACAGTACAATTCCTTTTTTGTTCAATTTTTTAGCTCAAAAAATAAATATTTTACAGCCTTTTGAATGTGTGACAAATCAAATTGAAAGCACTGTACAAAGGAATGAATCTTCTGACAAAATGAATTCTCAACCCTATTTACATCACAAAACATCCCCCTTGTAAAACTTTTTCCCAAATGGGAGCTGTCGAACCACTGTTTTAGTTGTTTCCCGTGTCACCGGCGGCGGCGGCGCTGCAGTCACTACCTTTGATTTGTATCACCTGGTACTTGTCAGTTGTTTTGTCACAGTTATTCGTGGTTTAAATAGGCTGACCAGACGTCCTCTTTTTCCCGGACATGTCCTCTTTTTGAGGGAACGATTTCCGTCCTATATATATGCGACGAAAATAGACAAAATGTCCTCTTTTTTCGAATTATCTTATTTTTATCCCAACCACTTAAAATAGATATACAAAAAAATCAATAATCAAATTATTTTCATGGCCCATTGCACCAACCTATTTTGAGGATACTTAACGCTAAGGGACCCTTAACTTGACAATTTTGCATGCAAAACTGTCATGTTAAGGGTTCCTTAGCGTTAAGTATCCTCAAAATTGGTTGGTGCAATCGGCCATCAAAATTGGTTGGTGCCGGCCATCAGTATTCAAAACATTTTTGACTTTTTTTCGTAGCCGAATTGAGCCGAGAATCCTTGCAAGTTGGTAACGTTGATCTCAAATCACGCGAAAACATCTGTCATAATTGTCCAAGTCGACATAAGTTTTAAAGTCATCATCTCTGACGTGAAGATCGTCCATCTCTGTCTGTAATGATGTCTATAGGCTGCCGGTCTGGCATTGTTTGTTTTTGTTTATTCTTATATTCTTCGAAGCTGGGAGTGGTGTTGAAAGGTGAGTCTTATGTCATTTTGTGTTATAATAACTTCAGATTACAATGGGACAAAGAAAGTGTAAATTCACTGACGAATTAGAAATCAATATCAGCAATCTTTTTTATCAGGCTTATAATCACTTCAAAAAATTATAAATTTTTGAAACTAGATGGCGAATGCGCCAAGTATACCCTAGCTTAAATTCGAATTTGAAATTTAATAATTGATTCCGTTTGCATTGTGCATGTCTTTCTTCTTACATTGAACATTGTAACATTATTAAACCTATATTCCGGCGAGCAGAAGTCTGCAGAAAATAAATGCTGTGTTCCCGACTGTGAAGAAAAATACATCAGCAGCAACCGTTCTTGGTCTCCAAATTCTGGAGACTATGGAGATATCTGTCCTGAGTGGATTAAAAAGATAGGAAATCCATGCTTATCTGACAAGAATGCCAATATGAGTCTGTTTCTCGATAAACGATTCCACATTCTCGATTCAAGAGGTTCAGCCTGCCTGGAAAACTCCGGAGGCCGCAGTAAGGTCGGAATTAGGACGTGTTGCTCTCTGATGGTATGAAGCTATCAAAGTACCTTTTCTTTTTGTTATATTTTTCGAATTGTAATAGGTTAAATTCCTAAATTGATAATATATTTTATTTACATTGATACAAAATATTTTTTCTATATTTCCTAGAATGTTATTTCTCAAAACCTTTAATCACTACCATGAAAACGGTAGGTTGATATCGATTTTATAATTTGTGGTATGTTCTGTTTGGTGATGATAAGTCAGGTTTTGATATATATGGTTTTGTTCATGATCACATAATATGGTCATTAGTACGTACTTTTCGCCCCTCTGGTGCTCGTCATTTTTATCAAAAATCAGACAGAAAATTGTCTAATTTGAAACGCTTTTTTTCAACGTGACAAAAAGACACTGATCAATTTTTTGAAAAAATCACCAAGACACGTGAACTGACAAATGAATTGAAGTTTTTAAACGCAACATTACTTTGATAACGGATGTAGAGGATAATGTTTTATCAAGTTTTAGGTGGTTTCTCCACTTTTGGCCGACATTGTAGTTCCAAAAACGTTTCATATTCTATTTTTCATATTTTCTGCCGTCGTTGGTTGTTCGGTGTGTACTTTTTCCTCTTGATACCTCCACCGAAAAAATTCAAGTGGCATTATATCTGTATAGATATCTTGTTTTAATAATAATACTGCTTTTGTTCCCATTTTTTGATGTTCTGTCTACTTTTATGATTCAGTGTGATAAAGTTTAATATTTATTAATTAAATTGATTATTGTTTGTTTTCCACGGCTTACTTGATAAGGTATAAAGGGATTGAGAATTGATGGATTCTAGATTGGCAGAACAATTTCTCATAACTCAAGAAGAATTCAAGCTGGTACGTACGGCTTTCATAAGGACATTTCATGATCAAGTGATATGAAAAAATAAAAAATCACAATTCTATAGCTCTCAAGATCAATGAGATACATATTCAATTTTTTAAACAACAACTTTTTCAAAAAATAACGCAGCACCGTAGAAGTAGACTGATATTCATACGCCGAAACGCCGAAACTCTAGAGTCCGGCCGGAACCGGAACCACGTACCACGTCGTCAGTCTCAAAGTGCCCCTCGTGAGGGAAACATCTATAGTCCAGTCAAACTAACTATGAATTATTGCGGAGTAGTCACAATCCGAGAATAAAGTTCTCTGGTTACGTTCTTGCATAATCGGTTTATAAAGTCAAATACCTATCTTGTATATGTTTTGCGGAAGACTTTATCAAATTATTGAAATTTAGCCATCATTCAAATAAAATGATAGCATTTGGCAACTTTAAAAAAAAAGAATAAAGTTTTTGATGAAATGTTAGGAAAGTACTTAGATGTTGAAAAAATGCTATGAAAGAAATAATGACTTATCATTTTCTATGATTATGCAATCATACTGTTTTAATCGATTACACTTCACTTTTTAACAATAGATGAGTCAATAAAAATTAAGCCCTTTAATATTCAATAAAACATAAAATGATAATGAATATGCAACACCCAAGTAGCAAAGAGACTTTATAGATATGCTCTGTATTTTTGTGGCGCATCCATGATTTACAATATTTTTTTTGGGTATTTCGCCACACCCTATCAAATAACAATCAAACTAGTGTTTATAAACCAGAGCTTCTATATTACCTGAAAAAAATTCTATTCGTGAATAATAAAACCTATCAATATCAAACGTTTCGGAAACGAATCTGCTTCCGTCGTCAGTGAAACCTTAAAAAAAGAATAATTCATTCAAATTGAAGTTCGTTTTTGTGTGATTTTTCAGTAAAATTGTTTTTTTCTCATAAACACAAAAAAAACAATTTTACTGTCAGAAGATGATGAAATCATAATAAGTAATGATGAGATACGAGATAATAGGCTGATAGAGCTTGATGAGTCCACCGAAGAAGAGAAGTTTGTGCTAGATATTGAGAAAAAAACGCAGAATTTAGAAAAAGTATCAAGCAATGGGCATAGTTTCTTATAATATCCCACACTTAGCACTTGAAGGGTTATTCAAAAATATTAATGAAAGATTTTCTAACATACTTCCCAAAACAATTAATAAGGGAACACAATTACCCACATCGACAAGAATAATAAAAACGACTATATGTATAGGTTTTGTATTTACGCGGGGTCAGTGTAATAATAATCACGTTCACCAACAAATAATTACAAAATGATCATGAAAAAGCTAGACTGGTCGCAGGAGTGATAGTTTAGTTTTATAAGAGTTGCCAAAAAGTTCTCTGTCAGCTTAAGAGGCGTCAACTAGCAATCAGGCGCCAAAATTTAATCTAGGTTTGTTCCAACCCGACCGAGAACCGTACTTGGAACGATCCTCATCTTGCGCACTAAAGAAACTCCGTTCCAACGGCGTATGAATCATTCCTTGCTCCTTCCCGTTTCGCGTTCCAACCTAAATTGGAACCGTTCCGGAATCGATTCCTGAACGATTCTCCCGATACCTGACTAAAAGTGGGAATTGATGTCATCCCAACATGCGCACTCTAGACTAGTACCGCCATGTTAGTTTATTCATGTATGTTTTGGCTTTGTATTTACTACGGACTATGGAGTAGTACTTAATGTGTTTTTTTGTTGATAGTGCACATAAGATTTTCGTGTTTTCAATTTTTTGGGTCAAAATATTTCATTTTAATGAGTGATGAAGAAGGTTGAAAAATCGATTCCTCAAATCGGTACCTGAATCCGTTCCAACTGCCGCGATGCTGGGATCGTGATGGAAATGATGAAAATCTAGATCATGCGCAATAATTCTTTTCTAACAATTCCAATAACCGTTCCAGAACGGTACCAATTGTGTAGGTTGGAACAAACCTTCTGTCGAGTCTGTCGTTGATCAGCATATACGTATTTAGTATACCTATGTTGATCAGCTGTTCTCGTTTCTGGTAGATACATCGCCATGCAGCAGCATAATAGGTGTACCAGCCGCAAGATTGACGTTACAGAGCTGAACAGGGCCGTAGTGAATAAGTTGCCTCCCAGGACGAACAAGGAAAGTTTAATGGAATGACAGCTTCACGTGAAGTGCGTCCCATTTTTTTTTTTTTGAATGATATAGGTACCATTTTGAATCATGTGATGGATGATATTAAAAATCGATGCATATTTAAATGACCATAAAAAGAGCATCCAAAGTTGAGACATTTTGACATTAAAAACTTTGTTTTTATCTACGAATTTAGCTTTCATCTCAGGTGATTGTGCCCTGGACGACATGGCGTGGTTAAGATTCAATATTCAATGGCATGAATAGGGATGATGAGAAAGGTATTTATCAAGATAAAATGTATATTCAATATGCAATAAACATGTTCATTCGAGTATTATACATTCAATTTCAAAACCTTTTTTTGTTCATAAATGTTTGTGTAACATAAGAGAGTTAATAATAATTATTGTCGGTATTGACTGATGATTCCACGATGGCTGTAATATCAGTTTTTATCTCAAAATCCACGTCATTCAAGGCAAATAACAGAGAAAGCTAAAAAATAATAACCTTTTTTCCAATTTTCAGCAGGCATGTGGGCTATGTCTCCAAGCTTTTTTCGTTAAAATAAGATCCTTAATGAATGGAAAACAAGAGCTTTGACTTGAAATATAGTGAGTCCAGTAGATATTAGACTGACCAGTGATCGCAGATTTTATTAGAGAGTTAAATTAACTCTCATTAACTCAGTTAATCAGGAAAACACAGTTATTCAGTTATAGTATAATATATCATAAATAAAGGATATATTATACACGAAGTATATCATATAATATAAAAATAACTGCCGTTCAAAGGCGACTGTAATGCGAAAATATGACGGCCGAAAAAAGTGCCGCAGTTTACTTATACGACAGGAAATAAAAGAACATTTATCATTTTGTTGTTTCTTGTGGTTACATACAGGGTGTAACGTGTAACAGAGTAAGTGTTACAACGTGAGACTGTAGATTCTTTATCAAAAAAAAAAAAATATTTTTCCTTAGAAAAAATTGTCCGCGGACTCTCGATTTCGATATACAGGGTGTATTATAACTACGCCACTGGTTAATTTTTTTTATCGATTTTTTTATAAAATAATCCTAACTAGTGAGTTTTGATACTGTACCAAATCTGATAAAAATATTCCAAGTGGTTAAGAAGTAATTAAAGAAAAATCTTTTTTTTTCCATAACTTTGACAACCTGTATATCGAAAACGAAAGCCCCCGGAAAATTTTCGTTGAGGTAAAATCTTTTTCTTTTTTGATAACGAATCTACAGTTACACGTTGTAACACTTACTCTGTTACACCCTGTAATGACACGATTCCAAAAAAAATATATTATTCAAATGGCTGTCATGTTATCAGTTATACTCTGCTTTCATCAAGTATCTTTTGATAAAGATATACAAATAATATTTGAATATCAAAAATATTTTTGAAAAAAAAAACATATCGAGGTACCCAAGTGAAATTCCAAACTTATGATATTTGTTGATATACAGATTAATACTAAAATAAATATGTTGGGATTTATTTGGCTTCCCCTGATGAATAATTTCAGTGTTTGTATTTATAGCTCGTTTCACGAGGTTTTGTACTCACGTCATCAATGACACCAAGCGCATTATTATAGGATTTGCTGGTTTCATCAACGAATTTCACGTCACCAATGACACCATGCAAGACTATATCAAAAATATACTCATAAGATTAACTGGTGTCTAGGTTGTTACGTACGAAACCTTATGAAAATAATTTCCATGTTTTTATTCATACTTATCACACATCATAATAGTTATAGCAAAAGAAAATGATTCTACCTTAGCTCGGCTCTGTTGCAGTATACTCAAAATGTAAATCCGAATATTTTTTAAATAATTTATAGATACTGCCGCGAAGCTTAATTATTGTTAAACGCTCGCCATTGATACAAAATTGTTTTATAAGAGGACGCCATCTTAAAATGGCAACTTTCGAGAATGTAAAAATTTGTCGATTTGATAATAATAATTATGACAAGTATGTTAATGTTTTCAACTCGTCAATAGAAAAATATCAAATAAATGATGACAAGAACCAGTTGGTGCAAGTTTTTCTGCAGAAAATCATCAAAAGGAACCAAGCTAGATTTTTAACAAATTACAAGTTTTTTCTGAAACATCAATGAATACGGGGCGCGCTTGAATTTTATTAAACATATGGTATATATTCGACAAGAAAACTTGGTTCGCAGTCAAAATTTTGGTCTCTGTGCTCAAACAACGCCTTTAAAAACTGTAGAAGTTGAATAATGGCTTCTCATATTGCACTTATGTCAATATTATTTTTCCAAAGGGTCTAATTCAAAATAGCTTCCCACAGCTTTCTAATTTATGTTAAAAAACATATCAATCTTGGTTTGACTTTATTGTTATTACCTGATACATTTTTACGTTGTAAAAAGCTACTATAAAATTTGTATATAACTGTTTTGTGGCAGTTTTGAAAGACTGGTAGATTAAACATGTCTTATAGTATATTATGAGAAGCTGTAATAAATAGTATTTTATTTAACGAGCATATAATGGGCCAAATATTACACGAGATTAAAATTTATATCACGAGCCGAAGGCGAGTGTTATTGATTTTATTCGAGTGTAATATTTGGCCCATTATATGCGAGTCAAATACAATGCTTTATCTACAACTGTCAAAAAATGTGAAAAAAAAAGTCACTAAATAAAGCCAAAAATAGTTGTGTTTAGGCCCACTGCCCGTGAATAAAGAACCTGCCCGTGGATAAAGAACTATGATCCACGCGTTACTGGTAATACTCGCTTATGATTGACCCACTGCCCGTGAATAAAGAACCTGCCCGTGGATAAAGAACTATGATCCACGGGTTTCTCTCAGGCCGTGTAATATGTGGAACATTTTATATCTATAGATGGTTGCATAAAACAACTATTTTTTGACAGTTGTAGATAAACTATTTTATTGGTGCTTCTTTTGAGTTTTGAAGTAGCTTCAGAAATGTTTATAAAAGAGTTTTATAGTTGCAAAAGCTTCTATATAATATTGACGCTGACTGAATAGTTTTATAGAATTGTGTCAATTTTCAATTTTTAGCTGCTGTATAAACAAAATAAAAATGTTCCTGAGAGTAAGACGGTTTTATAATTTTTGTGTCCAAAGCGTTTCGGAAACTACAATAAAATATCAAATTGTTAGTTGAGTTGGGCACTTTTTGATGTCTCTACAGTAAATTGGTTCACAAAAACGTACAAGGATGAACTAACAAGGAATATTTATGAACACATTTTATGGTAAACGTCTGGCAAAGGGAAATTTTGGGTGCGGGGTTTGATGTAAGTAATTAAATGAAATGTTATAAAATCTTAGTATTTATAGAAAAAATAATAGCAAATACCAAATTGTCGAATCTACAGGGTGCCTCACTTAATATGATTCTACAGGGTGCCTGTGAAAGGTCCTTACAAAATCTTACCACATATTCCTGAGGTCAAAATAAGCCGATTCAAAGCAATTTACCTCAGTTCAAAATTGCTCCGTTTTCAAGACAAGGGATCCCGGAAATGTATCCAGGAATGTTCCCGGGAGTAAAAGTGACCTGTTACTCCCGGGAACAAACATGTGCCGTATTCTTGAGAGCGTTGAAATGTAGGCAGTGTTGCCGCGTATTTTCTATATTATACCCAAACACTTTTCAGACTATACGAAAAGTACAACACTCCCTTTTTCAATTTAGAGGCTTACGGGACCGCTAATCGCTCCAAATCACGTTTTCTAATACTTTTTCAAATAACAAACTCTCTGCGCAGGTAAATTGATACGTATTTTTTAAAAGCAATGTACAGAGAGAACCTTTTTTGTCTTTGAAATTTCCCATAAAATGTGGAAAAAGTGAAGAACCATTTTGAAATTGAATCACTGATTTTAGAAACAACCAAGTCACAAATAACGTTCCGAGATAATTGAAAGAAACTAACTAGCTTCCCCAATGATTTTTATATAAACTCTGAAATAACACATTTGCTACATTACCACCATAGCTTCAAAAAAATCTTAAAATGTGTGAACGTAAGGCATGTCAAGAATAGTTAATGGGCTAAATGCTACATGGGTGGTTTCTGCATTCAATGAAAAATGACTACAGTATTTTCAAGAAAATGATCGATTTACATAAACATTTTATAAAATTAAACTTCACTAATGCATATATTACTAACTGTTCTAGATCAGTCACACTCTAGATTAGTACAAATTTGTTAGCAAAAAAATTCGTCGCAAACAAAGTCAACAACAACAATTAACCCAAACTAACAAGATGAACAGCAGATGTCAGTCAAGAACCCAAAGAAATGCGAGGTTCCGCGATGAGAGTGCAGGAACAACCCAATAAGTCAAAGACTAAGGGTGTTTTTACACTCAGCCTATAGTTTCGGGTTATTTAAAATATATGTAACTTATTGGAATTGGGTTGTTAATGTGCTCAATCGATAGGTCTGCGTATTTTGAACGTCATCCTGTATAAAACTCAAATATGGCCAAAAGTGGTGGACTTACGGTGTTTCTGAAATCAGTGATTCAATTGATCATAATTGATTTCCATAAGGAAATATTGGGCTTTCAGACAAAAAACACATTGTACTCATGTTATTATTTATTTTTGTGATATTACGGCGGGTAGTCAAACAAACAAAACAATATGCCTTGGTACTTATATTCTTAAGACCGACGCTCGTGTTGGTTCAGTTAGGTGATATTTTCTCGCATAGATTTCTGCTGACGCGACAAAGTCAAACAAATTTAGAGTCAGAAACTTCAGAGAGGGGGAAAGGATTTTTTTGAGTCAAGACATGCCTTTTTATTTCCATCCACTCTGCTGTCTTCTACAGTTCTACATCTTCTTGAATGATGTCATTGAAGATTATAATTTGATTGAAATCATCTACATCCATTATATAAACAGCACACAAAATCGACTTCAACAACAAAAATGAATAATATGATTGTGAGGTTGGAAAGTAGTGGGAGCTCATTTTTCCTTCTTAAACTTTCCGGGAACCTCCAAATCTCTCCCGTCAAACTTTCAAGAATATGACATTCGCCGTATTATGGTGAATCACGCCCACTTCCGGCAAAGGTCTAATCCCAGATATTCAAGAATACGGGTCCAGGTAGTTTTCTTGAAGGAACGATGGTTACCCGAGAAATTGGATCTGTATCCTTACTTTTGTTTTTGATCGAGAAAAATTGCATTGTCACATAAATGAATATCCCATACCTAAAATTTGATAGTATTTTCATTCTGCATCAGCTACCAAAAAAGTAATATTCAATCCATTTGTCAGTTTACGTGTCCAGACATTTTTTTTTAATTGTCAAGTTCTTTTTTGTCACGTTTAAAAAAGGCGTAGAAGTAGAACTCTTTTTCTGCAGCACATTTTGAAAAAAAGACAAGAATTATGTAGTAGTTCCTGAAAATTTCACAATAAAAAAATTGAACAGATGATAATCTAGTTATATTTAAACTTTGCAAAAATGACACATAATTTTTTAAGAAATTATGAAAAATTGATCATTCTTGCCAGATTCAAAACTCTATGGCTAGATTTATTTTCGTTCAAATATGAAATGTTCAGAATGTACAGGGTTTTTCCTTATAATTTGCCACCCCTTTAGAAACTATTTTAATGGAGATACAAAAAATTGTTCAAATGAAAGTTTCATCCTCTTTCTGCAAGATTTTATAATAACTAAGCGAAAGAACAAATCACTATTGGAAATCAGAAAAATTTCGAACGTTTTATTTTTTTGAATGGAATGCCCTATATTTTATCACATATTCTAGATTTCATTATCCTCTTTCCAATTAGATAAGCCGTTTTTGAGTTATTTCACTCTCAATAACTTGCAATGAGGTGAATAATAAGATATTTTATCCCAACAGTCATGGACCACCAAGGGAAATAATAATTGCTACTCATATAATATCAAGTACTTTCCAGTGACAATTTTTTTTTTCTTTGGTTTTCCATAATGGTTGCGATAAATTATTGCATTATTCGCGCGTATTGCAACTATACACTGAGTTATTCAAACTCAAATAACTCAAAAACGGTTAGTCCAAAGGCAAACTATACCTTTTTGAAAAAAGGAAAATGAGGAGATCTTTAATCTGTAATAAAATATAGGGCATTCCATTTGAAAAAATTGAGCTTTTCTACATTTTCCTTATTTCCAATAGTGATATGTTCTTTTGCTTAGTAATTATAAAATCTTCAAGAAAAATAATGAAACTTTCAGTTGACCAATTTTTTTGTATATCTGTAAATAGAGTTTCTGAAGGAGTGGCAAATTATAAGTAAAAACCCTGTATATACTCTGTACCTATGTTTTATTCTTTTTTTTGTGATTTCAAATTCACCATATACCTAGGTTATTTTCTATCATTAACCATCGGTTTAGGCACATTGGTTTTTCGTAGCAACCATGATTTATTCAGAAAGACAAACACAGAAGATGAAACTCCAAACTGACATAGCGCAAAAACAGCTAAGTAAAACAAACTTCACTTACCACAAAATAGATTTCTAAGAAAAAGAGAAACAGGCACAATTCCATTAACAAAAATGTACAGTGTGTCCCAAGAAGTTGTGAGTATATCTACATAATATGGTAAACTTTCTATTAATAATTTCATAAAAAAATATTTCTTTTAAAAAGATTTACCTGGTTCAAGACTCAAGAGGCAATCATCAGATCTTAGTCTTCATCAGCAATATACAAGTTTTGCTAAAAAAATATATTTTCGCTCAAGAGTAAAGTAGGTACCTCTATTTGTGCTAAAAATTGTTAATAGGAAAAGTTGATTAGAACGTAATGTGTGATATTTTTCAATTTTTTCAAGAATAAAGAAGAAAACCTTTTTATTAATAACTTTACGAAAAAAAACTTACCCTGACGTCTTGATTGAAAGATCTTTGAATTTTTATCTCAGATCACCAAACTAAACAAAACCTGATTTTCATCGTTGATAGGTGTTACTGGATATTTGAAGTAGTTTTCAATTGATTCTAATCAAAGAGATTCTAATCAACTTTTGCAAATAACCATTTTTGATTTTGTCTTTTTTATCAATAAAGGTACCGTACTCTTGAGTAAAAATCAAGTCTAGACTGATTTTTTCCCGTCAAATTATTAACAAAAGAGTTTAATGTAGGTATACAACTTCTTGGGACACACTGTATATATAAAAAAAATATTTTCATCATTTGTATTCATCATTTTATTCATTATTATTCATCTTGAAGTAACAGCTATAAGTAATGACTCCGTACAATTAATTTATCAGACGATTATTTGAGTGACATAAGGGTAGGGTAAGGTGGAGCAAGTGCATATTAGAATTCCACATAGTTCTTTTTGACAACTGACTGTATCCAAATGTGCCATTCGTGAGAAGCTTTAGTAGAACTTACTTCACTAACAATACCTAATAGCAAGTTGGTTTTCAATATGGTGGAAAAAAGCTTTTAAAAAAATCAACAGATAATGCGTTCGCTCTTGCCCCGCAAGTGCATATTTGGAGCTCACTTTGATATAAAAGCAATTAGCGGAGCAAGAGCATTGATAGGTATCTTTTATTGCGAAAAAAGAATGTAGTATATTCAAATTTTTGATGGGACAACAAGTTCTTTTAAGAAATGTCTTATTGAATACAGGACCTAAACACAAAACAGAATGGTGATTCAATATTTAAATGGATGTACGCACGCACCGGGGCACGCACTATTCCCACGGGATCTGCTCTTTCCCGACAATATACGCATAGATTTTCTGGGGTAAGTGCAGTTTACCAATAACCTTTTTATAACAAATATTATTCCAAACCGACAAATGATCCATGTTATGTGTTATTTTATATCAGTATAAGTTACCAATTTGTATGAAAAAAAGCATTCAAATAAATAGGCAAACTAGGAAATATTGACGACCAAGCAACTACGCAATTATAGGTTTGACGATCTGGCAGATGGTAATTGACGGAAAAGCGTTATTTTAACTATATGGCCCAACTATCTTGATATCAAATTATTCAAAATTGCCAAAATATATCCTGTTCCATGCAGAAGATCTCTTCAACTTAATTTTATCATTACTAGGTACCTACTCCGCTCGCATCTAAATACACTACACTGGACTATAACGATCTCAAATGACGAGCTCCCGTCGCATTAGAAACAGCAAAATCTCAAGAAAATAATAAAATCAGGTATTAATTCTATTTTCTATGATCAGGTACTTGGCACTTGTTGGCCGCCGTGTGTCGCCATCTCTTGACCCATGAGACGGAAGGGGTAGGGAAATACGACTGGGCACATTTATTTCCATTGGATTGCGTATCTTCTGGTTTTCTCAATCATTGCATTTGGATAACATATGTGGTACATGAAAACAATCTAAAACTGACTGAGGAACCCAAATATGTGATAAGATACAGGTTGTTCCATTCAAATGTAACATTGATACAAGCATTGATATGAATCACCCTGTATACGCGGTGCGAATGAAGTGAAACTATTTTGGGTTGGTAGCCTTGAAGGTCTATCTATCATGCCTCAGCGACGAATTTAAAAAATGTGGGTCTATAAACCGACAATCTCCCGTCCACGCTCTATTGGCCCACCCTGTATAAGCAATGAAGGATGACGGCCGAAATGTGGTGGAAATATTTCATGAGAAAGAAAGGTGTAATACAGGGTGATTCAGGAGGAAATGGAAATATTTTAAGGATATGTCCAGGAAGTCAAAATAAGCAAAATAAGCTCATATGTTCAAGTCCGATTTTTATTTGTTTCAAAGATATTTTGATTAATTGTAATTTAAAAACTAAATCAAAATTATTACAAAACTAGTAAAACAAAACAAATAATTATAAGCAAATAGCACTAATTCATAATAAATTTTCGAAAACATTACCTCCCACTTCGATACACTTATTTGCGCGTTTAAAAATTGATCTAGTAGCGAGTTTATTTATTTATTTTTTATTTATTTTTTTTTTTTTTTTTTTTTTTAGCTTATTTTGCTTATTTTGACTTCCTGGACATATCCTTAAAATATTTCCATTTCCTCCTGAATCACCCTGTATATCCCTCTTTCTATTCTCCATATGCTAGAAGGTAGTAGCTTTGACCTCTAAGATTTTTTTGTAATTTTAGATAATATGAAAATTCATCACGAGATGTTATTTGACTATTTTCAAAAGAAGAACAAAACATATATGAAAGTAACAGATTTCAAAGTTAAAATGAACCCCGAAAGAGTCGAATTCAAGTTCGATAATCTTTTTGATGGACAAAAAGAACTGGGCGACAACATCAACAAGGTGAGTTAGATCCGTGCTTATTGGGTGCTTCAATAATTGATGGAATTAATTTCAGATTTTGAATGAGAATAACAACGAAGTTTTTGCTGATGTTAGAGGTGGTTATGAAAACAGTTTTGGCTTGATTTTCAAAGACCTAGCCAATAGAGTATTGCCAAAAGTACCTGTGAAGGATATTTTTCTAGATTAACTCTCTAGTATCTAGCGTCTGTGATTTATTGTTCAAGCATCAATGCAATGTATTGTTAGGTGTAGTTTACTTTCTCTAATTTCATACGACACCATGCATGATGAATTGACTCGATATTTTTTGGCAATGTTTCTCCAATATAACTGATCACACAGGTGAGGGATTTGCGAGCTACGTACGTACCTACCTAATCAATGTTGAAGCATTATTGACCAATATGCAATATGGAAAGGGAAATAAATATTGTTGTCTATCCATTGACTTCACTGAGTTTCATTTACCGACAAAAATGTATTCAACAGCACACCAATGAGTTATTAGATCATTGGGGTGACCTATTAGTGCAGGTAAGTCAATTTCTCCCTTGTCAATGAAAAAAAAAAGACAAACCAATAGGGTTTCAATGGATTCACAATTTAAAAATATTATACTAGGTATCCAGAGAGTTGAAGGAAACCGTGGCGTCGAGCGTGGCGTCAAAAAATACCATCGTGATCGTGAGAAATTAAATAAATTAAATAAACTGCTGGACACTCGAACTACACTGTGGGTCAAATTAAGTCAGAACATAATTTGAAACTTGATAACTTTTTCGTTTGTTTATGGATTTTGATGATTTTCGGATATGATATTAGTCATCAACATGTTCTGAATGTTACCCTAAAATTATGAGCTTTCAAATCTAAGCCAGGACTAGACGTGGAACGTTTATATGAAAATGGTGCATTTAAGCTCGTTGCAAAATCAAACTGCGCTACTCACAGACCAACTGATATATTTTTTGAGAAGGGCATTGGTGAGAAAAGGTATTCTGAAAATATCAATATTCTAGAACCATTACCCAAGAAACGATGTCTTTTTCTGTATGATAGTGCTTGTCGGCAATAAAACTATTTCACTTTATTTTGATCAGAGTTTCTTGAAATTTCATAGCAACTTGGATTGTTTGTCAAAGATTTGTCAAATTTTTTACATTTTAGAATTTATAATTTGGAAAAAGAAATTAGGTACTTAATTAATTTATTCTTTTTTTTCTCGTTGAATAAACTTCGAAACATTTTACTGGATAACTTGAAGTGGCTGCGATATTTTCGTACAACCATATATTCTATTCCATTAATCCTTTATTCGAGATTTTATCTTTCAAAAATAGAACCATGTCTATACTTATTTGAAATCAAACAGGCAAACTCTAGGATCTCAAAAATTTCAAACATTTTCAACAAACAATCCAGGTTGGTATGGAGTTTCAAGAAACTTTTGATCAAAATGAAGTGAACTAGTTTTGATGCCCACAAGCACATCGTCTTTTAGGTATGGCTCTAGAATAATGATATTTATCGGGATATTTTTTCCCAGTAATGCCCTTCTCAAAAAATATATCAGTTGGCCTGTGAGTAGCGCGGTTCGTTTTTGCAACGAGCTTGAATGCGCCAATTTCATAAAAACGTCATAAGTCCGGTCCTGTCCAAGATTCGAGAGCTCAGTTTTGGAGGAACATCCAGAACATATTGACCAAAATTCATCAAAATCCATGAACAAACAAAACAGTTATCAAGGATCAAACTATGTTCTTGCTTTGGCCCTTCGTTGTGTCCTACCTCCTTACATGGAGAAGTCAATGAGACGAACTCGTCTGAAATATTTTCGAGACTGTGACTTTTCCGGTTATACCAGAAATGGATGTCAACTCGCCGATTTTTAATGGAACACCCTATAATTTATTACATTTTTGAATTCTACGCAAAACTCTAGACAGCTTTTGTCTCGGCTTTTGTGAATAATGTGCTATACCTAAGCTCAAGCGTTTTGACTTAATCAAGTTGTTATGTTGAAAATGACATTTGCAGACCCGAAATCAAATGAGAATTTCTCCTAGAAAAATATAGGTATTTATCTTTTGATCCGGTGTGTGATAGTTGTTCATAAGGATCACCTTTATGTGTGTTTTATGCGATTTTGAAAAATTATTATACAGGGTGTTCAAAGAATGAGATTGAAAATAGAATCGGGAAAACGGAGAAAAATCTTTTTTTTTCAAATGGAAGCCCACATTTTTATTATTTTTATCTTAAACAGCATCAAAAAATACTATAAGTTTGTCTATTCGAAAAATCAATAGTTCGATCAATAGTACGTTCAAGTCTGTTAAACGCATTCAAAGGTTTGGAGCGTTTGAGGATTTAAACGGCTTCAATGGACAATTTGCACATTTTTTGGAAATATGAAAAATATAAGGATTAGTGAGTACTGATGCCATTGATGTTTAAAAAATCAACCTATGACCTCTATTAATGTAGTAATCACCGATTAAAGAGCGCCAATCAACATCTACCACTCTCTCTCTGACTCTTTCCCTCTCGGGATGGTAATATGCCCCTCCCCGTTAATAAATAATACATTTTTAAAACGCAAAGGGTCTTCTCATATATTTTTGCACCACATAGTTTATTTGAAAAGATATTGAAATAAGGTTAATACAAAAGTTTCATGTTTTTTATGAACTTCGAAAATATGTAAAAAAGTAAATGTCAAATATTGACCGGTTGATGTCCCCTGTATATTATTTCGAGCTAATATAGAAATTTTTATCCTGATTTCAAATATATTTACATATTGGTACACAGAGTGACATATTAGTCGTGTTATAACGAATTGTTTCCATGGTTATTTATTATTCAAATAAATTTTGTGATTGGTCCTCGAGTGACATAATCGTGGTTTTCTAAACCATTAAGGTATAATGGTTGTCACAACAAGTATAATGGCCGATTGCGCCAACCAATTTTGAGGATACTTAACGTTAAGGAACCCTTAACTTGACAGTTTTGCATGCGAAATTGTCAAGTTGAGGGTCCCTTAGCGTTAAGTATCCTCAAAATAGGCTGGTGCAATCGGCCATAAAACTTACATTTTACAAAGTCGTGGACAAAGGACTTCTTGGAACAACTGCATGTTGATTGTTGCCTTTGTTTTGATAAAAAGCAACCATACAATACAAGCATGAGTACCACCAGAGCCGTCTATATTGTGATACAAGCCATGAAGTCAACAATTGCAACGTCGCAATTTTGGACCACCGTTGACGTTAAACGGTGGTCGAAATTTTGCATTGATTGAAGGTGCTTTCTTTAGGTGAGTAGTTATGAACGGGAATCATATGGTACGGGAATCATATGGTACGGGAATCATATGTAGATGGTAGCATATGATTCCCGTTTGCCAAGCGGAAATTTGACAGTTCCACTTCGAAATGAAATTGAATGTAACCTAGGCTCCCAGGCATTCAACGTTTCAAAACTGCTTTCTGTTTTCAGTGCTTTCATTCAACCACAAAACATTCCCCTCATCCAACTTGAAATTGTATTTTGAGAATGTGAGAATGAGAAAGAAGCTCAGTAAAAAATGTGGTTTCTGCGTTCTAAAAATTTAAGATTAAGGTAAGTGGGTGGGTACTAATGAAGAAAAAATACATATTTAAATAGGGAAAATGGATGAATTAATGCCTCATCCTGAATTCCTCATACATATACACCAGCTTCTATGTTATGTGGAAAAATCATAGAAAACGAGTGCTGCTTCGTTTAGGACTTTGGAGAAACATTTTGGTGCGTGACGGAGATGGTGCTTTTTGGTTTCTCTGTTTTAATAATAGTAATTATCAACTCCTGTCCTCCAGAAACTGAGGAAATCACATCTCAAAATCTGTAACCATCTACCTATCTGGCGGTTTTGATGTTTTATTGTTTAGAATCAATATTTTTTCCCAAAAAATCATAAAACTGTTAGGTTAGGATATGTATTATGTAAATTCTTTCAAGTTACTGTTTTATTGAACATTTTCCGTACATCGTAATCGTATTCATCGTAAAATACCTTAATTTTCAAAAGGTGAGTTCGAGTATTCGCTCTGAATACTCGGAGCGCCAAAAATTGTACGCGCTTAAATGGACAATTTCGCGCTCGAAGCGAAACTCGAACTCACCTAAAGAAAACACCTTCAATCAATGCAAAATTTCGACCACCGATTAACGTCAACGGTGGTCCAAATTGCGACGTTGCACGTCATTACTTGTCATTACTTCATGGCTTGTATTACACTAAGCAAGTTCGGCATTAGACAGTTGAAGTTAAGCCAAGACGTAGACGTTAACGTAATACGTAAACGCATGAAGTTCACGTCTACGAAATGAATGTAATGATCCAAAAGCTAGTTGAAGTTTGGCATTTGACGTACGTGAAACGTAGCGAGTTGACTTAACCTAATTTGTTGTGTCTACATTAAGTTTTTCGACCCGTAAAAGTAGAAAAAAAGTGATGTTTGTGACAATTTGGTTATTGAATTTTGAGGACAAATAAAAATATGACGTGTAATGTCCAACATTGATTCGTTGGCAGATTATCCAAGATCGGAGACTCGATCGGCAAACCTCGGATTACGTATAAGGGATAAGTGCAATACGTGAAGACACACAAGGTTACGTATTTCCGTAAACGCAAACGTGAGAAAAAACGAAGTGCGCTTGCCCAGATGTCGATCACCACGTTTACGTCTACGTGAATGAAAGCACTTCAACTATCTATTGTCGTCTCAGATCCGAGCAGATTTTGGCCACGTCACGTGACATCTGACGGAGCAGAGCAAGGTGGAATACAAGAACGATTCGGACTTGTTCACCTAACCTCATCACTTCCATCTTCCACAATCTTTAAATTGATCGTCTGTAACCGTGATAGAATAAGTTTTTTTCAAATTTTCGTCTTGCAAGTGAATAATCTTCATTTTAATATCAAATTCGTCATTAACTACTGTTGACTTATAACAAACAAAACAGTTGAATTATAACCTCATAAACACAAATCTGACAGATCAATCGCTTTCGTCGGTCCCAATACGTCGAGCAAAAAGATCGTAATCCGATCTGTCAGATGTTTTTATCGAACGATTAACGATTCAGAGCAATCGGAGAAGTCTGATTGCGATGCCGAACCCGCTTAATATACACGGCTCTGATGGTACCACTCATAATGGCCAGGTCACTGAATATCACAAAAAAGGCAGTCAAAAGTCAGTTCACAAATAGTCAAAAAGTCACACACAAACCCTACGTCCAAAGCAAACTTATCCAAACTACAAAAGCACAACACACGTACGTCTTTTAAATATTTGTAGGTACTGCTAAAGTGTATTATTTCGGCTTCTAAAAATGGTTGCAGTATGGGGGTGGCCATGTTGGCACGACGTTGACCAAAAAGTATGTCAATGCTTGATTCGGCTTTCAGTTTAACATAAGGAAGTGACTAGTACACTGTCTGTCTAGACCACGGACTTGAATATAAAGACAGATTCCCAATAAAAATTGCTGCACTGTCCAACATGCGCAGTGCCTTGTTGTCAAGTTCACGATGAATATAATTATAATATAAATATAACCTAAAAAGTTAAATTCGAAGCTTCGGTTTGTTCACAATCTCCTTTTATTTCCTATATTGTTATTCATGTTGTGTTAAGCGAAATAAACTCCAAAATATGGAGATTATCGCGATTTACCGCTAAATAAGTTCCTACCCTAGTATAGCACATAATATTGTTAAAATGTTCAAACAATGTTGTTTAAATCTTTTACATTGCTACAATATTTAAAAGATTATAACAATATTTTCACAACATGGAACTGTTCACTATTACACAATATTTAAAGAATATATTTGGAAAATATTTTAGAAATATAATTTAGCCATAGGTATTTTGAAATGACAGATAGATTGATAGAAGCAACATTAATTTTCAATATATTGAATATGTCAATGTAAGCCCATATTTCATTGAATATTTCATAAATATTGCCTGAATATGTTGTCGGTTCATATACATATCAAGTAATAAGTGATAATTTTGGCACTATTTCCCAAAACTAGAAGTCGTAGATAGGTGATAGGTGGGTTTTAGTATTATCTACCCGCTATCAGTTCATTGAGCGATTGAGCCGCCACGTGAGCTTACGTAAGAATTAGGAGATTAAATCACGTGTAATGTGTAATACCTATATTATACCATCTACCATCTAAGCTCCTACAATTTTACCAATGACGTAGACTACGTAGAGAAATAGACCGGACTACCGGATGTCTTGAATATGCATTGACGTCGTCGCAGTGCGAGAGAGATAGAATCAGAAAATAAAGTGACAGAGAGGGATGACGCTATGGCGAGCAAGTAATGTTGGCCGTCCCGTCCAGAGAAATCCCTCCCATTTCTCTGGCATTGCCAAGCGTTCGTTCGTTCGTTGTGTCATTTGAACGTGAGAATTATAATAACTGTTGGATAATCATTATTGATTTGCGAATTTCGTGAGAATTGGGATTGCCTTTTCTCGAGTTTACATCAATAATGTTACAGTTTATTCTCTTTAGGGGTGTTTTTTGTCACTCAGCCACTCAACGTACATACCTATTCTAAGCAACTTTCTAGTCTGCTTTATTACTACATTATATAGGTATTTCAGTTGATAATTATTTTACATATTATACAAGCTTAAAATCACTTATCTTGCGAAGGAAGAAATAGGCGCAATATAAATAAGACAAACATTTTCCATCAACATGGGTCCGAAAAAGCGTCGTTTTGTAGATCAATGTGTTTCAATCTGAAAGTTTAATTTCTATTTTTGTTAAGAAATAATTAGATACTTGTCTAATAGTCTAATAATGGAAGTCTTTTGGAACAGGTTACTTATTATCATTTGAAACTATTTTTTCAATTCCCTTAAGGGTTGAGAGAAGTAAAATGGATATATATTTTTTTGTTTTATTGAGCAATTGCTAATTATTACTACATATACCTACTCAATCACCAAATATTTCCAGTACGACAATTTTTTTCGTAATAACAACATAAACATTTTACCGTTTAATTTCAAGTTTGAGTTTCATGCAATGACAATTATAAGAGTGTTTTATTTTGTTTTTGAAATGATAGTTGAAAAAGATATTTTTTAAGAAACAGAATAGCCGAAAATTATGAAGAATATTACTGGACTGCAGCAAAACTACCAGTAAATGAATTCTATGGTGTAATTCAAAATTTACTTTTTACACTCTCACTTGACTTTCGTCCCCGAAAACTTATTCGGTGCGTGGTGCGTGCAAAGACGGACAATATGTGACAGGTTCAATAAGGACAGATTAACCATGACAAAACCTCACAAAGGTAGATATGAGAATAAAGGGCTATTGGGAAACTATTGTTGATAGTGTTAGCGTTCCTCATACATGAGAGAAAGTTATCAAGAATTTAAAAGAAAACCGCTCTATCTGGAAGGAAAATTCTTTCATTTAGGTATACCTACTGTCTATTTCAAGTTTGATGGTATTACTTTTTTCAATGGGAAAGGTTTTTTCCAACAACTATATATTTGCTTCAGCGAAAATAATATCACAAGTCTTGTGTTTGGTGGAGGAGTTCTCATAAGCATTTTTTTTTCTACTTTTGCATACATGTATTACCTAAGTCACCTTAACATCAAATTCATTGAATGGCGCATACTTTTCAAATGCTTACGAATATCCTGATAAAAGATATAATAGGTATTCTGAGAAAACTAAAATAAACCTGTATCCTGTATCACAGAATTATTTTTTTCTCAAAAAACCTCTAATGAAACCACATAAAAGAAATACTGACATATCCACGATTTTTTTATTTATGGCTGATTGAATGGTCTTGCATCCTTTTTGTATAATTGAATACATTTTGAAGCGCATAACTTTTTCAAATTGTTTTCAAAGTGTTCCAAATCACGAAATGTATATTGCCCACTTTAATGTCTATAGAAACTTATTCAGCAGTAAATCGCGATAATTTCCATATTTTGGAGATTATTTCGCTTTACACAACATGAATAACATTATATGAAAAAAGGAGATAGTAAACAAACCGAAGCAAGATTTTCGAATTCAACTTTTTTTTTTTTTTAACTGACTACGGGTTATAGTTCAAAGTAAACTTTGTCCCTTTTTTAAGTGAGTGTTCAGGCTAACGGAAGGGTTTTAACGTTGGGGTTGGAGCAAGCTCCAGAAGGGTGGGGGAGACCGAGGTCTCCGAAATAATGACTTTGGGATTTTGAATTTTTTATTTTTGAAGACAGTTTTTCAAGTTGGAGGGAGTGATTGGTGAGGAAAAGGGGGAGGGGGGGGATGTATTCTAACTTGGGGTTAATGTCAAATCTGTACATATGATTCCATATATTCATAAGAAAAGATTTTCTGTATTTTTTGTGACGTGATCTGTGATAAATGTGATAAGAGTATTTTCTTATTTCTTGAAGGACTGGATTTTTACTAAGGCCTATTTTCGTTTTAATCCGATACTTGGAATCCATGATGGTGTGCTCGATTGGTTTTATTTGGTAGTACATGTGAACATCCCTTGTCCGGATAAACCAAGGGGTTTTGTCCACCGACCTATAAAATCAGTGGTTCTGTCCCATCGCTTCACTAACTTGTTTTGGAATTTCTGAAGTTTTGATGTTAATGTTTGGGTCAGCCACATTGATCCTATGGCGTAGATCAGTTTTGGTATAAATACTTGGTTGAGTATTGCAAATCTGCTTTTAAGAGATAATTTGCTATTTTTAGCCACTAATGGATAAAGTGCGCTATGGCACTTGTTTACTTCCGCAAATTTCTTCTTGAAATGAATCCTCCAAGTGAGTTTGTTATCTTTGTAGACTCCAAGATATTTAATGTAGGAATTCCAGTCAATCGGAGTGTCTTCAACTTTTATTTTTGGGCAATTTTTGAGTTTTTTCGCTGATAAATTTAAGGCCTGGGTTTTCTTCGGATTGACTTAAATCCTCCATTTGTTGAAGTGGTTCAACAGGACGTGGACATGATTCTGGATCCCCCGCAGTGACGTACGCCATGGTATCGTCGACATACATATTTAGTCTTGATTTGTCATGGAGCGGTGTATCAGCAGTATAAATGTTGAAAAGTATTGGGGAGAGGATTGATCCTTGAGGTACCCCTGCACGCAAGTCTTGGTAGATGATGTTGCTTTCCCCACTCTGGCCATAAATGATCTGTTTTCCAGGAAACTCTTGATAAGTCGAATGATTTTTTCGGGAAATCCAAAGGTAATCATCTTGTAGAGCAAGCCCTGGTGCCAGACTCTGTCAAACGCCTTTTCGATATCAAAGGCGATAATTCCAGTGACCATCCGTCGTTGGGAGCCTCGTGTGATGTCTTCTAAGAGTCTGGTCACCAGGAGCTCAGTGCTGAGGTTAGGCATAAATCCGAACTGGAAAGGCGGGATCACCTTCAACTCCTCACATTTTGCGAACAGTCTGGATAATATTATTTTTTCTTATAATTTTCCGAGGCAGCTAAGAAGAGATATTGGGCGGTAGCTTGCTGGAATGGAGAGGTCTTCTGATTTTTTTGGGATCAGTACTACGACAGCTTTTTTCCAGTGTTGGGGAAAATATTCAAAGTCCAAACATCTGTTAAAAAGGTCCACTAGAAAATTAAGGATATTGGGGGTGAAATTCTTTATCAGCTTATTCGTGATGCAGTCATCTCCAGGAGCCTTCTTGGTCTTTAAAGCGGTAATGATCTCGAGCAATTCGTCAATTGTTACTGGGTCAGACTTTTCGGGATCCAAATCCACGTCAGTGTGAGGGTTAGTGGCAGTCGTGTTGATGGGATGGTTTTCCACAGTATGTATAAACTCTCCCTCTCCCAGGTCTTCGTTGACATTAAATTGGTTGAACAAAGACTCTGAAAAAGTTTCCGCCTTATCCAGATCCTCATGCGCCAGGCGATTTCCATTTTTAAGAGGAGGGTATCTTCTGCCACCAGCTTTATTGGCAAAATTCTTATAAAGTTTCCAAAAATCTTTACCGTGATCCTCAATTTCCAGTAGGTTATTTTGGAAACTTTCATCGCGAAAAGCATTTATTTCTCGCTTGATTTGATTGGTCATTCTATTTGTCTCCTTCAAAATGGTTTTTGAGTCCATTTTTTTGCTACCTTCCGGTGTTTATTTCTGTTTTAAATCAAGTCCTTTATTTTTTGAGGAAATTCCACAGGGATGAAGTGGTTGTTTCTAATGGAGATTGAGGAGTCTTCTACCGCCTTGCCAATTGACTTGGAAAATTCCAATACTGCTTCTTCGATATCCTCCGTAGTATTTAATGAAAAGTCCAGCACCATGTTGGAAAATAGCTTTTTCAACGCCGGAAATTTGGTAATTTTCTTGTGCGTGGTCGTTTCAGGGATATTGATTTTTTCGATCATCAACACTATCGGGTCGTGGTCAGATGTGAGATCTGCTTCACAGGAAATATGTGTGCTCATAGTTAGTCCTCTTGTCAAGGCTATATCCAATATGTCCGGGCGTCGAGTCAGTCCAGAGTAATGCGTGGGGGAATCCGGCGCCAGTACTTCCACCTGATTATATGCACAGTAGGTGTTCAGCTTCAAACCATCCTTATTATTTATATTACAGCCCCAAGCCAGATTTTCACAATTGAAATCGCCCATCGCGATGGCCATGGTATCCACTGGTAACATCAGATCCAGTAGTTTTTTGTTTATTCTGATATCTGGGGGCTTGTATACAGATGTAATGATCATATTAGCATCACCGATGTCCAAGATAATTGAGGTCGCCTCCACACGGCTGGTATTGGCTAGTGGGAGTGGTCTGACGACCAATCCCCTGCGCACTAACACTGCAGTGCCCCCTCCCTTTTTGTGGACTCTGTCATTGCGGAAAATTTGGAAATTTGGAATGCTGAAATTAACTTTTGGAGTTAGATGGGTTTCTTGTAGGAGTAAAATATCTGGCTGAGTCCTTCGAATATAATCCCGCAATTCCAATTTCCGTCCAGCAACAGAATTGGCGTTCCAGCTAGTGATTTTCAATGTGGTGATATATTTTGATGGTTTAATTGACATGTGAGGCTACAAAACCCTGTATTATTGCAAGTTTGCCCTCCAACTCACATCAAGATGCCTTGATTATCTCCTCATTCCGTGCACATCTGTTGTTGACGTCATCTATGGCCACTCTTTTACTAGGTTTAGTCTGCTGTCTACTTCAGTTTCAAATGACTTGAACTGAGCAACAAATTGATAAAGAAGATGTTCAATTTTATTAGGGCTGTTGTTATTACCAGAAACTGCGGGCTGGACTTGTTGCCGGGAATTTGAGCTCGCTAACTGCGCGTAGGAAATGACGTTGGAATCAAATTGCGATAGTTTTCCAGACTGGGAATTGATAATTCGTTTAGTTGCAATATTTCCATTGATACGGAGTTCTTTTTGTTTTCTGATGTAGTTTGGATTTTTTTCACAATTAAACCAATTTGCGGTATGATATTTATCGCAATTTGCGCACTTGAGGGGAGCTTTTTCAGGCTTGTCACATTCATTATATAAGTGATCGCCCGCACATTTGTGGCACTTGGGTAGGTTGTGACATGACGTCATAGAGTGGCCAAATTGTTGACATCGGTGACAATGCGGCAGACGTCCAGGAGTATTCCTTTGCGGCTCTACGTCAATCTTCATGTGCAATAGGTATTTGACATTCGATAATTTTTCTCCTTGAGAACTTTCAATTAATATTTTCACTTATCCCAAATTTTTTGATCTGCGGGGTCCTGTCTTCAGCCAATACATTTCTGTAGGGGTGATTTCAAGCTCAGCTGATGCATTCCTGATTTCGTCTATGGCAATGTTGGAATTTAATCCCTTGATTATCAAATTCATCTTACGCTCTTGGGGAAGTAGTTTGGTATGATAGCATATTTTGTTTTCGTAGAAACACTTTGTAATTAGCCGATGGTCCATCTCTGATTTGGGCGAAATTTCTATACCGCCTCCAAATCTATAGTTTTTAACGTCATCTGCCGTTATCCTGACCCCTTTGCCTATTAGGGACTGGAAGACGTTGGTCCATTTCTTCAGGGAGGTGGTCATTATAACGGGAGGAATTTTCGGCTGACTCTCTTTGAAATTATTGGCAGAAATAACCGGCTCTGCCATGATGAGTGGTGTAGAATGGTCCATATTATCCGTAGGGGGTGCAATAGCTTCTTGAAGGTGTTGAGGGGGTTGGTCATATCTATTGACACTGAGGGGATGCTCATAACTGGAGGTGAAAGTATCGTCATTATCCTGCATCGTTCTTGGCATTTTGTTGCTATTTGATGTGGGAAAATCGTCGCGAGCGTTTTCTTCATCGATGGAGCTGTTGGAGGAGGCTGAATGCGATATTTTTCTTTTTTGGAGTGTAGAAGTATCCATATAATTATTATCGGAATTAGCAGTATGATGAGTCATTTGGGCGTCATTACTTTGACCATCTTGGTTGGATTGAGGGTTCTGGGGGTTTTCACGTAGCTTATTGATAGTATCAATATATTGTTGATGTTTCCCTTCGTAATCAGTTTTTAAATTTTCGAACTCAAGTTGTTGTTTGGCAATATAATCTTGAAAGTAGGCTTTCATGTCTTCTTTTTCGGCTTCATTACGTTTCTGTAGTTTCATAAACATTTCCTCGAAATCAGCTTTCGGTTTGATGACAAGATTTTCCAGATCAGTGACTTGCGTTCTGAGCATTCCGATTTCATTTACTAATTTTTCCTCGCTGATTGAAGATGCAGCAGGAGATTGCACGTCCTCATAATAGCTTGATTGATGTTCGTCGCTATCAACATTTTTCTCAGTCATATCATCAGAGAAATTCTTCAAAACTTGCTTGTTGTCGTTGGTTTTTTGTTCGATGTTGACATTGGTTTTTTTGCGCCTTCGTTTCCACATTGGCATCACCGCGTGGAATATTTGTTGGCGTGGTTTCGCGCGACGGAATTATCACATATTCAATTGAATTTTCAGGGTTTATCACAGAATCACTGATATATGCACAGATATTTTCCAAGACTATATTATCTACTAGAGGCGTGTTGGGGAAGGGATCATGCGTTTGGGTGGGTTTTTGGGAAAAAATTCCTGAACACTCACCTGTATTAATTAAGTTCTCGTAATTCGTTTGTTCTGGTGTTAACGATGGTGATTGCACTCTTTCCACCGACGCTCTGGTCGGTGGAAGAGTCGCGACCCGATTTTCCGGTTTGATGTTGTCTTTCCGAAGTTTCGTATGGTCTATGGAGCCTTTTTTTCTTCTTACGGCCGTGGCCCGTCATGTCGGTCTTAAAACAGTTTATTTATAGGTACTAGTACTACTGGTTCATTTTATGAGACTTGAAGTTTTTTATGGTCGAGGAATTCGTTGATTTTTTAGAGCAGGACGACGTGTGGTTCTCGGCGAAAGCTTCAAATCGTACTTTCGAGTACTTTTTTTTTAGGTTATATTTATATTCATCGTGAACTTGACCACAAGGCACTCTGCGCATGTTGGACAGTGCAGTAATTTTTATTGGGAATCTGTCTAGACAGTGCGCTAGTCACTCCCTATAATTTATAAATAAACGGAAAGTTGGGTTAAGTTGAGTATGTCAAACTGAACTGAAAGCCGAATCAAGCAAAGACATACTTTTTGGTCAACGTCGAGCCAACATGGCGGCTCCCATGCTGCAACCATTTTTATAAGCGGAAATAATACACTTTAGCAGTACAGATATATTTAAGACGTACGCGTTTAGTGGACATGACTAGCGCCCCCTATTTTGTGACTCGGCCTCGTACTAATTTGAGTAGATCTTACCATATACCTATATAACTATATACGGATCACATCTCATATACCCATAAGCCGACTGTGAGAACGAGAATATCATCTCCTCTCACATTTGAATTGGGAAGAGTTTTTCTGCGCAGTCTCACCAAAGCAGATTTCGGTACAAATCCCACCCATCACCCATCTAGCGCGACGGCGGGCGGCAAAAGCTTTGTTTTGAATTTCGAAGAAACCGCTTTCGTCCTACGAAGCCTGATGTTCACCGTAAGTGGCCAACTATTACCTACCCAGTCCGCAGAACCTCGTCAAAATGACGTCATAATCTGGTGACTTTTCTCCAGATATGACGTGACTATATCACGACATGACGTGAAAATGACCTCCTAATGTCACAGACCGATGACGTGATTTATCTGACGAGAAATTCACGTCATTTTGATGACAAGTTGACCCGACTTTATGACGGGAAGTTCACGTCATTTGATTACAAGATATTCACGTCATTCAAATGGCGAGTCGGCTTGGACCATTTTATCACCTCAGAGCAACACAGCAACACATATATAAAAATGGTGATTTTTGGATATTCGCATTATTGGGGTCACAAAGAATGTCCTATTCAATGCAACACTAAGATATATCCCATAAAAATTTACCTCAAGTGAATTAAATGCATATGCTTGTGTGACATTGAATAAAGGCAATCTTTGTGACCTGAATAATGCAGATACATATCCGAAAATCACAATTTTTTGTCCTAGTGCTGCTACAAAGTTGTATGTCGGCATTGTATAGTGACGATATCGAACAAAGGAAGGCATAATTATGTTATTTCAACATGTTATAAAAAAACCAAGATAAAAACCATGTATGGCTCGTTAAAAGAAAGTCTATAGTATTTTTGTTCACCAGAACTCCACTTTCGCGAATACCCACATAACAATGTGTATAACAAAATTCAAATAATGTAAATTTCTCGTCTTAAATTTGAGTCGGCCAAAACTTCACCTTCAATTAAAACCACCCATTTGATTTAATGAAACAAAATATGCTCATATATTAAACAAAATATATTGAATTTGATCAAACACAATAATAGATTTTGAGGCATGCATGTAGAAGCTAGAGGTATTGCTATCAAACTTATAAGACTCTCAGTAACAGACGAAATTTCAAGTTCTAATAGATTTTTATGATAGATAATTATATAGATAGAATCTTGACGAGATTGTGTATTTGAACAACTTGAATACTTGAAGTAGAACAATGATGAACATGCCATAAACGTTAAGTTTGAAAATTGTTTCAAATTACTGCCTGCGAGACTGCCGGTCTAGTGCCTGTTCAACTTCACTTTGAGTAACACGAAGGAGATCTGATCTGTGCCGTTCCTGTAACCAAAAATGATAATTTATATCATCCATAACTATTAATTTAAGCTTCTTTACGCATCTGAGTTTATTCATAAGAAAACCTTTAAAGGTGATATGACGTAATCAATATCCTACCACGTGACATAAAAAGGAGAGCACTCAATATTACTGTCTTCCATAAGTTTCAATGTATATATGCTTTGATTCAAAGTTTCATATCTTCCTTGAAAAAACTTGAAAATTGAAATGTTTAGAATTAATCAAGCTACAATAATTCAGCATGAAAAAATCAAATTTTTTATTTTTATACTCCACAGAATGTTTCAAAATTTTGGAACTTAGCTGATAGTAATTCGATATGCATTGGGTGAAATGTCCTGGAACTTTGAAACATTCTGTGGAGTATGAGTATAAAAATAGAATATTCAATTTTTTCATGCCAAATTATTGTAGTTTGATTCATTCAGAACATTTCAATTTTTTAAGATTATATGAAGAAGTTGAAAAGTGATGTTGACATGATCAAGTGCACTTTTAATCTTCAAGTTGACATGATATCTCCTTTTTCAAGGATAAATTAATACTAAACTTTGTATCAGAGCATGTTCACATTGGATCTTATGTAAGATAATTGAGTGCTCCCTTTTTTATGTCAAGTATAGTATATTTAAAATCAACCCTTTTCCAAGCAATCCAAGCTCTTCTAACGTAGGTTTGGGTAGGTAGATATTCAAAAACAGCTTAACTAAATATCAACTTTAAAAGAATACTCAATATGTTATTTTTGAAATCACAACAAAAATATCTTTCGTTTTCGTTTTAGACAAAAATATCCGGGCATTCCAAAATTTGGCACTGATTCATGAAAAACTTTACATTCAAAAAATAGACCAAAAAAGACTAAAGAGAGATTTGTTATGAAAATAGCAAACAGCTGATCATCTGACCGTTGCGCCGGACCAAAATCGATGCACATTCAAAGATTCAGTTTTGACTCAAATAAACTTAACAAATTCCCTATTTTTATCTAAACATAGATGATGCTTTTTTCCCATTTTGAAAAACAATGTTATTTTCATCTGGCAAGAGTGGCAAGTCTAATTGCACGCCATATCCAGACCAACTTAGAAAACACCGACAAAAAAAGCCTTTCATCTTAACAAATACATTAATAACTCGCAGCAATCATGACCAAAACTATTCTAGGTACTTACCCACGCCAAAATCAAAATGAAAACCTCGAAAAACACACAAAAAAAACGCATAACACATTCACTGAGACGATATAGCGTCCCCTTTGCCGGAAACATTGGGAAACATTCGATAAAATGGCCGATCTGATCTCGTTCGTCTTTTCCGGTGTTTGAACTGCGCAGGCCCATGAGTGTGGCAACCAGTCAAAAGAAAGTCAACAAACATTGCATGAAAGAGCGCGGATTTCAAAATACATGTATAGAGTCAAGATTATGATCAGTTTTCTACCACATGAGAAAATGACATATTATGCATCTTGAATTGTGTTTACGTGAAATATTGCGATAAAAATTAAAAAATAAACATCACCAGAAATGGTCGGCAATATGACGAGATTAAAATGACGTCAATAATGTGTCAGTAAACTCACGTGAAAATGTCGTCAGTAATTGGTCGAATGACGCCTATCGACCAGAAGTCACCAGATTATGACGTCATTTTGACGACGGTTCTGCGGACTGGGCTATTAGGCTTGTGAAAATTATCAAGACGCCCTGGAAAACAAAGACTTTCTCTTCTGATCTCGGATTGTTGCTATTTTTTCATCAAGTTTTCGAAATGCAGTATATTGGCGCGTCACGGCAGACTACCAATAAAAAAATCAAGATTCTGTTCATGCGTAGAAACTGCAGTCCCGATTTTAATTTGGCAGGCTTATGCTCGGCACATTGGGTAAATGTAGCGTGGTCCGTATATAGCTTTATAGGTATATGCCTTGGCCATTTAGCTTTCCTTTCTATTGGGTTTAATTTTTTGTGCTTTTTGTCGGTGAACTTGACGATACTCAAAGGAATAAGGCGTGACTCTTCGGATCGGACTTGGCTCGTGTCGTGTTAAACCCGATCCAACGATCGCTCGACGAGTACGGAGGTTCGGTTTATTTAATTCTTTTTTCTATGGTATCATTAGCACACTAGCGTCTTGACTTCTGCTGCGAACGGTTGGCAGAATGATGTATGCTATATCAATTTGTATTGAATTTAAAAGGGCAACCTATAAAAGTACTTATATATTGCGGCTTTTATACAAAGACACTCACCACCAACATTTTTTTTTGCCGTTGTTGCTGGTTCAAAAAATTACCCAACATGATGTAATACGCGGCTGCAACACAAGCTGCATTTCGTCTTCGTCGATTATTCATGTTCATGTTGCAACACCACTGGCAAGACTAAAAACTGAATTTGCCAAGCCTATACACGAGCATTCTTCACGACCTTTCACGCGTCATGGGATCGCATCCACTTGCCAATCCCAGATTAACGAGTCAAGCCTGGGCGAGCCTAGACGAACTCAAGCCACGAGTCTGGATCGCCGATACACACGCCGTGGGATGCCGCCTTACAGACAGTTGCATAACACGTTACTTGTTCAGAAACGTCACATCCGGTGGGTGGGTCCTCATGTGCGTATTTCAAGGACGGCGTTTCAGCGTTTTGTGATATGATTGGTAAGTGATATTCCCGCCGTCTTGATACAAAATTATACAACCAATCATAACGGGTATTTTAAAACGCTTAAAATGTCAAAACGCGGCCACTACGCCCATGGGGACGTACCATGAGCGTGATCCAAGTGTCAAACACTTACCGGTCAGATATGGCAAGTCGTTTTACTTTTTATTCATCTGTGCTTATAAAGTCATAAAAATAGTTTTTATGATACTTTATGAGCAGGGTTGAATAAAAAGTAAAACGGCTTGCCATATCTGACCGGTAAGTGTTTGACACTTGTTTCACACTCAAACCGGGTATGACGTTTCTGAACTCGCCCTAGTTTTCACAAAAGTCGTTTTCATTCAAGATCAGTATATTACATCAGGTCGCCTCACTTTCACGGTCATGACAGATGATCCGTATCAAAAACAGTGGAACGACAGAAACTCATGGGTGGAGTCAGTGGATCTCCTGTTGAAACAGTACTTCTGGCGACCTTGCGAATGACACATGGTACGATACGATGCAGACCGATGCAATCGAATGACAGGATTCAGTCTACTGCAGACGCTAGACACCGATGACGTCATATTTTCCCCCCCTCCGTCTCTTACCTCAGGCAAAGTGAGGCAACCTATTGTATACTAGTATACTTGTTATATCTAAAATATACGACGACCTTGATTAGCGACCAGTCAAGCACCTCATTGCCTCACTACGGGAACCGCTGATCCAGCAATCTTCCGCGATGTGCCAACAATGCTGCATAGGCAATATTAGTTTATAAATAGGAGTGCTTTTTAGTCTTAAGGACATTCATTTATATTCATTTTTTTAATCAATTTAGTTAAGAACACATTAATTTTACTTCATCATAACCTCTGTATTAATTTTGAATAAAAGTATTTTTTTTTTAAATTGGATTGTGAAGTGTTGGAGATAACAACTGGCGCAGTCGCTGTAGGATCTGTCTAACGCTGTCAGAACACGAGAAACTCCAACTGGTAGCGGCGGATTCCGATCCCTTAACAGAAAAGAACCAGAGAAGGCCCCACTCGCTATTGCTACGGAAGGAACACCTAGTGACACCCCTGGTAGTCAAGAAAGAGAACACGACCAACTCGATGAAGAATACAATCTTGTAAGTAACGAATTGTCTCGTATACGTTCATCTTTGTTGATTTTTCTTTACTGTTCGATTTTTCAATATTGTATCTCCCAATTTCTATTTTTCCCGAGGAAAAATCCTTATCGCAAAACAACTTTATTCGCATTAAAACTTTCAAGTAATCAAGTAACAATGGCCCAAGCTCGTCAAACTTGTCAAGATACTGTAACGACTATCGAAGTAGAACCATACAAACTTTCCGAAATTTTTTCTATTGTCCCAGAATTTGATGGCGACCAAATCTTTCTAGGAAATTTTATTAACGCATGCGATTGTGCGTTTGATATGGCAACTACACAACAACAAATTTTTTTGGTGATTCATATTAAAAACAAACTTAGAGGTAGAGCAGCTCAGCTAATCAATTCTAGAAATCCTAACACTTACCTCGAAATCAAGCAACTTTTAAATCTACACTTTGGTGATTCCCGTGACCTTTCATCACTTATCCAAGATCTTCAAAGACCAAAACAAACTCCAGATAAATCACCCTTGACATTCTTTAATAGACTTCAAGTTCTGAATGCAAAAATGCATTCGAGCATTCAAAAATACGCTACTCTGAAAAGAGACCAGAAAGAAGCCCAAACCACTCTTATTGAAACTATGGCCCTAAATACACTCCTTACTGGCCTAGAACCAAGACTAGGACAATTAATTCGTGCTAGCAATCCGACAACCCTCCTAGAAGCAAAAGCAGAATCAGAAAAGAGGTTCAACTCTCATATTTGGAGAACCAAAAAATTGGTAGACCAAACGCCCAAAAAATTAGTCGACCCAACTCTCAAATCCCCAAATGTTCGTCATGCAACCGCACTGGTCATAACGCACACCAGTGTAGACAATTCCCTAATCGTTCTTACTTCAATTCAAACCACCCATCATTCAATCCAAACTTTCAAAGGTCAAATAACTTCGACAACAATTCCACTAATTTCTCTGGTCAAACCAGACAACAGCATCAACCCCAAAACCCACAACGTCCATTCAATTCCAACTCTCAATATCAAAAACCAAACTTTTCATCAAATCAGATGCGCCCTTTGCATCATCTCAACGAACCTTTCGACAATACTGGTAATACTGATACCTATACAGAGTATCCCAATTAAGATTTTCAAGAACATTACAAAAATGTTCAATTTTCCGAAGAAGATTCCGCAGTAACCATTGATAATAGTTATGAGGATTTTCTAACGCGTTCTACAGACCACCCCCCGATAACTCATTTCAGGATGCAATCTTAGACATCCAGACCCAAATCCAAGCCTTGAATTTGGACAACATGGATCCAAATCTGAACTTCCCGGAACAGACATTCCTTTAAGCCAACTTCTAACTGTAAACTCCAAAAATCTCTATTACATCAACGATCGCAACAACAAATTCAAATTTATCATAGATACCGGCGCAGGAATTTCTATTTTTAAAGAAAACGCTGCAACACAATTTCCAACACGATTCCCCGAAAATATTACCATCCAAGGTATTACCAACCAGAAACTTTCCATAAACACCACTCTTGTCCCGTTCAATGTAGGTGACCCTCACAAAGTGTACATTTACAATCTTGATATAGATTTTGATGGTATATTGGGTTTAGATTTTCTAGAACATTATGAATGTGTTATCGATTTAAAAACTAAAGAACTCATTACAAATTTCAAAACGATCTCCCTGTATAAAGTAAATGAGGAATTTATGCACAAGCAAAATAAAAAACATCATGTTCGTACAACAGGAAAACGTAATCAAATTTCATTAGATGCTAGAACTGAAATGATATGTAAGTTAACATGTAATTTGACTAATACTGACGCTATTCTACACTCGCAAGAAAAGGATAAGGTCAGATTACCTCACGCGTTGGTTAAAGTGAATGAAAAAGGTGAATTTTACACTTCCATTGTAAACGTAAACGCCATGCCTAAAACTGTTGACTTTTCAGATCTTAATATAGAACCACTTGACCCATTCTTAAACAGTGATGAAACAATTTTTAATTTTAACCCCGATTTTGACAATACAACCGTTTTTGATAGGAATACATTCATAAAAGATCAATTAAGAACCGAACATTTAAATATCGAAGAAAAGGAAATAATAACTCAACTTTGCCTTGATTTTTCTGACATATTTCACCTCGAAGGTGACATACTCTCCTTCACCAATGAAATTAAACACTCTATCGACACTAATGATGCAAGACCTGTTTTCACTAAGTCTTACCGTTATCCACAAGTCCATAAGGAAGAGGTGAAATCCCAAATAAAAAAAAATGCTCGATCAACACATCATTCGCCCCTCAATTTCCCCGTGGTCTTTCCCCGTTTGGGTTGTGCAAAAAAAAATTGATGCGTCTGGCAAACCTAAATGGCGTGTGATCGACTATAGAAAGCTCAACGAGTTAACTGTAGACGACAAATACCCTCTACCAAACATTTCTGATCTTCTGGATCAATTGGGAAAATGCCCATATTTCACCACACTTGACTTGGCATCCGGTTTTCACCAGATCGAAATGAACCCAAAAGACATCCCGAAAACAGCATTCTCCGTAGAAAACGGACATTACGAGTTTATTCGTATGCCATTTGGATTAAAGAACTCTCCCTCCACCTTTCAGAGAGTAATGGACAACATTCCTTGGTATCCAAAACGAAAGATGCTTGGTCTACATGGACGACATAATAATTTATTCCCCCACTATCAATGAGCACATTTCCAGGTTAACGGAAGTCTTCAAACGTCTTCGCAAAGCGAACCTAAAAATCCAACCAGATAAGTGTGAATTTCTTCGTAAAGAAGTTGCTTATCTTGGCCATTTGATAACCCAAGATGGAGTGAAACCTAACCCATCCAAAGTCGAGTGTATCCAAAACTTTCCGTCCCCAAAATGAGAGCATTTAATCATAAAATCTTTCTTAGTTTTAGCGGGCTACTACAGACGCTTCATCCCAAATTTTGCCAAAACTTCCAAACCACTCACGAAACTTCTTCAAAAAGATATTCCATTCATTTTCAACTCGGAATGCGAAACATCCTTCAATCAGCTCAAACAAGCTCTAATATCAGACCCAATTCTTATCTATCCCAACTTCGAAGAAACCTTTCTCTTAACAACCGACGCAAGTGCTTTCGCAATTGGCGCTGTTCTTTCACAAGGACCCATTAATAAAGACCTCCCTGTAGCATATGCCTCTAGAACTCTATGCGCTGCAGAAACATAATACTCCACCATAGAACGCGAACTCCTTGCAATAGTCTGGGCAGTTAAGCATTTTCGCCCGTATCTTTTTGGTCGCAAATTTATATTAGTTACTGATCATCGCCCTTTGACCTGGCTTTTTTCCATCAAAGATCCAGGAAGTCGTCTAGCTCGATGGCGGCTCAAGCTTGAAGAGTATGATTATAGAATCGAATATAAACCTGGTAAAATTAATAAAAATGCTGACGCATTATCTCGAATAAAAATCAACCTTTTCCAAAAATGTTCAGAATTCCAACAAAAAGTTTCCGTTTTTGCTTCAAACGACGACGACATTCACAATCAACCATCAACCTCATATGAACTACCTCCAATCGAAAAACAAAACGAAACGTTCAATGACACGACAAACTATGACGAAGTCACAGAAGAATACAACAGGTTTGTACACCTTTACAAAACAAAATCAATGATTGATTACTCAAAAATTGATTCTTCAAACTCACAACTTTTAGACAAATCTAGCAAAAACATTGTCACATTTTTCCGCCAAGTAAAATTAGAAGATCTTCATCAAAAGATAATGAATGATATTTTCGAAGAAAATGCTAACTTTCATTCAAATGAAGTGAACATACTTCACAGCAAATATGTTAAAGATCGTAAATACTTTATAATCCCACTACCATATGATAACAACATAGTAGTACCACGCCTCTTTTATTCGTTATACACGTGCCGTGACAAATTTGATATTTCTCAAACTTATCAAGTAGAAAATAATCTCGAACTTCCAATCCTTGAAATATTCTCTTTCATTTTCAATGACAAAGATATAAAAATCCAAGTATGTCAAAACATTGTAAAAACTCCCGATGACGACGAAAGACCAATAATTATAGACCAATACCAATCTGGCAAAACTAATTTACACCGTGGAATAAATGAAACCATTAAACGCATAAGAACCAAATATAATTGGCCCGGTTTAACAAAAGACGTAGACCAATTCATAAAAAGTTGCGAAATCTGCCAAAAAGTAAAAATCTGTCGAAAAAACCTTAGTACTCCCCTCGTCATTACCGAAACTCCAAAAACTCCATTTGAAAGGATAAACATACACCTCTTCGAGTTTCCTACTCGCAACCATGCCCTCACCATTCGAGATGAACTCACCAAATTCACTCAGGCCTACCCTGTAAGTGACAAGAAAGCAAGTACAATCGTGAACACCCTCCTTGTTTTTTGTCAACACTTTGGTACCCCTTTAAGAATACATTGCGACCGTGGTCGAGAATTCGACAATACTCTTGTCAAAGACCTTTGTGAGATGTTTGACATTAAACTCACATTTTCCAGTGTCAGTCATCCCCAATCTAATGGATCTCTTGAACGGTTTCATGCAACACTCATTGAAATGATCCGAGCTCACAAAGCCGATCACCCAGACGAACACCCCTTCAACATTCTCCCATATGCAGTCATCTGTTATAACAACACTAAAAACAAAACTCACGGATTTACCCCCTACGAACTGATATTTGGGCATACATCTAAGAGACCTCCTGAAACTCTTTATAACCAAGAACAACTCATTTCCAAATACATTCGAGACCTCAACAACAAAATGGAATATTATTACAAAGTTGCACGATCAAGAACCAACCTTCAAAAAGAAAAATCCAAGATTAGATTCGATAAGAATGTATCCAAGAAAATTCCAGAATATAAAGTAGGTGACAAAGTATATGTTAAAGAATCCCAAATTAGAGACAAAGCTCAGAATAGTTTTAACGGACCATTTGAAATTACCGAAGTTTATGAAACTTCAGCAAAAGTAAAAAATCTATCTACTAATCAGTCATCAAAAATAAACTTCGATAGACTAAAACCTTTTTATGACTAGTCTATTTCTTTCCAGACTCTTCAAACTACTCCAAGTTGTTTCCCTGGTTTCCACTCAATTCTTCATAACCCCAATAAACAACACAGTTGGCATATTCTTCCACGAACAATGCTCACTAAGAATCTCCAACGACAAATGGACATTACTGGTGTACAAAGAACTAGAACCACTTCGAGAAGCCATAAAAAATAATGAGAACATTCTTTCCCACATGACCGACTTATTCGACGAACCTTATCCTCGAATGATAGCCTTCAAAACTCAAATTAAGACACACATTAGCTTCTTATCTCAAATCGCCAACTCTGTGATTCAAAAGTATACAAACATAGCCGCCGATACAAAAAATTACGCTTTTAGAAACAAACGAGGTTCAATAAACGGCATAGGCAGCATTTTTAAATCTATCACAGGTAATTTGGATGCTTCGGATGGCGATTACTACGACGAGTGTATAAATAAAGTCTCACAAAACGAACATGAGATTGAACACTTATTAAAAAGTCAAATCTCCGTAACAACATCCGTTATAAAAAATTTCAATTCGACCATTCAAAAATTACAAATTGACGAAGAAACATTTAATCAAAATATTGCTGAAATACAAAAAAGAATGCTTGATATTTCAGACGACATGGCTTTTTACGAAGGTCAGATAAAAGCCTTGGATCTTTGCGAATCTCTAATGGAAAGCTATTCATTTTTAGAAGATTCTCTAAATGATATCTTGAGTGCCATAACATTCGCCAGATTAAAAATATTGCATAGTTCAATAATAACTCCTAGAGATTTAGTCACCTCCCTTCAAGAAATAGCGCGCTCTCTCTCAAGAAACATTCTTCCTCTACCAACTTATACTTCCAAAGTCGCTCAATATCTTGACATAATAGAATTAGAAGCGTATCAATCTGACAATAAAGTTGTTTTCATCCTGAAAATACCTTTAATCGAACCTGAATTCTACACCCTCTTTCGAATCTTTCCTATCCCAGTATTGGACAATCGAACAGGTGTCTTTCACATTTTACCAACAACTCAAAAATATATCGCGCGTGATGACAATTCTTCACTTTACGTATCTCCACAAGAGTTACACAGCTGTAAACAACTACAGAACAACATGAAGATGTGTTCTGATGTTCTCCAATATCCAATAGATAGTGATGCTATCTGTGAAGCACAGCTTTTAAGACAACCTACCACACTTCCCAAGACATGTCAAACTTCACTTCTCCTGGCTAGCGACTACAATGTACAAGAAGTCGCTCAGAACTACTGGCTTATCACAGTTGCTGACCCTCTGCCAATCTCAATCCGATGCGGCAACCGAAATATGGTCACTAACATGCTCAGAACAAACTCTCTTCTGAAGCTTCAACCAAACTGCAATGCCTTCATTGGAAGTACAAGACTACACTCCAAGTACCCAATTGAAAAATACCAGAACGTCACATACAACAGTCATCCGGTAAAAATTCCTTACAACTGCTGCGACCATCTTCCAGAGTAACTTGCCGTCCCAGAACTGACACCACTAAAGTTGAGCAAGTTAAACATAGAAGATCTCAATATGGCACAGCACAGGCTCAACCAATACTCGGACGAACTGGACAACCTACTGAACCAGCCCTTAATAACAAAACATGTTCACTGGTTTACCATGTTCCTGTTCATGCTGATCATCATCATTGAAATCATTCACATCTGCTGTAAATGCCGACGCAGATGCCCTAATAGACTCAGCCTAACCAATGGTGACGACCCTTCAGACCCTCCGAAGCCTGAAAAGCAAACATTGTTGCGCCAAAAACTCCGAAAACTCGTCCCTAGAAGACGTAAAAGCATCCATCCAGAAGAATTCACAGAAGAAGACTTCGAACTGAGATGCGACCCAATCCACCAGTGAAAGTTGTTGCAATGCATCAACTTTCTTATAAAATGGGGAGTTGTTATATCTAAAATATACGACGACCTTGATTAGCGACCAGTCAAGCACCTCATTGCCTCACTACGGGAACCGCTGATCCAGCAATCTTCCGCGATGTGCCAACAATGCTGCATAGGCAATATTAGTTTATAAATAGGAGTGCTTTTTAGTTTTAAGGACATTCATTTATATTCATTTTTTTAATCAATTTAGTTAAGAACACATTAATTTTACTTCATCATAACCTCTGTATTAATTTTGAATAAAAGTATTTTTTTAAAAATTGGATTGTGAAGTGTTGGAGATAACATACTGATCTTGGTTTCATACTGCTCTACGATTGGTGGATAACTTTCCTGCAAATAAATGCTGTGATTGCTGTGGTAGTGGAAGAATTGAAGGGAATCGACCATTCTATATTTGATTCTCTTCTTGGAATTGGAACTGTCAAAGTTTGCTTTGACAAACGGGAATCATATGCTATCATCTACATCGAATTTGTGTTCAAAGTCACGCTTACGCAAAATTCAATGTGAAGTGTGCCATATCATTACTGTTTGCAAGCGGGTATTTGACAGTTCCACTTCGGAATGAGATTTAAAGAATTATCCGTAAGATGCTCCTGACCCAACAATTCAAGAACCTTGTAGTCGTTAGATCCCCATTTTCTCAAGTTAAAACCACCAGATTTGAGAATATTTGCAACTTGTCTGCAAACTCTAACCGCGTCATCAGCATTAGAAAAGGACACCAACAAATCGTCCACATAGAAATTATTCAAAATGACAGATGAAGCTTCTGGAAAAACATTAGCATTCTCCAGACCCAATTGCTTCAAACAACGAATAGCCAAATATGCAGCAGAGCTTGTTCCATAAGTTACTGTGTTCAACGCATAAATTCCCAATTTGTCATCTGGATGATCTCTCCAAAACACTTTCTGCAAATCGCGATGTTCCTTGTCCACCAAAACCATTCTATACATCTTCTCAATGTCATCCAAACAACAATATTATTTTCACGATTGGATTGTGAAGTGTTGGAGATAACATACTGATCTTGGTTTCATACTGCTCTACGATTGGTGGATAACTTTCCTGCAAATAAATGCTGTGATTGCTGTGGTAGTGGAAGAATTGAAGGGAATCGACCATTCTATATTTGATTCTCTTCTTGGAATTGGAACTGTCAAAGTTTGCTTTGACAAACGGGAATCATATGCTATCATCTACATCGAATTTGTGTTCAAAGTCACGCTTACGCAAAATTCAATGTGAAGTGTGCCATATCATTACTGTTTGCAAGCGGGTATTTGACAGTTCCACTTCGGAATGAGATTTAATGTGAACCAAGCATAAAAGATTTCTGCATTTTTCAACGATCGCACCACTGAAAATCAGAAGCACCGTTCACGTTATCCGTTTATCCGTAACATACATAAGCCGGGTTTTGACAGCAACGCGGCAAATTCGTATGATGCATATATCTATTAAGTCAAAATGGGAACCGTCTCATTTGAACAACGAGCGACAGTAGAAGTTGACATGAGATGGTTTTATAAATTTTGCTTGTAACATCCTCATAAGTCTCATTTTGAGGGACCAAGCCGTCTACTGCGCCTGCTCAGACCGTGTAGTTCTTATTGGTTGATTGTCGTCGTTACAAGTTGAACGATCCCATATACTTATCAGGTATGTTCGTAGAACAATCACAAACCAGTCAGAGCCAATCAGCATTCAGCATTTGCAGTTAGCAAACTATTTCTGAATATTTTGACCAATCGATGAAGCGCTGATCGATTTGTGATTGTTCTACGAACAGATCTACTTTATTAAAATATCACCTTAACTCATAGAAATAACACTCCTTAACTCGAGGAACGAGATGATAGTTCGCCAAGCACCATCGTTGCCAAATCCACTTCCCAGCATTCGAAATGTTATATTGTCATGACGCAGTGGTGAATTGACACATTCTTGAAGAGCGGGAAAAATGTTGTTGACATTTCTGTTTGTTGGTTGGGTTCATAGACGTATAACCAAGGATAGACTCAACATGTTTACATAAAACGAAATCATACACCTATGACCATAAACAAGCTATGATGCCAAGTTTCAACAACTTGAAAAACCATAAAGCTATAAGGTATAATGTGCGTTATACTACGCATCCATTTTTATCTTTGATATTCTAGAAACTGTTTAAATTGCTATCATTTATGTTTAATCACCATTAAACATGCATTATTTTCTAAGTTTAATACATTTCCAATTTTTAATAATTTCATGATAGGTTATGGGTTCATAACCTCAAGTTCAATGTCAGATGGGTAGGAAACTGATTAATCATCATGTTTTGATTCTTTAGGGCTAATACCTAGTACACTGAATATTTCATCTTTTCTTCATTAAGGAAAACCAATTTTATCTTGTGGAAGCTAATTTTTTTATTTAGGGAACCCGAACAGTGTGCTTCAAAGTACAAATTATTAAATTCTCCCTCCCGAATAGTCACCCGTGCATGCCAAAGTACATTCTACGCAGACTCAATACAGACTGATACATGACGTTAAGTAACTGAGTGTATTCTTGTGGTTGGCGCACAGTGCACTGACTCTACTGTTCTGAACATGCCCCCCACCTTGGAAGGGTCCACTTTCAACACCACAAAATAAATGAATCTTCAAAGGCATCTATAGAGCGGGCACAGCTTGAACAATGACCGCTTGACACTGCCATTTGTAGTTTTCACAGTTGCCACTCGACACATACCATCTGGGCCAGGATGCAGCTCTGCAATTCTACCAAGCTTCCATACCATTGGGGGAAGATTGTCCTCTTTGATGACAACAAGCTGGTCCACATCCAAGTTAGCTCTTCCGAACATCCACTCATTCCGAGTCTGAAGTTCAGCAAGATACTCTTTTGACCAACGTGTCCAAAAGTGTTGGTTGAGTTGCTGAATTCTTTGGAACACAGACAACCTATTCTCTTTCACGTCCAACAGGTTTGGTTCAGGCAATGATGTTAATCGATGGCCAATTAGGAAGTGGGCAGGAGTTAGGGCATCATAATCATTAGGATCAGATGAGAGAGGTACAAGAGGACGGGAATTTAATACAGCTTCTACCTGTGCCAAAAGGGTAGCAAATTGCTCAAAAGTCAATGAAGCCCCTCCCATAACTCGTTTAACATGGTGCTTGCAAGACTTAACCCCTGCCTCCCATAGCCCCTCAAAGTTTGGAGAGTGTGCAGGAATAAATTTCCAAACAACTCCCATGTTGCCAAAAGAGTCCAGAAAAGTTTCCTGTTTGCTTTTGATAAACTCGCCCAGCTCCCAAAGCTCATTGTTAGCTCCTATAAAATTTGAACCATTATCAGAGTACACAAAGGCTGGTAGACCTTGACGTGCAATAAATCTGCGGAATGCAGCCATAAATGTTGAGGTGGTCAGGTCAGACACCAACTCCAAATGCTGAGCCTTTGTACAAAAGCAAACAAAAAGAGCTATGTAACATTTGGTCAATTTTGCCCCACGGCCCAGTTTACTCTTGATCAAAAAAGGACCAGTGTAATCGACTCCACAACTATGAAATGGAGTTGAGGGTCGCACTCGCAGTTCAGGTAATATTCCCATAATTTGTGAACTGGTTTTTGGTTTAGCTTTGAAACATTTGATACACTTATGAACAACAGCTTTGGCCAAATTTCTGCCCCTTACTACCCAAAAGTTTTCTCTTATGGAGGCTAGAAGAAGTAATGGTCCAGCATGAAGCAGTCGCTCATGTTCAGATAAAAATAACAATTTTGTGAAATGATGCTTAGCATCCAAAACTTGCGGATGTTTCTGACTATAGTCAAGATCTGACAACTGCAGCCTGCCACCTACTCTGATTGAACCTGTTTCATCTAGGAAAGGGTTTAAATAAGACAATAAGGGACCTTTCTTGATGATTTCCTTTGAATTTAACACATTCAATTCATGTTGAAATGTCTCGCCTTGAGAAAGTAAGACAAGAAGTTTGAAAGATTCATTCAGCTCCTTGGTGGTTAAGGGACCAACAGTGTGTACTTTCTGGCGACAATTATTTAAAAATCTGAGACAATATGCCAGGGACCTGAGCATACGGTTGAAATTAGAAAAATGTGTGAATGGAAACCAACATTCACTCGTTTCACACAATTTCACCTGCTTTTTGACCTCGGGCAATTCACATGGAGGCTCAAAAGAACTATGTGGCCAAAACTCCGATTTTTGACTAAGCCAGGTAGCCCCTTGCCACCAAAATCTATGATTTGCAATTTTATCAGGTTGAAGTCCTCTAGACACTACATCAGTAGGGTTGTTCTCTGACTTAACATGAAACCAGTCGGTAGCATTTGTGAGCGTCTGAATTTGGGACACCCTATTACCAACAAATGTCTGCAAAAGATTTGGACTCGTTTGGATCCAGCTCAAGACAACTGATGAATCTGTCCACAAATAAAATTTGGATATATTCAAATTGAAAGATACCTTTGCTTGAGCAACCAACTTTGCTAGTATCAAGGCTCCACATAACTCCAATCTTGGCAAACTGATAGTTTTCAAAGGAGCGACCTTGGCTTTGGCATAAATCAAACGAACCAAAACCTGATTATCAGAATTCACACTTCTCAAATAAACAACAGCACCATATGCTTCTATCAAAGCATCACAGAATCCATGGATTTGGTTTTCAGCACTGGATTTCACTGTTATTTGTCTAGGAATAGAAAAATCATTTAAACATGACAATTTGTCTCTGAATCTCACCCAAGCTGTATGCAAGCTCATAGGTAAGGAGTTATCCCAATCAATTTTCTCAGACAAAAATTTCTGCAGAATGATTTTAGCCAGTATGGTGCATGGACTCAGCAATCCAAGAGGATCAAAGATTTTAGAGATTTCGGACAAAACTGATCTTTTAGTGATTTTGCTCGAGAAGTTTGGTGAGACATGGAATTTTAGTACATCCGATTGATCAGACCAATACAAACCAAGGGTCTTGTTCTCGCTTTTCTCTCCAAATAAAACCATATCCGTAAGATGCTCCTGACCCAACAATTCAAGAACCTTGTAGTCGTTAGATCCCCATTTTCTCAAGTTAAAACCACCAGATTTGAGAATATTTGCAACTTGTCTGCAAACTCTAACCGCGTCATCAGCATTAGAAAAGGACACCAACAAATCGTCCACATAGAAATTATTCAAAATGACAGATGAAGCTTCTGGAAAAACATTAGCATTCTCCAGACCCAATTGCTTCAAACAACGAATAGCCAAATATGCAGCAGAGCTTGTTCCATAAGTTACTGTGTTCAACGCATAAATTCCCAATTTGTCATCTGGATGATCTCTCCAAAACACTTTCTGCAAATCGCGATGTTCCTTGTCCACCAAAACCATTCTATACATCTTCTCAATGTCATCCAAACAACAATATTATTTTCACGAAACCTCAGTAAGATCACCAACAACTCCTCCTGTAGTTTTGGACCTATATGCTGAATATCATTCAATGACAATCCAGAGTCTGAAGGAGAAGAACCGTTAAAAACCACTCTGAGCTTGGTTGTGGAACTTGACTCATTCATAACCCCATGATGAGGTGAAAAATAGGAAGGGTTGAATGCAGATTCACCAATCAACGACATATGATTCAAGTCCTTGTATTCCGCCATAAAATGTCTATACATCTGATATAGCTTCTCATTCTTTGAGAGCCTACGCTCCAATGAGTAAAATTGCTTTAGAGCATTTGTTTTAGAATCACCTAGCTGAAGTGGAGAAGACTTTAATGGGATTTTCACAATAAATCTTCCTTGTTCATCTCTTCTTGTAGTCTCACGAAACAAAGTTTCACATTTCTGCTCCTCTGCAGAAAGAAGACGCTTCTCAGAAGGCCGTTCCTCAATATTCCAAAATTGCGTGAGTTGAGATTGTAGGTCTATCAAATCTAAATTACATTTTGAAGAGTTCAACTGTCCACCCACACCTAAAGGTGGAACTGCACCACTAATCAACCAAAGCGGGTTTTTTGAACCACAGGAAGTCCAGTACCTAATTTTATTTGACCAATGCAAAGAAGGTTATAGAAGACATCAACTCCTAGTAAAAGATCCACATTGCCAGGCGTTGAGAAACCAGGATCAGCCAACTTCAAATTTTTAAGGATATTTAAACCAGAAATATCCAACCGATGACTGGGTATTTGATTACTTATTTTAGGCACAACCAAACAAGAAATATCCAAACCAAATGAATTGTGAAGGGATTGAACTCTAACCTCACATTTTTTTTTCACAACCATGTTTTCTTGACTTATTCCAGTCAGAGACACATTCACAGGAATTGATTTCAAGTCTAAGTAGTCACAGATATTTGACAAGATCAAGTTAGAGAGCCAGTATCCAATAAGACCCTACAGTCAGAAGACTTCCCATTAACAGGATTCACCAATCTAACCAGTGCCGTAGATAGTAATACCTCACCTGTATAATTGAAACCTGAGACACACAATGTCGCTGCTTCTGTTTCAGCCACATTCACCAATCCAACTTAGGCCTCGAATCAGTTTTCTGTCGGTCATAGTGAAGTAGTACATGATGTTTAGAAGAGCACTTCCTACAACCTACTGAAGAACAATCCTTACTAAAATGATTTCCCTTCAAGCAGTTCAAACATAGGTGAAGACGTTTCAACTTTTCATATCTATTATGAACCGACAATTTCAAAAACTGAGCGCACTCACCAATGAAATGACTCTGCTTACAAATTTCACAACTTTTTCCAGCAAGTAGAAATATTTTTTTACTTCTACTTTTACCTTGATTTAAAATCTCCAAAGTTTTAACCCTATCCCTAAGAAATTTCTTGAATTCCTCCAAAGTAGGTAGTTCATTTTTGGGTTTCTTTTCCTCCCAAGCTCTCCTTGAAACAACATCCAATTTACCGTTAATAATGAAAATCACAATGGCATCCCAACTATCAACAGGTAGATCTAATGTAGCCAAGGAACGAAGATGCTTAGTTAGACCATCAAGAAGTTTCCTGAGAGTGTGTGCGCATTCTACCTCCAGCTTAGGTAGATCAAAAAGCTTTTTCAAGTGACTGTTTACCAACATAGATGCATTATTGTATCTGTCACAAACCATATCCCATGCAATTGCATAGTTAGCGGCTGATGTTTCAAAAGAATGTAAAATATCTCTAGCATCACCTTCCAAGGCACCCCTAAGAAAGTAAAACTTTTCAATGTCTCCAATTGAGTCATTATTGTGAATAAGGGACACATAAGTGTCTCTAAATTCCAACCAATTATCAAATGACCCAGAAAACTTAGGAATGGGTATAATAGGCAACTTTGGTCTACACACAGCACCCATATGATTAGCATTATTGGACAAAACAATGTTTTCGCTAGAGACAGGTGGCTGGTTATGAGATGAACCATTTGCATGATTTTTTGAGGCCTGGGACAAAATTGACCTAGCGATACCAACCACATTATAAAATTGCGTTTCAAACCTCTCTCTCTCCAATATCTGAACTTCAGCATCATCAGAAATTAATTCTATGAAATTCTGAATTTCATCAAAATCGGCAAAAGTTTTATTAAGGGCGTCCAAGCGAGTTTCAAGTTCCAACATCTTTGGACAATTTCCAATTTTAGTTTCAGATGCTGACAATTCCTGAACAGTCCCAATAAACTTTTCAAACCCAGTGAGTTTCGCTTTACAACAACCACGCCTTTTAATGTAGGTTTTGACTTCTTCCCCCATTTTTACTTCCCAATTGAGAAAGGGCCAACAACTAACCTTAATTTCACCAATAAGCCACCAATTCAACCAACATAGAAGCTTGTATTATAGGATACTAGGATAGGTAAAAAGGAAATGATACAGGATACCCACTTACCCACCTCCAAATAACTTGTAGCAGCAGAATCGAAAGCAGGATGGTACTAATTGCCAATAAATACCATACACCATACACCAACTTGTACTGCTCCAAACTCCAATTTTCCAACTTGTACTGCTCCAATTCAGGGGGTATTGTCCAAAACTCCAAACGCCAATCTATTTTCCAAACCAATTTTCGGATTTATCCGGCTCGTATAGGACCAATGTTTTGATTCTTTAGGGCTAATACCTAGTACACTTTATATTTCATCTTTTTCTCATCAAGGAAAACCAATTTTATCTTGTGGAAGCTAATTTTTTTATGTAGGGAACCCGAACAGTGTGCTTCAAAGTACAAATTATTAAATTCTCCCTCCCGAATAGTCACCCGTGCATGCCAAAGTACATTCTACGCAGACTCAATACAGACTACAGACTGATACATGACGTTAAGTAACTGAGTGTATTCTTGTGGTTGGCGCACAGTGCACTGACTCTACTGTTCTGAACACATCACGTTCTCGAACCATGGTCGGTCACTCGGTCATGATATGATTATTTTGCCGATGAAAGCACGAACGGAAGTGCATAGTAGAATTGTGTTTACTACAATATTTGGATAACATCATTGTGTACTATAACAATTAATTATATACAGGGTGTTACAAATTCGATGGGATAGCATTGCTAATTCCTAAACCATAACAGATACAGCGTCGGTTAAATGTAGGCAAAGTTGCGCATTTTTATGCTCAACAAAATGCCGTTTTGAAATTTAAAAAATTCCGACTACTTCCGAAAATATCCGGAAAAAATCAATTTTTTCAAAATTCTTTTTTATTTCCTCCTAAGTTAGTTTGAAGGAATTATTGAAAACGAGTGGCACATTTTCATGGCCACTTTTTCTCCTCTTGAAGGTAGGGTGGTCGGAATTTATATCCGACGTTTCGATTTTCCACAACCATCATCAACTTAATTTTTTCAAATACAAACCCAACTTTTTTTATGCATTTTTGGATAGCTCCTGACTTCTTGAACATCATGATGTGTCACACTTGTCATTCCAAAATATGCAGAATTATAATCCGAGATTTTTCAAAATCAAACCTCTTGATCTCTTTGTAATGCAATGCGCGTATCGTAGTCATGGTAACAATAACAACTTGTCACGCCTGTGGATAGTTTTGGAGCTTGAATAATAAAACTCCAGCTTAAAAACAGTTTCTCGACTAGTTTTTGATCATCATGTAACACCTTGTATAAGCAAGTCGTGGGAAATAGAGGATCAGTATTCAACAACTACTCAAAACGTTGTTTTACTTAACAAATGTACTGAGCCCAAGCCCACTTGGCCATAGCAGAGAGTGAGGCTGCTCTCTGGCAGTAAACTCTATATTTTCCGCTGCTCAACCGAACCGAGTTGAGCAAGTGTAATCTACGAGCTAAACCTAGCTTGTACATTGGTCCTTCGAGCCGGATATATTGTACTTGTACATTGGTCCTTCGAGCAACCTTAAAACTGCAGCAACCCGCCTGCAGTCCAGCCAGTCCACAAGTCCACAGAGACTCACTACAACAGTCCACAGAAGCTCACTACAAATCAAGTCCACAGAGGCTCACTACAACAGTCCACAGAGGCTCACTACAAATCAAGTCCACAGAGGCTCACTAGAAATCCAGTCCACAGAGGCTCACTACAAATCCAGTCCACAGAGGCTCACTACAAATCCAGTTCACAGAGGCTAACTACAAATCAAGTCCACAGAGGCTCACTACAACAGTCCACAGAGGCTCACTACAAATCAAGTCCACAGAGGCTCACTACAAATCCAGTCCACAGAGTCTCACTACAAATACAGTTCACAGAGGCTCACTATCCAAACTATAAATCCAGTCCACAGAGCCTCACTATCCAAACTACAAATCCAGTCCATCAGATGCCCGCTATTCAACCAACCAAAAGTTAATCCAACTTAAGGCAACCAATCATTCACAATGGAAAACAAGAACGAACTCGACCGCCTGGTATTAGAACAAAAAAAAGTGGAGTCGCAAATCTTCCAGATATGGATCAACAGCAAAAACGACTCACAAACCAAAAAAACGGATTACTACATCCACAAACATTTATCCCACCTGGAGAGATTATGGCAGGATGCCCTCAAGAACGACAGAGCAATCAATAGACTGAAGGACTCTATCGACCATTCCTACAACACCAGGTCATACTTCCACTATATGGCTGCCGAACATGGCGAATGCTTGGACTACCTACTAACATGCCCAAAAGCCGAACAATTAAGCCCTACCATCAACAGCCAACAAAAGCGACTGAAAATACAAGACAAAGGAGAGTATCGCTACAATTTCTTAATGGAAAGAGTCCACAAGCAGTGGGAGGGGATCCAGGACATCCATGAAGAAATCTTATTCTACGAAGAGGAACATGAAAATGCATATCTCGCTCAGAACGTGTACGAAGAAATCCGCAGACAATTTGATCAAGTTGTAGATGACCTAACCACCAAACTCCAGCAAGACGTCATAGCCCCCAAGCCACAAGTACCACCCAAACAGCCCCAACAGCATCAACAACTACCAGTAACTCAGATTCCATTTTGCAGGAAACAGATAAAAACCAGCCTACAGTTCGTGATACTTCCAAAAGCAACGACCAAAACCAGCCTACATTTTGTGATACTTCCAAAACCAAGACTCATGAAAACTCTGCATTAACCAACACAAACGAAATAAACTACTTGGAGACACCGACCAAAGAAGAAACAAACAAGCCAATAGAACAGCTGGAAGCATTCACAACCAACCACTACTCAGCATGGGATCTAATTCAAAAAAGTGACGAGAACAAACTACTAGACAAGCTGCCAGACTTACCAGAAATATCCTGTCCAAGGGTAGAACGACAGTCAACAACACTCGCTGTAATCTGTCCAGGCGCCCGGGAAGATGTTGTATTGAATACAACAGGAATGACTGCAACCGTTCCTGCTCTAGCCAGACACTTCGAAACATTGCTCATCATCTTCGATACCAGCCTGATTAACCATGATTCTCCGTACAAAGCCACCGAGCCCATACACTCCAAGACATTGCCCATCATCCTCAATACCAGCCCGATCAATCATGAACCTTCATATCAAGCCACCGAGCCGATACTCAGGCAAACAGATTGCTCTACAGAGCTAAGACAAGAAGAGAGGGACCTCAAAGATAGGATCCATGACACGGGATGGCGCAGCATTCATCAGCACGCAGTCATCATGAGCAGCATCACGACAATACTCATTATGGTGATTCTAGGTTGGCGTACAAGGGACACGTACGCATCATCAGGAGAAGACCGAAGAGGCGAAACTAGAAAGTAGACAAACAACAAGGCCAAAACGAAGACATAGACACTCGGTCATGATATGATTATTTTGCCGATGAAAGCACGAACGGAAGTGCATAGTAGAATTGTGTTTACTTCAATATTTGGATAACATCATTGTGTACTATAACAATTAATTATATATAAGCAAGTCGTGGGAAATAAAAGGATCAGTATTCAACAACTACTCAAAACGTTGTTTTACTCAACAAATGTACTGTGCCCAAGCCCACTTGGCCATAGCAGAGAGTGAGGCTGCTCTCTGGCAGTAAACTCTATATTTTCCGCTGCTCAACCGAACCGAGTTGAGCAAGTGTAATCTACGAGCTAAACCTAGATTGTACATTTATCAATAACATTATTTAATCATAAATTATCCAGGAAACAAAACCTGGAAAGACATGATGTTATTTTCAATTCAATTTGCTATTTCGACAAGCCGGCAACACTCTGGTAAGGTAGTGGGTTTTCGTTTACGATTTCATTCATCTTTAGAGTCCAGCGTTGCATGGCGTTGCTGAATAGCTTGTTTGGGAATATTTCGGTCTTTTGCCTCACTTTGAACGTTTTGTGGTGATATTTTGTGTTGTGTTGAACTTTTTTATAGTGATGAAGTGTGTTGTGTGCCAAAAGACTATTTTTTCAGAAGATAATCTATCTTTTCATAAGTTAGCAAACATGTTTATTCCAAACGTCAAACAGATATCGATTAGTTGGATGGCTGCCATCAGTAGCGTCCCTTAAAAAAAAGTTAAAATGATAAAAAATTCAAAATCCTCATTCTATTGACCAAGATAATATTGAAACATTATTTTAAAATAAGGATATTTCATGAGACGAACAAACGGCTTGATACTGTGAAACGCAATAGAATTAGGAGTGTTCATACAAAAACTGTACATTTTAGAGGCGAATAAAGAATAAATAACTTGTAGAGTAGGTAGTTTTATTATTGTAGGTTACCTTTTATTCTTTGCATAAAATTCACGAAAATATCAATATGTATTTTCTTGTTCTGGTGGTTAGAAAAAGATGGCATGGCTATTCAAAATCGCCAAAGGATCTTACCATAGACGTATAACAATTATTATTAATATTATGTCTATTCAAGAGACCAGTTTGTTATTCTGGAAATAGGTCACGGTCACATAATGACTCATTGAACGTTTCAAATTGGATTTCAAAGATCCTTTTTTTTCCAAGAAAGTATTCGTTAATGTGAGCCTTTTGATGTGGCTATCAACTTTTTAAATTTAACTAAACGCATGTTTTTTATGTAAAACAAAAAAACTGTGAAGCCACTTCACACAAAACCTCCATCTACCTTCCATATTGAATTTCTCCATGAAAGGAATCACCTTTTTCATCGCATTTTCTTGAATAAGAAAGATTCCGAAAAAAAAATATTACCGCACTTTTTTATTCACCCTGTATCGCAATCCCAATCTTTCCTATTGAAATTTTGAAAATGTGTCTCGAAGATGATTCTTCTAATATGAAATCTCCCAAGCGATATTATAATGTTTGAAAAAAAAATGTTCACCCCGTATCGCAACCCGTATATTTTTCTCATGCATTAGTATCGCATTATGGTCTATACTTGATTTCCTTAATTCAACTTAATTCTAGAAGTCGACAGTGTAAATCATCAGAAAATTTTAGAGTATCAGAAAATCAATATTGGATGGAGCCGTTGCAATGTATATCCTGAATATGGTGTTGTTCGCTGCTATAAATGCTGTAAATATGGTCATGTGCAAAAACATTGTGTCGAAAAAGTGATAATATGTCCTATTTGTGCCGGAAACCATGGGAGAGATGAATGTAGTTCTACTATTAACAAGTGTCATAACTGCGTTGCTGCGAATTTAAATCTGGGGATGAATTTCAAGAGTGATCATGGAGTATGGGATCCCAACTGTCCAGTTTTCAAAAGGTATGAAGATATTCAAAAAAGAAAATATATAATCTAGCAATTAGAGAATCAGTTGGATTATGAAGCTAGTAAAGGACAGATTTTATATACAAACTGTCAAGGTTTGTTAAATAACTTTGAGGAAGTTAAGCTTTTAATTCAAAGACTTCAGCCAACAATCTTGTGTTTGTCTGAGACACATATCACTTCCGAAATATTGAAAGTTGAAACTGATGTTGTTGGATATAAACACATACATTGTGTGAGTAATAATAAAAGAACTGGAGGTGTTACATTTTATTTGAAGAACAATCTGAAGTATATTCTCAAAATGAATAGAGGTGTTGATAATGTTTTATGGATCTTGAGCATAGCTTGTAAAGTTAATAATAAGGATATTGTCTTAACTGGTATCTACAGATCTCCGTCTGGGTCTGATAGAGTTTTTATCCAGGAATTTGATCAGCTAATTGAAGAACTAACCAATCTAGATGGTGTCCAGTTGATATTGGGAGACTTTAATTACGATTACAATAAAGAGAGCTATTATTCGAATATGTGTAAAAGGTTGATTGAAATTAATGGTCTTCGGCAAATTGTAACCAACTACACTAGAACAACTAACACAAGTAATACACTAATAGATTACGCAATTACCAACGACCCATCTTTGAAATGTGATGTTCTTCTGAGCCCCCGTGTAGGTGATCATAATATGTTACGGATCAAATTAAATATATCTATATCGGAACCAAGAACAATTGGATATCGACGTCTAAGGTATAATAAAATGGATATGGAGGAGCAATTGAGAAACGAAGACTGGAACAACTCCATTACCGATGTTGACATTTTGGCGAATTCATTTGTTGATTCTATCACTCGAAGTTTGGAAGGAATGACTACCTACCAAGAAAGAAAAAGCAACCCCAAGTATGAAGATAACAATTGGATCACTCCACATATTTTGGACAAAATGAAAACTAGAGATACTTTCTATCGTAGAGCTGTGTTGAGTGGAGATGAGAATAGTTGGAATTCTTATAAAACTCTGAGGAATGAAGTGATAGCATTGATAAGAACTTCGAAGAATGATTATGTTTACTCGGTCTTGGACACTAACAGAAGTAATTCCAAACAGTTGTGGAAGAATTTGAAGATGCTGCTTCCCAATAAGCGATGTACTGTCGACCAAATAATATCAAATGGAATTGTGATAAAGAAGAATTGTGATATTGCCAATAGTTTCAATCAGTATTTTTTGGACAGCATTTTAGAGGTTGTGTCGTCCATTGTAGGGACACATGACATGAACTATGTGATAAGTTTTATAGATACCAAAGAAGTTTTATGTGATTTCAAGACTATTGATATGTGCCATTTTAATAAAATTATGAAACGTCTGAAGAAATCTGGTGGATGTGGCAATCAAATATCGGCACAGATATTGAAGGATGTATGTGAAATTGCTGGGAATAGGTTAATGGACATCATCAACACATCACTTACATATGGTATTTTTCCTGAGAAGTGGAAACTTTCCTTAATTACTCCTGTGCGAAAAATTGTGGGTAGTGAAAAAATTGAAGACTTCCGTCCAATAAACACGGTCCCCCCATACGAGAAACTTATAGAACTAGTAGTGAAGGATCAAATTAGTGAATTCTGTGATAGAAACTCTGTCATCCACACTTCTCAATCTGGATTTAGAAACGACCACTCATGTGAAACTCTTATTCTCCAGATCACGAATGAATGGTTGAAAAGTGTTGATGGAGGAATGACTGTCATATCTGTGTTTTTAGACTTTAAGAGAGCGTTTGAAACAATCAACAGACAATTGTTATTGAAAAAACTGTTTAAAATGGGTCTGAGAGGGAGGGTCTATGATTGGTTGAAATCATACTTGATGGACAGGAAGCAACAGGTTAAATTCAATGGCAGCATCTCTGAAGAAGCAAATGTTGATTTTGGAGTACCACAAGGTACAATATTAGGACCACTCCTGTTCATCATGTATGTAAATGACATTTTTAAAACTGTTAAGCACTGTCAAATGAAGTTATTTGCTGATGACACCATGTTATATATTTGTGGTACAGATATTCATAATATGATTGACAAACTGAATAATGATTTGTCCAATTTATGTACTTGGTTAAGTGACAATTCCATGGCAGTCAATGTGAACAAGTGTAAATATGTTGTTTTTGGTACACCAGGTTTAATTCGTAAATTTGATGAATTTAATGTCAATATTCTGCTGCATGGACAGAAATTGAATAGGGTAAGAGTTTTTAAATATTTAGGAGTGTTATTGGATGAAAATCTTAATTTTAATCAGCATTGCGATTACATTTCATCAAAAATGTCCAGAAAAGTGTATTTTCTGCAAAGAATAGGTAAACATTTGTCACCCTACATTAGAACTCTTTTATATAAATCTTTGATAGCCCCTCATATACAATATTGTTCTACAATATTATATAATCTAAACCAAGAAAAATTAAAGCAACTTCAGAAAATACAGAATCGTGCCCTTAGAACTATTTTACGATGCAACAGATATACTCCAGTTAGATTAATGTTGGAAACAGTAGGGATCATGAGTGTTCAACAAACTATCTTGTATAGAACCTATGTTATGATATACAAAATAAGAAATCACATAGTACCTGATTATTTGTCAAGCGAGTTGTTATTTGTGAGTGATGTACATGGCTATAACACCAGAAATACTTCAAATTTTTATGTGCAAACAACTCGTTTGACAAAAACCCAATGCAGTTTGTTTTTCAAAGGACTGACACAGTTTAATGCTCTTCCATTACACATCAGAAATATTGAAGAGATTGGAACTTTCCAAAATTCACTAAGAGATTTTATCTTTGATATGTAATTGTTCTTTTTGATGATGTTTTTCATTTTTATATTGGTATGTTATATTTTATTGTCCTATGTTTTTTATACACTAATGTATTCCCATGTACATAAGTATTGTATTTTTTGTAAAGCTATGCTTAATAAAGATTCATTTATTTATTTATTATTATTCCCCACAAGTGGTATTTTCTTGACAAAACCTTTCCATCACCAGTTTTGCTAACTCAATATATTTTTAATAATATTCAGTGATTTTTTTGTAATATGATACTCAACATGCCATGTTTTTTTCAAATAGAAATTTTTTCCTTGTCAATACTCCCTTTTTTACTCCATTTCAATTCCTTCGCATCTGACGTTTTTGTCCAACGAAAGTCTCAAGTTTATGATACTTAATTGGTCGAAGCCTTCGAGAGCTAGTTCGACAACAGAAAAAACGAATTAAGTGAATGTAATTTTCGAACTCTACAACCTCAAAACGTGTAAAAAAACAAGAATCTGGAGAAGTAATTTTCACATGATTACAATAAATTCCTTCCAGAGGAAAGAAAAAATAGAAATTGTGGAAAAGAAATAGAAATGGGAAAAAATATTATTCTAAAGAAGAAATATCTGACAAGTTCATTTTATGGCGTTTTCTGACCTATTGCTATGTGGCAACCCTAGCGCCGATCCTAGAGTTCGCCCCGGGCGCAGTTTTACCTTCGCCACCCCCCATTATAGTTATTACTGGCGCAAAATAATAGTTATTTTTTGCCCTCTATTTCCCTGCCTATTTCAGGTTAACAAAAAATGGTTACATTAACTTCAAAACGAATTGAGCTGAATGTCCACGATTTTGCAAGACTTTAGTGTTCTAGAATTTGTTGAATGGAAAGCAGAAATCGAAGAACCAAATCAAAGTTTTTATGTTTTCAAGAGTAAGCACACCAATAATGCAACAAGGGAAACATTCTACTATTACTGCCATAGAAGTAAAACGACTAAGTATATGTATATAAATGTATAGTAGTGGGGTTTTCGTCCAGTATTGGTATAATTGTTGAAAAAAAAGGTTTCAGCTTTTCTTGGACAATATATTAAACATCAATATCAATTAGCCAACGTTTCGCAACTGGTCCGTTGCATCATCAGGGCCAGATTATTAAAATTGCGCAATACTTGTAAAATAGTAAAATTGCGAGTGCATAGATAAGAGATATGGGGCATGGGGCGCTCCCGCATTACCTCCGCCGTCGATTCTAACAGTACAGTAAATACTTCTGGGGCACCCTGTATAAAAAAAAAATCTTCGAAATTTTGGAAATATGCATACAAATATGAACATGATAATATAATTATAACGCATTTCTTATTTTTAAAACATACTCGATTTTACGACTTTCGAAATTTTCTATCCTAACAACTAAAAATATATTTTTTCTACGAGCGTGCGCAAAGTAGACACTTCGCACACTCATTTGCGTGTGCAAAGTAACCTTTTCCCGCACTAGTGCGGGAAAAATTTTTCCCGCACTCAAATGTCAACTCAAATAACTACCTACCAATTTGTTGTTTTAAACTTCGTTTCCATACCAACCAAACTGTAGATAATGCACTTTGTAATGCACAAAATAATGTTCTTGTTACTTTTCCCTTTTCACTCAAAATCAAAATGAAACACACAATTCTTTTTTTGCGTTAAAAACGCATTCGCCAGTAACGTAAACAAACATTGATAATGACGACTTTCAATCGGCATTTGTGAGTTGTTCTTGCTTGATTTTGGTGCAAACTACTGTGTTTATCGGAAATCTTCGAAAGATTTGAGCTGAATACTGGCATCAAAAAAACCTGATCATGTATACAAACAAACGGACAAACAAATTTATAAAAGTATAAACGATTAAACGAAGACTGAAGACTGACTGATCTTAATGACACAGCTGTCTAGAGTGTGTTGTCAAATCAAAACAGTGTTGCCAATAGCAGGGAGTAAGGCGACAAAAGAGGAAATTTTATGAACAGTGATCGGACATGCCCTTGCATTTCAAATATAAAATCAATCAATTATGATTTTGATTATACCCATATTATCCAATTTCCAGCTGCCGCCACAAACTGTTCTTTCAATATAAATATATTGTTAAGCATAAATAATCATTATTCTCAAGTTCTATGTTTTTAAGTGCGTTCAAATAATATATTATCTAAAGTTTTTCGTGTCTAATCTGTGGACGCTCGTTGAAAAAATATTGTTCCTAACAAGTTCGCAAAGTGTCTTTCCCGCCCTTAAAGCATATCCGAACTCCGCTTCGCGTCGTTCGTCTAACTGCTTTTGCGTGCGGGAAAGCATCACTTTGCGAACTTGTTAGGAAAATAACTATATTATAATATACGAAACAAAGGTTCTCAATAAGGTGAATGTTCATCATATTATATTATACCTACTGCTTACATCGTAAAAAATGGGATACGTTCCTGTAGTTTGATATCCCTGGCATAAACGCTACCCTTTAGACTTCTTGACTTTTTATCCGGCTCGAAAAACATAAAACCCAATAAGCTGGTAGTGTTGCACAAGACAAGAATTCTTGTCTTGAAAACTAATTTCTTGTCTTGTCTTGAATTTCAAGACAAGAAATTTTCAAAGTCTTGTCTTGCACAAGTCTTGCATACTAAAGTCTTGTCTTGTCTCGCAAGACTCTTGAAATTTCTTGTCTTGCACATATTTGTTAAGATTTCATATCCTTACAAAAAGGTGAAAAAACGTCGATATTTTATTTCATAGAAAGAATTTTCGTCGTATAGAAAAAGTGATACGGAAATGAACGACGCTAAATTTAGCAAAAAAAATCTTGAAACACGCTCTGTGCATATTGATAACTCCATGCTCGAACGTAGCCCATTTTATTCTAATCTCAATGATATTACTGTGTCATTTATATATCTATATAAAGAATAATTTAATTCTTTGTCTATACAGGGTGTAACAGAGTAAGTGTTACAACGTGAGACTGTAGATTCGTTATCAAAAAAGAAAAAGATTTTTCCTCAACAAAAATTTTCCGCAGGCTTTCGTTTTCGATATACAAGGTGTCAAATTTATGAAGAAAAAAATGGTATTTCTTCAAAACGGTTAAAAAAAATCACCAGTGGCGTAGTTATAAGACACCCTGTATATCGAAAACGAAAGCCCGCGGCAAATTTTCGTTGAGGAAAAATCTTTTTGAAAACTGCCAAATTTCAAATAAATCGATTCAGAAACTATGTATCGGACAAAAAATACCAAGTTACCAAATTTCCTCAGAAATAAATGAGGATTATGAAATATCTTTTTTTCAAGAAAAACCAGTGGTGTAATATTTTTTGCTCAAAAAATATTTAAAGTAAAAGCCTCGGTAAAAGCCGTATGGACGGTCTGGTAAAAATAATTAAATTGTCTATAATCTATTTATCAAAAAATGCGTATTAGTGCCCAATAGATGACAGATGTGTGCCAAATCTCATAAACATGTTCACAATAGTGTCAGTAAATGTGAAAAAATATACAGGGTGTCCGGGAAAATGTGGAAGATCTCTCGGATTCAGATAGAACATTAAAAAATAAGATGACAAGTTCCCATAAATTTTTTTCCTAGCGGCCCTCCCTACGGAGATACGGCCCCCTAAAGGACCCCACTGGAAATCGGTTTTTCTTGAATAACTTTTAAACGACTCAATATAATTCAATGAAAATTTAATATGTAACAGTAGTAAGGACCTCTCAAAATACTTCCCTTAAAACATAATTAGCTTGTTTAGTTTACCAGGGACGGACTAGATTGTACATTTTAACGCTCAAATTTTTAACACCCTGTATGATAAGGAGTTAAAAAAAATAAATGTGGATACCTTGAACATCAGGCTAAAGAAAAGGTACTCTTGTTCATTGTCGATAAAATGAACCATTTTCGAGAAAAAACAATTTTTATTAAACAAAACCTAGAAAAAAGCCATGACGAAGTGGTGATCTTGATGAAATTGTGAAACTAACGCTAGGAAAAAAATTTATGGGAACTTGTCATCTTATTTTTTAATATTCTATCAGAATCCGAGAGATCCCCCACATTTTCCCGGACACCCTGTATATTTTTTTAAATTTTGACACCCTGTATCTGAAAAGTTGGAGCTTTTAAGACACATGTTCATGTAAAGTTTTTTTGTTAAGATTAACACATCATTAAAGAGCACCCTGTATAATGTGAAGTTTTTACTTTTTGACTTAAAATGGCAAGTTTTGTAGGCCAATACATCTTTTCAAATGTCAAATAGGATGAGCTGCATTCAAGCGCCATTATGCCATCTTGTAGAGAAAAAATTGTATAAAAAAAGTAGCATTTTGATCAGCAGAGAGATCCAGGCAGTCAGTTTAGGAAATCAGTTTTGCTTAAAAAACGTAAAATATATTATAAAAGAGCTTATTTTCCTGATTTCAAAAATATATAGTTTGGTATCTTTCTGATGAGTCGTTCAGGACATATTCAAGTTTAAAAATGTTTAAAAATTAAAATTTACATGCCTGTTGCTGTGGAAAAAATGATAGAATCGTGATTATATAGATTGAATTATTAGAAATGGGGGTCAAATAACTTTATTTTCTGGTTGTTACTCCAAATATGCACGAGTTAATGAATTTGTGCAACTTCATCCATGGCAACCGGGATTTCAATACCAATTTTTACACATTTTTAAACCTAAATATCTACTGAACGACTCATCAGAAAGATATCAAACTATATATTTTTGAAATCAGGAAAATAAGATCTTTCATAATATATGATAATATACAGGGGGTTCCATTGAAAAAAATGCTACTTTTAGAAAAATATTGACATTCCGATAGTCTTTTGTTTTTTTGATAAGATTTTTGAAAGTTTCAGATGAATATCTAAAACTTTCATATTTACAAAATTTTCATATCTCCACAGATAACGCCGCTAGCATATGGGTCAATATATACGGAATGACCCTGTACAGAGGGGTTAAAATAATGTGAGTACTTCATATTTATTACATAACAAAGCATTAGTACGTATCATGAATGTTGTTATTTAAATGCGATTATCTCCAAAAGGGTAAAAGAAAAAGATATCGATTCAAGTTAACTCAAACTTTTAAGGAGAATAAAATATGAAACGAAACTCGATAGGAAAAAATTATATGAAGTACAGCCATTATCTTGACCCCCTTTTACATAATATTCGACATGACCTTTTCGGATACCCTGTACTCCTGTACAGAGGCTAAAATTCGGAACAAATTCTTGGTTTGTAGGTTTTGAGTTCCTATTAGGTATCTTTATATTAAGTCGGTTAGTTTTTTGTGTAAGCTCTTATACCAATAATATACTGTCTGTTGCCTCGACTTTATTTTATTTTATTCTCAACCCTAAAACACTGGCTATGATGCAAACAAAAATGAACACTGGTCAGTATTAACTTGCGCAATGACTTAATTATCACTTTTAAAAATTTTTCATTTCCAACTTTCAAGAAATCTTGAATTCAAGAAATCTTGCAAGACTCTTGCAATTTCTTGCATATTAAAGTCTTGTCTTGAATTTCTCGCAAGAGTCTTGATCTTGCAAGACATTTTCAAGAGTCTTGTGCAACACTAAGCTGGAGCATGACACGTTTTTGAATATCGCGTTAAAAATATAGAAAAATAAAACAGGATTAACTGAAGCGTCATCTAGATTTTTAAATACCCCGCTTAAATAACAGCTGGAAGTGACACTAGCCCATATACTTATTATTGAAAATAGCCTAGTTTACACTGACAACTTGGTCCGCGGACCAAGTACTAAATTCGAACTATATCAGAACCAAATATTTGGTTCGAATGGTGTAAACAGTTGCGAACTAAGCTGGTCCGCTCTTGGTTCGGTACTTGCCAGCAGGTGTACCGAACCAAATTTGGTTCGATCTGGATCAAAATTATGAGGTTATGTTGATTGTTATTATCGTGAATTGTGTAAGTTCTGAGTTTCTCAAGGCAATCTGAGCGTACTCACTTATGTTTTTTTTGATTACGAATTGTGTTGATAAATAATTTCGACTTGTTTTTGACGTTTGACGAATTGCGCGCGTACTCATTTAGTTCACGCGTTGCAAGACAGTGTAAACGGACGAGAAGCAAGCATTGGTCCTACCGTACTATCCCCACCCACTTGGTCCTATCAGACCGAACGAAACGAGCTTTCGGTGTAAACTCAACGATTTAATCGTTGGTGTAAACTAGGCTACTGTCAACAATAACACATGATTTGGCAACCACGGTGCTTGGCGAACTATCAGGCGTGTTTGTTATGCTCCACTAGTGCACAATTTTCTACACTACAACACTCAGTATGGCTTTGTTTGTGGAATGTTTGTCTGTTTTTTAGGATAGAATATCTTCACTAAACCAGTAAAGATATTCTATCCTGAAAAACAGACAAACATTCCACAAACAAAGCCACACTGAGTGTTGTAGTGTAGAAAAGTGTGCACTAGTGGAGCATAACAAACACACCTATCATCTCGTACTCGAGGAACGAGATGATACTTTACCCAGGGATCCATCGTTGCCAAATCATGCCTTTCTGTTGACAGTGTCACATCCAGCTGTTATTTAAGCGGGATATTTAAAAATCTAGATTCTTCCAGTTGATCGTGTTTTATTTTCCTATAAGGAATTCGACTAATAAAAGAGCCTATAATATACAGAAAAGTATTAGACTATCTCGGATAAAAGAGGAGACGTCTATATGAGGGTTTTATTCTCAGATTAATAAACAAGAATATTAATCTGAGGTTTATTTATTCTATATAGTAAATTACAGAATGTAGGTATCCTGATCCTGAGCTATTCAATAACACGAAGCAGTTATTATTTTGATGTTATGTTCACGTACTTTAGGATCAAAATGATCGAAAAGATGATGCATAGCCGATAAACTTATAGATGCAATTGGGATGGTTGTAAGTCAAACATCATACACGGTAGGTCAAAAAATATAAAAATTGTACAAGAGTGATGTTCCTACCTATACGCTTATTAAAAAAAAAACGGCAAAACGTCGTTATAAAGAAAAGGTGTACAGAATCTAGAGTTTTGCCTTATTACCAAAACAAAGCGCCCTAGATTATTTTGGTCTGTATTAAATAATAAACTCAGGTAGGTATAATGGTATCAAATACAACAATGGCACTTTGTATAAGATAGTTTATTGGTATATACCTACGCTATTGGTATATACCTACGCTACATTATGATAGTTTACCATGTTAAAAAGATCTTTTGCGAAAATTCAAAGTTTTGTTCAATATTGTTGCATTGCAACGAAAATGAACTATGTGATTTCCTAAAAAAATAAAAATCTAAGTGGATTTCACAAAAATGCTTGAATTTGAAAAAAGTTATACGAAGCTGATTTGATTTTGATCAATTTAATTATGTATGTCTTCAAGGTGAATATTAGATAAACAATTTCTTGAGGCAATGATAATTGAAGATGATTTAAAAAAAAAAAAACAGTACCTACGTCACAACTTTAATATTCAGGCATAACTTTTAATTCTAGACAACTTTTTTTCACGACATTTTACGGATTTTTTTGAAATAAGTGATAGGTACTTTACTGTTGTTACCTTCATCAATTTCTATATTTTTCCACCCACCCCGTGTATGATGTTTGATCTGCAACCATTCTAATTGCAACTAATAAGTGGATAGAACATATAGAACATACACCAACTTTTGATGATATTCAAATTTTGGATCTGCAATAATTAAAAAAAAAAGTCCCATGTTTCACACAAAAGAATATCCTGAAATGTGTTTTTTATTGCCAGTCTTGTGGTGAAGTACTCACGGCACAATACTCGCCTGAGGATGCTTCAGTTCGTCTTTAAATGATTTTTGCAATGTTGGTTCAGGTTTTCATTGGTTGAAAATGATTTTTCCGAGGATTTTTCACAAATAGCACAATTATATTTTACTATCCATTATAGACCTATGATCAAAACGGAATGGTATCGCGAAAGGAGGCTAGGTATTTAATTGTATTTATGAATATTCTGATGAGATGTGAGTGCAAGATGCAAGACACAAATTTGAAACATCAAAATAACCCCATCATAAACATAAACCATCAGCCTGCTCCCCACTCTCCCTAACAATCCGAGCAACCCAACTTTTGAACTTTTACAGACAGAGATACGGCAACACTGTGGTTAGTGCATGGGAGCCTTGATTTAAAAATTGATCTCGCGGCTGGATGTAGCTCCCGTCATCGACTTTTAAAATGGCTCATGCACTAACCACAGTGTTGCCGTATCTCTGTCTGTAAAAGTTGGGTTGGGTGTTGGGTTTGAACTGTTGGGAGTTGGGATTGTGGATTGTAGTTTGTTAGGGAGGGTGGGGAGGCTGTATCTTTAAGTCTATGTTTATGGGGTTATTTTGATGTTTAAAATTTATGTCTTGCATCTTGCACTTACATATATCTCATAATAATGAACGCTTTTTGAAATACAATAAAAAAATCCCATAAGACCAATGTAAATCTTTAACGTTTATAGTGAACCCGGATATAATTGACTTTCGAATACAGTGAACCAAATTTCATCAAGGTTAAGATACATTTTCCGTTTATAGTGAACATTTTCGGTGATTCCCCGTTGTCGCGAGCACTCATTTTGTTTTTCTTTCTCAGTTGCGTTTTAGATTTTGTGGCGAACGAGGTGGCGAACTTTCATGGTTACAGTGTACAGTGAAAGACTTTCAAATGGAGAAGCAAAAACGAAAAGCATTAACTTTGAAAGAAAAATACTATATCATAGAAAAAATAGAAAGTGGTATGAAACAAAGTGATATTTGTCGTGAAATGAATTTGCCCAAAGCCACTATCTCCGTTACCTGGAAAAAAAGGATAAGATTCTATCGTCCTATGGTCAAGTGAATTCAAAATGTAAAAGGCTGAGAAAATCATCTCATGAAGGTGTTGATAAGGGGCTTTTATAGTGGTTCTCCCAAAAAAGAGAAGAAAATGTTCCCATAAGTGGCCCAATTCTTCAGCAAAAAGCAAGTGAAATGGGAAGTAAAATAGAAGGAAGAGATTTCGTGTGCTCCAGAAGTTGGATTGAACGTTTTAAGAAGAGAAATTGTATCTCTGGAGGAAAAATTGTTGGTGAGTCAGCATCAGTTGACATGAATGTTGTTAATAACTGGTTCACAACGGTTTGGCCTGATCTTCGCAAAAATTATGATAGTGACAATATTTTTAATGCCGACGAGACTGACCTTTTCTACAAATTAAACCCTGATAAGACATTGAAATTCCAAGGAGAAAAGTGCATAGGTGGAAAAATGTCCAAAGTTAGAGTAACAGTTTTGGTTGCTGCAAACATGTCCGGGACAGAAAAGAGAAAGCTGTTTGTTATCGGCAAATTTAGTCAATCCCAGATGTTTTAAAAACAATAGCCTACCACTCAAGCAGAGCCGGGCAGTATTTGTATGTTTAAATACTTCTCAGTATTTGAATACAAAAAAGTATTTAGATACTTTTTATTTAAATACTTTTTCGGAGAAGTATTTGTATTTGTAATTATAAATACTTTTCGAAGTATTTATGAGTCCACCCATTATTTTCGAAAGGATTAATGTCGAACGGAAAAGACAGGTATAAACAAATATAGAACGTATTTTTCTAGAAAGAATTAATATCGAAAGGATATATTCCGCGCGGATTTTGCACGAACCGGAAAATTATCGAAAAGTGGAGGGGAATGTTTTGTGATGGAATGTTTGGAATGTCTAAGCTGCCTAACATGGTTGCCATAAAAGCATGTCTCTACACTAAAGTTCAGAGGAGAAATTTTGATCCGGCGACGTTTGGCTGACGCAGAGTGTCGCAAGACTCAAGAACCGCTGTCGCTGGACTGATTTTTATGATTTTTGAATAATGGATTTGTCTCTTCCTCGAAAGGTAGAATAACTATTGAAGCATCGGAAAAATTTCATAACAAGACAAAATTATGGGAAAATTCATTTAAAACGACATTATTGACTATAAGGTGGAATGAAATTCGCTGGGTCAGCTAGTTAATATTTAAGAATTTCTGAGTGCATGATTAATATATTAACTTTATCCGACGAAGGTATTATTTAACAAACGGTTGGCCGTATGAAATTTACATCTGAAGTACAAACAATATTTTGTTGTATGACTGAAATTGATGACCAAGCATTTTTTGTACTATTTTTGTTTCTTCATTTTCAAGATTCTTTTGCTGATGTCACTGTCAAGCGACTCTAGTCAAATGTATTTATTATTTTTTTGTTATTGTTATTCATAGTTGGAAACTACATATTTGCCATATACCTACGTAATCTGTGATTATTGGTCAATATCCAATTTATTTGTCTCAAATTCACCAATCATATGACGATTCCGACTGGCCCATCTTAACTCGCACACTCTGTGGTCGTACATTTGGTTCGCTCCAGAGTATAAAAATCACGCACTACCTAGGAGTCAGTGCAAAATTTTCAACGAGCAATAGCAAAGTAGTACTGCGCCGAAAGTGGATTGACTTTTCTGTCAAATTCGACAGGTGAGCTATGAACTCAGTAGTTCTTTATAGCTTTTCTCCACTGGATCAGTTTCCTTTTTGTCAACAACGTTGAGTGCAATATAACTACATTAGCCTAGTTTACATCGATAACTCGTTTAGTTCGGTCCGATAGGACCAAGCTGGTGGGGATAGTACGGTAGGACCAATGCTTGCTTCCTGCCCGTTTACACCGTCTTGCAACGCGTGAACTAAATGTGTACGCCCGCAATTCGTCAAATGTCAAAAACAAGTCGAAATTATTCATCAACACAATTTGTAACCAAAAAAAATATGAGTAAGTACGGATTGCCTTAGAAACTCAGAACCAACACAATTCACAATAATAACCTCAAAATTTTGATCCAGATCGAACCAAATTTAGTTCGGTACACTTGCTGGCGAGTACCGAACCAAGAGCGGACCAGCTTAGTCCGCAACTGTTCACACTATTCGAACCAAATATTTGGTTCGGATATAGTCCGAATTTGGTACTTGGTCCGCGGACCAAGTTGTCGGTATAAGCTAGGCTATTATTTGTCAACCGTCTGATGAAACTTATTAACTCATTAGAAACTCTGATAAAGTCACCTATTCTTCCATGATACTAAAACACAAAAGATAAACTCACTAGTCGAACGAGTTTCGAACTGAACTGCGCATCAAGCAATCCGGTGACCCAATGAGCAATTTGCACATTTTTTTGAAATATGATAAAAGAAAAGGATTAGTAAGTACTGATGCCATTGATGTTTAAAAAATCAACCTACGACCTCTAATTATGTAGTAATCACCGATTAAAGAGCGCCAATGAACATCCACTACGTCACAGAATACACTATCTATCTCCGTCTGACGTATTGACTGAGATGACTCTCTCTCTCTCTCTCTCTCTCTCTCTCTCGGGTGGATAATATAGCCCCACCCCTTTTGCGATCATGCATTGAAAATCGCGTCTTCTTTTTCATTTATTAAGTATATTTTTGGGTATTTCGGAAAACTTTTTCGCCGGTGACTTTCAAATAATACGTATTTAAAATTTCAAGTCATTTGAAAATGTATGCAAATAGGCCCCTTGCACGTATTTTTTTTATTGCATCTAAATGATCAATTGGACTTGAAAAGTATTCGTACAATTCTTTTTTTGCATACGAAAAATATTAACGTCGCAATAAATAACTTAAGTTCAAACTGGCAAAATACCCGCGAAAACGGCGAGTGACGCCTAAGTTGCGTTCCGGGTTAGAGTGGGAGGTTTTTTCATCAGCGGATTGCTGACGTCAGGTGTGTCTTCCAGGGCCGGATTTTTCCTTGTACAGTTTTTGTGCATTATGTTTTTCTTGGAAACTGGTTATTATTATTGGTATGTGTTTTGTGGTTTGTGTTTGATTTTGAGTCGAGTTTTATAATGGTTTTTCATTATTGTATCGTGCCAGATTGTGAAAATACAATAATTGAATAAAAAGAAAATTAATTCAATTTGTTTATGCGAACTTTTTTTTTCGTTTTATTTTGTCTTTGCATCTATTTTTGAAGCGAAACTTCTTTTGCGGCGTTCTGATATTTTGTCGGCAATGGGGAGTGAACTGCAAAATATGAAACGCACATGTAACGATGTAACGGTAACGCTTTCAGAGAGCATAGTTTGTTATTTTTCAGAGGATTTTGTTCAAATTAGGTATGTAGGTTCTAGTTTCGAATTTGATCAAGAAATGTAACAAAAATAACTTTGTGAGGTTATGTTTACATGGTTTTGCTATTTTCCAAAGGATTTTGTTTATATTGGGTATGTAGGTTCTATTTTTCTTCCATAGTCAGGTCATGTTTGCATAATCTTGTTATTTTCCAAAGGATTTTGATCAAATTAGGTATGTAGGTTCTATTTGGGATCTGATTAAGGAATTTCAAAAAAATACATAGGTAGTCAAGTTATGTTTGCATAGTTTTATATTTGTCAAAGGATTTTGTCCAAATCAGGTATGTAGGCTCTATTTGGGATTTGATCAAAAAATTTAAAAAAAAATAACTTGATGAGGTTATGTTTACATAGTTTTGTTATTTTCCAGAGAATTTTAATCAAATTAGGAATTAGAGGTATGTAGGTTCTATTTGAGATCTGATTAAGGAATTTAAAAAAATACATAGGTAGTTAGGGTATGTTTGCATAGTTTTATATTTGTCAAAGGATCTTGTCCAAATTAGGTATGTAGGCTCTATTTGGGATTTGATCAAAAAAAATAAAAATAAAATAACTTAGTGAGGTTATGTTTACATAGTTTTGTTATTTTCCAAAGGATTTTATTCAAATTAGTCATGTAGGTTCTATTTGGGATCTGATTAAGGAATTAAAAAATATATATAGGTAGTTAGGTTATGTTTGCATAGTTTTGTTATTTTCCAAAGGATTATGTTCAAATCAGGTATATAGGTTCTATTTGGAATTTCATCAAAAAAATTGAAAGAATATTTAATAGTGGAGGAAGAAGTTTCACTTCTGCCACGTGTACGATGCTGCACATCATTTTTTCCTTTTTGTATTTAGAATTAAGATTATTCAACTATTGATGTGTAAATGACCCTGCTCTTGAGTCTGTTTTTCTTTTAAATAAAGAAACTCTTTTTCTTCTTCTTTTTATAAAAAATATAACTTACCTTTATTTTGAAGCGGACGACAAAATCGAAATGCAAAAGTTTGATGTGCGTGGCGTGATTTACAGATTATTGGTTACAGATAACGGACAATCTCTATTTTATTCATTTGACAAGATTGATATTGGGTGTAAAATTCAGGCAAGTCAATGAAAAAAAATAATTCACTTATTTTTCTCCAATATAGGTATTATTTTGCCTTAATTCATTGTTTCCCAGATATCGGCGTTTCAAGTGATAACTGATAACAATGCGACATTCTCATCTGTCACTACTGGTTGAGAAATGCAGACCGTTCTCATATATTGGAGATTGAAATATTTTTCAACTTCAATTGAAACGAAAATTATAAATATTCATGTGAATAGTACTTCGTATCCTTGATGATTTAATTAACAAAACAAAATATTTGAGGACGTTCTGCATTTCTCAAGACAGTAGTGACAGCTGCTGAGAATGTCAAAACGTCAATTGAGTGTCATTTTGGAAAATAATACTGGCCCAAAATTTAAAAATTGGAACGAAACAGCGACCTCAAAGGTTCCTTCAGGGTGTAATAAGGATGTGAAGACCTTTAAAATGAGGTATCACTCGACTCCCCTTTCCTTTGAAATCCCTGTATATCATTGGTTTCGATATCACAATAAAAACTTGGCAGGTAGCCCTACAACATATTCTTTGGTTCACTTCGATAAGATATTAAATATGACGAGCAAGACAGGTTTAAAACGTGGACAAGATAAATTGACCACACTGTACCATGTACACTAGGTTCCCTTTAGTTGAGAATGTGTTTTGACTTTTGACACACAGCACAATTATTATTATATTGATCATCCATCTTATTTTGCGAAATTTTATCCCTAAGGGGGTGGGGGTAGGAAAAATCATATATTGATGAAAAATTATGTATTTTGGGTCACATCAACTTGAAACTTCATATAAATAATCTTGAATGAAATTGATTAAACACATGTTTCGTTATTTTTTGAAATTCAACCCCTGAGGAGGTCAAAGTCGGGCTCAAAGGAGATGAGGTGAGAAAAATCATTAATTGATAAAAGATTATGTATTTTTGAAACGTCGTAAAAATAATCTCAAATGAAATTAAATAGATATTTGTTACGTTATTTTGCGAAATTCTGCCCCTAAGGGGGTCAAATGCCGACTAAAAAGAGTGAGTGGAAAAAATCGTTAATTGATGAAAGATTATGTATTATTGTTAACATCATGTTGAAACTTCATATTACAATCGTGCGGTGACAAAATATCCAATAGCTATTTACCTAACAAGTGCGGAAAAACATTTTCCGCAAGTGTTAGGTACAATAGTTTTTCTACAGACGTGCGGAAATAAGGATATAATTCGTAATTTAAAAGTTTCTGATGCAACTAATGACAAATAAATGATAATGAATGTCGAAATGTGTAACCAAGCGACCATAGTTACCTGGAAACGTGGTTGCTGTTTGCTTATGATATTGTCAATTTTTCCGCACTGGTGCGGGAAATCTGATTTTCCACACGGATATCGGTGCGGAAAATTGAATTTTCCGCACGGCTGTAGGAAAAAGAAGTTTACAATAAATAAAAATAGGTCTCTGACATTTTGCCGTCCTCGACAGAATTAACGAGTGAACGTTGGTAAAGTAACATAATAAAATTATAGCACGCTGCTAACAGCAACATGCGCTAATACAATTTTTACAGCACGACGAGCGGTAATATGCATAGATAAAAAATGTAATATGGTACAACACGCAGAATCGTGCGCTATATATTAGTTATCGCACGGTTGTAGATAGAAGCTGTTTTCAAAACGTCATGAAAGTATTAAAATAATGAAAAGTGATAAGTTTTTTTGGTTTTTTTGGAGCTCATATCATGTCAAACAGAAAAATAACTTCGTAAAATGAACAAAATGAATGTTCTTATGAAATTTGGTATCCATATAGTAGGGGTGCGAACATAAGTAGCGAATCCACTCTGGATACTTTTGTTTCGCAACAATGTATCACATCATAAAGGCAGCGCGTGATTTCTGTCTAGATTTCCAATATGCTACGTTGGTGCACAATAAAAAAAATCGTGAACACCGATATACACACGATTTTTGTTTGTTGCCTACATGTTTCGAGAGAAACGAAACGTACCTATTTGTTTTGCTGTACCGATGATGTTGTGGTGCAACAAGAACAAATTGAAAATGAAGACGTGGTCAGGAGATGAATCTTTAAAATTATCAGCTGGCTGAGTATACGAAGTGAGACCTACTTATATCGTGAGATGAAAAAAGTTCAAAGAGTGTGCACGCTGAGCGCTCTAATCGAGACTAGAGTAAATTTCAAACCGGCGAGAAAAAAGAGGAAGAGTGGAGTTGACTTGATTGTTGGTTTTATTTTCATGGATAGAAATAGGTTGGTGCAATCGGCCGTAGGGATCCTAGAAGAAAAATGACAACAGTGTCGATATGTCATGTAGAATCCAATTGACTCAATTGTCCTCGTGTCCAGTGTCATGCGTAACATAACCTCACACTTATGTCACTCTCTTCTTAATAGAAAACAATAGAGAAGATAAACAATAAACAATGGTCAAGTTGATTAAAGTTAATCTAGCTAGTTACCCAGTTACCTATGATGGTAAAAGATTTAATACATGATACCTACATGAAATAAAGCATTGATGGTGGGTACGGTTGCCATGGTTATTTTATTTAGTTTTTACAAAATATTTTCGAAAATTCTACCCACATTCTATCGTTATTAGGTGTTCATGCAAACGTTGCATCTTTTCAAAACTGAATTAGTTGCCTTTCTCAGAGATTGGCCATTGATTCATCTGATTCTATTGTAGAATAAGTTTTTTTTTGTTCATAGACGAGGTCGATGCCCGCAAATGTTGCAATAATTAAATGGGGTGCAGACATTCTATATTATGCATTTTGTCCTTTGTCGAAAATACAAACAGTTTGTTTAACAGTGTTTTTAAATATTCAAGGACAAGATCAATACTGGATTTTTTTCATGTAGGTGAAACATGCATGTTTTTTCATCCATTTTTTCTGAACATAACAATTTTTTGGTTAATCTTTGGCTGTTTTTCTTTATTTGTCAGCAAAATCCAAAAATGGACATTTAGAAATTCTGCTCCTCAAGTAGTATATTATTTAATTTTCGAAATCGATTCTAATTCCAACAAAGTACATTTCCTCGATATTGTGTGATATAGCAATATTATTTAGTTCCAACGAACGGAATAAAGTGCTGACAAGGAAGAATTGAAGTCAATGTAGAAAATCATAATCCCGGGAGTCAGTTGAGAACCCGGGTGTCGGAAGGTCGCCCTAAACTAAAACTGTGGGCATTCGAGTGTAAGAAAATGTGCCAATTGAAGACAGTTATGTAAATACAATAATTATTTATATTCTCCAGGAAACCGCAATTGATTGTTTAGGCCCAAATCAATGTTTTGATCATTTTTTATATTGTCATTCATTTAATGTTCTTTGATTTTTGCTTCATGATATCAATAGAAAGTCAACGTTAACAAGTATTTCTTTTATCACCTCGACCCCAAATCGCACTTCCCCCGGTGTGACAATATCTAAACAAGCTGAATATGCATGCTGACAAGGCACTGCCCTCACACGGGTCAAGAACCATACAGAATATTATTGACACCGATACCTATAACATCATCTAGAGATGGGAAGTATAAAGTATATCGTCGTCCCTTGGCTATCGTACTGTGGTCAATATACGATATTTCGGCTTGATGGCTTTCCTTTCTAATCAACCCAGGCTTAATCGAAGATCAGTAAGTCCATAGATAACTAGATCAACTACGTTGAGATAAAACATAAATCAGAAAAAAATGCCCATGAAAACTTTGTTTTTAAAAATAACCCTATTATACGATATATCGTTAGAATCGTCATAAAATTCTCTATTAAATAAGGATAAAATTGGCATCCATTTTTTCCGATTTTCTTCAGTTTGCAGTAAAAAAATCGATTTAATTTTTCATGCAAGTTCCCCATTGTCTATGAACCTTCTTTAAATTTATAAAAAGAATAAAATTTTCCTGGAAATGTATTGGCTTGGAAGTGTTTATCGAAAACTGAAATAAGTCGAGAATGTCGAGGTTTTTAGGACACCAGATAAGTGCATAGTGTCCCAAGAACCTCGAAATTCTTCAACTTCGGCGACACGCTCACACTGTGGAATTATTACCAATTCGGTTTGAACGTGCCGTTCGGCAGTATTTTCGCTGATCCTTAATGAGTTGGATTATGACAGTAAATCACTTGATTGGGTAACACTGACAACTGCGCTGTTCCGAAAAATTTCGAGAAGTCTTCTTTTCCGTCGGTCTGCAGTGTCCTCAGATTGACTGTTTGGTCTGGGCTGCAACAATGGTTATGTCATGCCGACCGGACTGTTTCCGCATAATGTAGATACACCTTGAAGGCTTTTGATGCAGGGGTTACAAAAAAAAACTTACTGCCTTCCGTAAATTATTTATTTTATTTTCTTTATTTATTCAAGTGTTTTTAATTCCAACAAAAACAATTCGTATATACCTAATTATTATCAACGTAACAAGGTGGCAGCTACAATAACTTATATAACTAGGTACTCATCACAAAAAATGATTATATTAACATAATGAAACTTTTTATTAAGTAAGAACCAAGCAGTAGGGAGCATATTCTGGATAAATTTCAGACCCAATTTAATTCATGATACACCCAAGTACATATATACTACATCAGAACTATCTAATTATATGCTGCTGACACTTAAATTTATACATACTTCAGCCCGCAAAATTTCGATCATTTGCTTAAGACTTCACAATTATCAAAACCTTTTGAGTACTTCAATAGGTGACAAATAAAAATTAATATAAGCAAAACGGAGGCTATTTTAGTTACAGACAAAATTAGACTGAAACACCTCCCTAACTTGAAATTAACAATTCGAAACCAAAATATTGAGGTGTCATTACTTATCATAGATTACCCTGTAGACTCAACGAAGGAATTTGGGATATAGATAAGTTTGCCTAGATCGCCTTATTTTGGGTTGAGGAATTTGTGGTTAATGTTGTACAGACATTTTAGGGACACCCTGTCTAGAAAAAACAAAAATAAAACTTCAACACCCTGTAGCTCGTTTGTAATGAAGCATTTTCAGACATAGGTATGTTTATAGGAAATTTTCTTCTTATTTTTAAGCAGGATCACAGTGTAAAAATAGAATCTCCAAGATTGGTTTTAAAAGTCTTAAATTCTAATAATGAAAAATTGGTTCTTCTGCCCAAACATAATTTTATAGGTAATAGAATTATTGTAGGTACCTTGAGGCTTTGAGGCTTGTTGTAAAAGCGTTTTTGCCATTTGCAGTTCAGCATATTATATGTCATTGTGTCTTCCAGCAAGTTATAATTTATATGGATACAACCTTCCATAAAACTGACAAATCAATTTGTGAGGGTATATTCCATGGTATATTCTTTGAATCCTAATTATTGTGTAGTGTTCCACCTACTTTTTCAGTTTTCTTATGATTTGTCTGACACGTACCCTTTATGCTGTGAATTTCACCACCAATTTTATTTATTAAATTAGAAGGCACTAGAGTTCAATACCTACGTCTGTAATCGCTGTTGTTGCTACATAAAGTATTTTTCATGTAATCACTCGTTCTTCTGCTTCTACATATTGCTATTGCATAATCACACTCAATGTTTAAATTATTTTTCCACAATAATTCATACTATTGCAGGTACCCCTACTACCTGGAAATTAGAAAGTTAGAGTAGTTCAACATTAATTGCGTGTTTATAGAACTTTATATGAGTTTCAGTCAATTCATGAGTTCAACAGATTGAATATTGAAATTATTGAATGTAAACCTTGCTACGTTGCATAAAAATGATATTATTTATAAATAATAATAAGTAAGGTTAACATACATTCAAATTAATTTCGAAGTGGAACTGTCAAATTTTCACTTGCCAAATGAGAATCGTATGGTACCATCTACGAAATTATGTTCAAAGTAACGCTTACGCCAAATACATTGTAGATGGTACCATGTGATTCCCATTTGGCAAGCAAAAATTTGACAGTTCCACTTCGAAATTAAATTGAATCTAAACCCAGGTATAAAGCAGATTTGATCCTACAGACGTCATGGCAACACTGCCTACATTTCTGGCTGCGAGTCTGCGCGTTGAACACTAAACAACATTTTCGACATTCCAGCTTTTCGATAATTTTCCGATCGAAATACTTTTGTTCGACACAAAACCTTTCCTTCAAAATTCCGCGCGATATTTATCCATTCGAGTTTTGTAGATCTGTGTTTTTCCGTTCGATAAATTTGGCATTCGGTTTTCGTGTGGGTTCCCGTATTTATTATTTAAATACTTTCGAGAAGTATTTGAAATACTTTTGAAGTATTTAAATACATATAAAGTATTCAAATACTCTATAAAATATTTAAATACTTTTAGTTCCGCAAATAATCTTTTCAATTTTACCTCTGGCGTCCTTTGGCTGTGGATTTTGACATCCACTTCTATCGCTGCGCGCGGATCGAGTCCAGCCGGCACTCTGCAGTTTCACAGTGTTGCCAACCGTACCATAATTATGGTACATGTACCATAATTCATAATGCTTGTACCATGTACCTACAAAACCATCATGGTACGCATTTTGTACCATAATTTTGTGTTGATTGCAAATAATAAACGTGTCCATCCCAATCTATTGATAAAACGTCCTATTTGCAGCTTGGCAACGTTGAGCTCAAAAAACGCACTGACCCGACTTGACAAACTAATGTAAGGTTTACATTCGAGTTGGACCTGTCAAATTTCCGCTTGGCAAACGGGAATCATACGCTTCCATCTACATAGTATTTGTGTTCAAAGTCACGCTAACGCTAAATACATTGTGGATGTTACCATATGATTCACGTTTGCCAAGTGGAAATTTGGCAGTTCCCCTTCAAAATGAAATTGAATGTAAACCAGGCATAAGGCCTAAAAGTGGAACTGTCAAATTTCCACTTGGCAAACAGGAACATATGATAACATCTACATTGAATTTGTATGTTGATGAGTAGCTCTACCTGAGAATTGTTGTTTTATTTTGCCAAAAAAGTTTGTTTTGTTTTGCTTTTTTATATTTGATAGGATTCAACATAGTTTTATTTTTGAATACATTTTATTTTATGTTAATTTTCAAGAGAATCTTCTTTTGTTATTTTTTTATAATATATCAACGATTTATCAAATCACATGATTTCCAAAGTATTTGAATAAAGTAGTTGCATTTCAAAAGTATTTAAATACTTTTTGTATTTAGTAATTATTATTTAAATACTTTATTTTTGAGTCAAAAAGTATTTGGTATTTAAATACTTTTAGTTTGTAAGAAGTATTTAGTATTTAAATACTTTTGAAAAGTATTTTGCCCAGCTCTGCTCAAGTACACAAAAAACAAATGCAGAGTTGAATGATGATGAGCTGGACGGGGAGGCCATCGAGGAAGAAGTCATGGTCAATGTTCCTTCAGTGAAAGACATTTCAGAAAAAATGATAGAAATTCGCACGTTTTTGCATTCACGCGAAGTTCCTGAAAAAGTTTGGAATTCTTTTTGTAACCTTGAAAACTATATTGGTAATATTAACTTTTCTAACAGAATTGAACCAAAATATCAGACTTGTTTATCAAAGAGTAGGTAGGTACATGTATGTTTTTTTTTGTCGCTATTGTTTATTTAGGTTAGGTATCGTACAAAATGTCATTTATTTTCCATACTTACTCCATACATACATATATCTTTGAAAAACGCTAGTGGCATTTTTTTGGAAAACCGGCGGCATACATAATTATTATGTATGTAATAACCCCTCTTCATCAGGTAAATATCAATTGTGTACAAAAGTACATTTTTGTTTATAGTAAACCTCGGATATAGTAAACCAATTTGGATGCAATTTTTGAGTTTACTATATCCGGACTTCACTGTACATTTAAATACCTAACCTTATTCTTTCGCGATACCAATCCGTTTTGATCATGGGTCTAGGGTCTATAATGAATAGTAGAATATAATTGTGCTGTTTGTGAAGACATTTTCAACCAATGAAAACCTGAACCGACATTGCAAGAATCATTTTGGATACGAAAATACTGAAGCATCCTCAGGCGAGTATTGTGACTACTTCACCACAAGACTGACAATAAAAAAGACATTTCAGGATATTTTTTTGTGTTAAACATAATATGGGATTTTTTTTATTAATTGCAAAACCAAAATTAAAATATCACGAAAAGATGATGCATAGCCGATAAACTTATTAGATGCAATTAGAATGGTTGTAAGTCAAACATCATACACGGTAGGCCAAAAAATATAAAAATTGTACAATAATTGTAATGTACCTACCTACGCTTATTAGAAAATAAACAGCAAAACGTTATAAAGAAAAGGTGTACCAGAGTCTAGAGTTTTGCCTTATTACCAAAACAAAGCGCCCTAGATTATTTTGTTCTGTATTAAATAATAAACTCAGAGGTAGGTATAATAATATCGAATACAAAAATTGCACTTTGTATAAGATAGTTTATTGTTATCTCTATATACCTACCTACATTATGATTATTGATAGTTTACGATGTTAAAAAGATCTTTTGCGGAAATTCAAAGTTTTGTTCAATATTGTTCCATTGCAACGAAGATGAACTATGTGATTTCCTAAAAAAATTAAAATTTAAGTGGATTTCACAAAAATGCTTGAATTTGGAAAAAGTTATGAAAAAAAAACAGTACCCACGTCACAACTTTAATATTCAGGCATAACTTTTAATTCTAGACAACTTTTTTTCACGACATTTTACGGATTTTTGTGAAATCAGTGATAGGTACTTTACTGTTGTTACCTTCATCAAATTCTATATTTTTTGACCCACCCCGTGTATGATGTTTGATCTGCAACCATTCTAATCGCAACTAATAAGTGGATAGAACATATAGAACATACACCAACTTTTGATGATATTCAAATTTTGGATCTGCAATTAATTAAAAAAAATCCGATTTGTTTCACACCAAAGAATATCCTGGAATGTCTTTTTTATTGCCAGTCTTGTGGTGAAGAAGTCACGGCACAATACACGCCTGGGGACGCTTTAGTAGGTATTTTCGTCTTTAAATGATTTTTGCAATGTCGGTTCAGGCTTTCATTGGTTGAAAATGTTTTTTCACACTGAACTATCCATTATAGACCTATGATCAAAACGGAATGGTATCGCGAAAGGAAGCTAGGTATTTAAATGTATTCATGAATATTCTGATGAGATGTAAGTGCAAGATGCAAGACACAAATTTGAAACATCAAAATAACCCCATCATAAACATAAACAATCAGCCTGCTCCCCACTCTCCCAACAATCCGAGCAACCCAACTTTTACAGACAGAGATACGGCAACACTGTGGTTAGTGCATGGGAGCCGATTTTAAAAATCGATGACGGGAGCTACATCCTGCCGCGAGTCAAAAACTCGTTTTGTGCTGTCACCTGTCACTGTCATGCTGTCAGTCAAGTTTCAAAATATGGTGGAAATACTACAAAAATCAAGTAATCACCTAGTTCAATATTCGATAATTTAATTGAATTTTCACATACGATGAGTGTGATAAATAGAGAAAATTTACATGAATCTATTTCAACTGGAAGAAATAAGGCACATATTACTCCAGAAGATGTTCTAAGACTATCAAAAATCACAGACAGCTATCTGTGTGACCCTGATGCAAATATTTATGATATAGACTTCACAAGGTAAGTAATGTTGAATTTCGATTGTTTGTTCTATGGAGCAATATCTTCAAAAATCAGAATAAACTATCCGAACGTCGAATGATTTGTCTAATTTCTATTCAATTTTGACTATGCAGTTTGTTTGTATTGCCATTATTGTATTGATCATTTGAATCATGCCACTGTATGTATAATTCAGAGCTGGGCAAGCTACTTAAAAAAGTAACTAGCTACTAGCTACTAGCTACTTCAAATTATAAGTAGTTGAGCTATTAAGTAGCTTAACTACCTCTTTAAAAAAGTAGCTAAGTTCTTGGCGAAGGGTAAACCGCTGCCAGAATTTTGTACACCAGATTACAAAATATTGAGTGACTACACGGACTTCACCTGACATTACACGGAATTCACCAGAGATTACACGGACTTCACATGACATTACACGGAATTCACCAGAGATTACACGGACTTCACCTGACATTACACGGAATTCTCCAGAGATTACACGGACTTCACCTTGCTTTACATGATTACAACAGATTTCACATATTTACGTATGATTACACCTTGGATTACACATACAGTGTGTCCAGAATAAAATGATGTACGTGGGGATATCGGAAACTACAGGAGATACAGTATCGGTTAAATGGAAGAAAAGTTGCGTATTTGCGTGCCCAAGAATAATCTCACTTTGGTTTGTTTTGATTCGATACCGTAATGGAGATACAGGGTGAAAAAGAAAAATGGCCATTTTTTAAATAGCACAATATTTCGGTTATTATAAAAGATGAGGTATTGAAAATTTCTGGATCTGGGTAAGAAGATACGGTGATTTTGAAAATTGTGTCGAAAAAATTGTAGGCCCACTATGTTGCTTCCGGCCGAAGTCAACTTTTGTTTTTCTTATGGGCGCCATATTGAATTTTTTCATTTTCAAAATCCGCATTGAAAATGATTTTCAAAAATATGACTTTCATAAAAAAAAACAGACTTGACTTTGGCTGGACGCAACATAGTGGGCCTAAAATTTTTTTGACGTCGTTTTTAGAATTGTCGTATCCTCTTAACCATATCCTGAAAATTTGAAAGTTCTAGCATTTATAATAAGCAAAATTGTGTGGTTTCTTCAAAATTTGCCTTTTCCCTTTTCACCCTGTATCCACATTACGGTATCGATTTAAAATAAAACAAAGGTGGAATATTTTTGGGCATACAAATATGCTGCTTTTCTTCCATTTACGCAACGTCGTATCTTTTAAAGTTTCCAATATCCCCATATAGTGCCATAAACATCATTTTATTCTGGACACACTGTATAATGCACGGACTCCACACCTATTTTTAAGATTAAACCGAAAGTTGCAGTCATTTAATTTACAATTAAGCGAGCAATTAAGACATTTTAGTTTGGCTATACAGGGTTATTCACGTTATTCGACACGAAACATTATGGGTAAAGTATCTGATTTCAAAGATTTTTTTTTTCTGAATGGATAGGGCTTCATTTTAAAAATATTTTCATGTAATACTGGGTGTCCCTGAACACGAAACGTATCAAAGTTGTATTTTTTTAAATGGAATACCTTGTATATTATTTCATTTTTGGTTTGCATGATCAAAATTGAGGTAAGTTTGATTGAGGTTTAATACACCTAAATCTTATGGTTTTTGAAATATCTTCAATTTTGCGAAAATGTAGTATTCATTTTAACCAATTAGTTTCTCAGCTGTTGTTTTCTTTTTTTTACCAAATTAATAATCAAGCCAATTGATCAAGTTTGATGTCACACTTGTGAAACTTTTAATAAATTATACAGGGTGTCTAAAAATTAAGTCAACAACAGATGTAGAATTTAATTATCTATCTACCAACATATCTACCTGGAAAGAGTCTGCGGCCATTTTTACTCTTTCGTTTTAAACATGTAAGGGTTAAGTTAAGCTCTGCTACTGCAGATATGTTTTGAGTGGGAAGACCGACCAGACTCAACCGGGTCTTTCAAAGAGGGCAATATCTACTGTCAGTTGATTCTAAACATGTATTTAATTTACTTTTTTAATGAAATAAGAATAATCGTGCATAAATATGTCTAGAGGGTCGAAATTCTCACCAAACGATAAATGTATATGGTAACTAGTCTTTAGATACCTTCCAGGTAGGCATCATAATAATATAATGTTCTATTATGTAAACATTTCCAAGTGTGAAAAAATCAATAAATAAACTTTGAAAATCTGTATCTTGTAAACTATTAGGTCTACAGAGACCATTCTGATCTCAAATTGTAGCAAATTTAGTCTACTTTAAAAAAGTGTTCCATAGTCATAATCGAAAACTTAGTCCTTGAGGGTTGAAATTGAAAAAAACTGAATGAAAGATAGAAATTTTGGGTTTTTTTTGAAATTTGACAAATCTGGCTTCAAAAAGGGTCTTGACTCCCATCAAATGACCCCCGCTCTGAATTTTAGTCAGTTGTTTTTGATTCATTGGAAAAGCTTAAATTCAAAAAGTTGTATTCCCCCACCCTCCCGTTTTTGAGAAACTCAAAACATTTTTGGATTTGATTTTCTGGCTAAACCGTGGTTCGCACAGAAAATTTTATTTAACAAAAAATGAAGACATCAAATTCCCTACAATTTTTGTTTGTGCTAAAATAAATCTAAAACTCACCGTAACAAAGTTAGAGGGCGCCAAAGTCGACAAATGCAATTATTTCTCATTTTTGAGGATCAAATAATTTTCTTTACGATCGCAAAGTTTTTTAAAGTGAAGATCATGAAAAAAACTACACAATTCATATGCAACTTTATTTTCTACGACGAACTGTTCGCGAGATATGTCGTGAGCTGCTGCGAGAGCATTCGAAAACGCACCTGCCCCGGGCCTATTCTTATATGTAAAATATGAATATATATACGATACAACAATGAATAACAATAATAAATGATAAATATAAAACAAACAAAAAAGATACATAATAAGAAACATAAAATCAAATATTTTTAAATATGTATACATAAAAATACAGGGTGTCCGGAAATTACGCGTCAGGATTTTGGTGGGCGATTCTACATGAAAAATTAATGCTACAAACCTCTATACAATTTTTTCAAAAACTCAAAATTAAGGAAGATACAGGGTGTTAAAAAATATTTTTTTTTTCTTATTTTTTTTTATAACTTTTTTTCTAGTGTAATGATTTTCGCCAAATTTTGCATGCATGTCACTAGTGTTTCTTTGTATTCACCCTATTAATTTGACGCTAGTCGTCAATGACAAAAGGCTGAAGCTGTCCTTCACCTTAGGAAAATTACTGAGAACTTTTTTGTTTTAATCTTTTTATAAATTTGGATGTCAAATTAGTAAAGAGCATCAAAATATTTTTTAAAAAGGTGCTCGTGTTGCATCATCGTAGAATTAACGGTTTCCGAGAAAAACGACTTTAAACATTAACCGTACCTTAAATAATTAAAAATTCGTACTTTGAAAAAATTTTTGAAGTTTTTGAAAAAATTGTATAGAAGTTTGTTGCATTAATTTTTCATGTAGAATCGCCCACCAAAATCCTGACGCGTAATTTCCGGACACCCTGTATATTATACAGGGTGTCCGGGAAAATGTGGGAGATCTCTCGGATTCAGATAGAACATTAAAAAATAAGATGACAAGTTCCCATAAATTTTTTTCCTAGCGGCCCTCCCTACGGAGATACGGCCCCCTAAAGGACCCCACTGGAAATCGGTTTTTCTTGAATAACTTTTAAACGACTCAATATAATTCAATGAAAATTTAATATGATAAACAGTAGTAAGGACCTCTCAAAATACTTCCCTTAAAACATAATTAGCTTGTTTAGTTTACCAGGGACGGACTAGATTGTACATTTTAACGCTCAAATTTTTAACACCCTGTATGATAAGGAGTTAAAAAAAATAAATTTGGATACCTTGAACATTAAGCTAAAGAAAAGGTATTCTTGTTCATTGTCGATAAAATGAACCATTTTCGAGAAAAAACAATTTTTATTAAACAAAACCTCGAAAAAAGCCATGACGAAGTGGTGCTCTTGACGAAATTGTGAAACTAACTAAAAAATTTATGGGAACTTGTCATCTTATTTTTTAATGTTCTATCTGAATCCGAGAGATCTCCCACATTTTCCCGGACAACCTGTATATGGTAAAAACCAAACAACTTTGAATCTACGTCATCGATGGCACTAAGCACGTTGTTATGTGATTTGCTGGTGACCAAATGTGGCCACCAGAAAACTTCATAACAACGCGCATGGTGGCAACGATGACGTACATAGATTCAACATTGTTTGGCGTTTACTATAAAACAAAAAGTATCAATGACACAGGTAGGGCAACTTATGAAATAAAATACTTTTGGCAATAGATAATTTGAACTATTTCATTTTAATCTTATTTAATTTTAATTTTTATAATCTTGAAAACAAACGTAGATAACTTTTTCAACGCACAAATGTTCACGAAAAGAAGAAAACTAATTGCTTGATTTGGTTGAAAATAATATTTGCATATTTAGGTATAGTGCAAATGATTTCCATCGTGCATTCATTAACATTCATATTTAATTAATTGTCGTTCAAATGCATGGATATGAAATTTCTACGCATGTTCAAGCCAGATTTTAATGCAGGTAGGTGATTATTCACATTATTTTGGAAGTTTTAATTTCCCCAGTTACATGCACTAAGCAGCTGGTTTTTATTGTTAAAAAATTTACCTGAGTCAGACAAAAATCTTTGCTTTGCCCTCATATTATTACACAAAATCATTTTACTTCCAAATTTTCTGAATTTTTACGTTTTAATAAGACGTTTTAATAATTCTGAAAAGTAACGGGTAGCAAACTATAGTCGGTTATCGATGTCATGCAACTTACATAATATGCACATTTTGACATTGAATGCAATATATCTCGCGAAAAGTGCGTCGTAGAAAAAAAAATGCATATGAATTTTGTGGGTTTCTTCATGATATTTACTTTGAACAAATTAGCGACGCTAAAAAAAATTATTCGCCCTCAAAAATGCAAAAAACTGCAAAAAATGTGCATTTTTCGACTTAGGCGCCCTTTAAATTTGTAACGGTTTAGAGCTTTTTTAGTGGAGACAAAAATTGTGGAAACTTTGATTGTCTTCATTTTTTGTTCAATAAAATTTTTTGTGCGACCTACGGTTTAGCCAGAAAATCAAATCCAAAATGGTTTTGAGTTTCTCAAAAACGGGAGGGGGCAGGGGGATACAACTTTTTGAATTTAAGCTTTTCTAATGGATTAATAACAACTGACAAAAAATCAGAGCGGGGGTCATTTGATGGGACATATATTTACTGTACTAACAAACTACCACAAACAAACGCGCGGAAGAAAGACGCCTAAGCTATGATTTCCTGTGAACGACGTTGCCAAACTTTTTATTTTGTAATAATATAATCGATTTAATCGGAGCCCAAATTGGAGCTAATTATGCATTTCAATTTATTCATTCTGTGTAAAGCCTTTTTCTGTATCTTTTAAAGTCCAATAGTTACTTGAATTTCATTAACCACTAAAACAAATACTCATTTTTGTTTTTTCTGCCTGCACTAGACTACAACACTGTAGCTTTGATTACACAAATGTTACATGCATTTAACAAAGATTTCACAGATTACACGTACAGATTTCATGGATTACACATGATTACTCGTTGATTACACCTGGTTTTCACGGATTACACATAATTACTCATTCATTACACCTGGATTACCACAAGATTACACGTGGATTACATATAATTACACAAAATCTGTACACCAGATTACACCAGCGGTTTACCCCTCGGTTCTTGGTAGCTTAACTATATATTAAAGTAACTTTGAGCTACTTTTAAGCTACATTTGAATTATTTATTTATTAAATGATAATGAAACTAAAGATTCAAGAATCAAGCAAAAGATGCACACTTTAGCACATGTAGGTAATAGTTATTTACCTAACAAGTGCAGCATGTAATACTTTTCCGCACGCGACGGCAGTTGCACCAACGACGCGGAGTTCGGGCAAGCCGTTGAGGGCGGAAAAGACATTTTCCGCAAGAGTTAGGTAGGTACAATGTTTTTCCTACAAGTGTTTTTTTTCCATCTTATTGAAAAATAACAATACAATACAAATAACAATAACGAAGAAATTAACGATTATAAAAGTAGAGAAGCCTAAAATTTGATAAAATTTGAATTCTTGGATCCTGCATCAGTTATCAAAAAAGAAGGCAGGAAAGAAGGTAATGCATTTTAAAACTTCGATCCATTTCTCAGTTTACCTGTTCTGGCGATTTTTTCTTAAAAATTGGCAAGTGCTTTTTTTCACATTCGAGTGTTTTTGTCCATCTTATTTAAAGTAACCAAAATCTTTTTATAAGTCATAAATATCTTTATTTTTAACAATACAAAAATAGTACAGAAAAGTAACTTTTCACAAAACGAAAAATCGTGCGAAAAAGTAACTTTTCCGCACGCTCGTAGAAAAATACTGTTTCCTGTCAACATAACCAGTTTTTCAAACAATTTATCCGATAATCCATGTCGTCTGGGAGCATCAATGTTTGTTGCAAACGAAAAAAATCTCTCTACAGATGACGGAGAAGCTAGAGAAGTATTGAACCCCTAAAGTAGCTTAAGTTACTTAGGTAGCTAGCTACTTTTCCATGGTAGCTTATAAATACATGGAACAAAATACTCAAAGCTACAGCTACAAGCTACTTTACAAAAAAAAATAGCTTGAATAAGTTATTAGCTACCACAAAAGTAGTTAAGCTACCCACTACTTAGTAGCTAGCTACTGCCCAGATCTGGTACCATTTCAATTTATTTGATCCATTTATACAAGTTTTCGGGCCATTTTTTGTCAAGTTTTTTACTTTATGGTGTCAGTTGCAATACAGATGCTAGCTAAGCTTTAAACTCGGCTTTAAAATCAGTTACTGATAGAGCTGTATGCTGCTCCGTCAAGTTCCCCCACCCCCGATATAGGAAATGCGGGTTTCAAGTATACAGGCATTATGCACGCATTTTGCACAATTCCCCGACATCATCCAAAGCCATTTTTTTCATCTAGATCTCTCCTTTGAATTTTGCACAATTTTGCACACATGTTTTCGAATTCTGCACACCCTCCCTTACCGATCTATGCCCTAATGAAAATGTCAAGTTTCCCACCGACATTACCCAAAATCATTTTTCTTTTATGTAGATCTCTTCTCTCGACTTTCGTACATTAGACCGACTTTTGTAGATTTTGTGTGAAATGAGGCCTATACAGAGTGCGGAAGAAAGTGATTGAACAATTTTGGGATGTTTTTTTTTAGATTTGCGAATTCAACTTAAATCAACTTCAAAATTTCAGGATATACGATACTTTTAACACAATTCAAAAGAAAAAAATGATTTAACTGAAGCGGAAATATACAGGGTCCCTCAAAAATACGACAAACATTTTTTTTTGGTATGTATCACGAAATTGATAACTCATAATAACTTATAGGTAGGTAGGTATCCTACCTACAAAACGTCTTTTTGATATAAAAGTCTACTTCATCAAGTTTATCAGTTATTGATTTCACCTCGGATTTCACAATACCAGAAAAAATTTGGATGAATAATTATTAGCATCTTCCGTATGTTAAAGTGACCCTGTATACAGGGCTTTTCACTTGAAACTCCGCACGTCAATATCTCGGAAACGAATAGGAATATTTGATTTCTGTAAAAAGTAGTCAATGTATGGGGTCGAGTAGTTATTTTTCACGGTTAAAAAAATTCGACGCCTACCAAGACTAAAGCGTCGCGACGCATCGAAAATATTAATCGATTGCAGGGACTTTGAAATTACGCGCATGCTAAAGTACATGTTATTTATAAACTTTTTTGTAATTTAAGTCGAACTCATTTATTCTACTCAGTTTTGAGATATACAGTGTGTCCAAGATAAGGATGTCTATTATGGGGATCTTGAAAACCGTGAGAGATACAAGGTCGGTTAAATGGAGGCAAAGTTGCGTATTTTGATGCTTAACAAAATGCCGTTTTAAAAGCCAAGAAATTCCGACTAAGTCCGAAATTATCCGAAAAAAACCGAAATTTTTCAAAATTGTTTTCATTTTTTTCTGACCACATTTGAAGAGATATTTTGAAATGAATGGAACTTCTTCATTGCCACTTTTTGCCCTTTACAAGATAGCGTTATTAAATTGAAGAACCGACGTTTCGTCTATGAGCAGCCATCATCAACTTTGTTTTTTTAAATACGGTCCTGGATTTTTTATGACGGATTTTGAGGGCCTCTTATGTTCCTAAACCAACAATGTATCGCAATTATTCAAAAAAATTATGTTGATGGATTTTTCCATAAGAACTCATGTGTTAGAGAGAGACAAAAAATACATTTTGTAACAGAATTAATAGAGGAGGGTGTTGCACGGGGAAAATAGATAACTGCGGCTCGAATATGCTGGAACGGGTATATTTTCGGACAATTAAATACGATAAAACATGACAAAAAAACTCTCTGGAACTCTGTTCCAGAGAGTTTATCATAGGTTATCATATTCATAATTCAACAAGGCCTAATGTCGCCTTGTTCTTGACAATTATGACACGATTATTGGCTGACCAACGTTGCCAACATGTGGGTATCGCCCGTCCGACAGCGTTGCAGATTGCGGGGTTGTTACAATCTCCCCCTGTGAACCACACTATCGTCTCGAGTGTGGGGCACAACAAAATATGGTTAGTGGGAAGCAGTCTTCTTACGGGGGCGACCACGTTTTCTTATGGGTCTTGTTGGCAAAGGTAGCTTCTCATCTTCAGAGGCGCGGTATGGGTAGAGTGCTGAAACATGATATTTACCAACCACAGTCTCTGGCGAACTAGGTAAGGCGACCTCGTACGTAGTCGGGGTGACAGCTCTCATTATCACGTAGGGACCGTCGCGTCGCGGTGCGAACTTTGAAGTAAAAGTTTTGCTGGCGTTGCTTAGTACATGCGTATCGACTAGTACCTTGTCACCAACCGTAAAAGTCACATCGCGACACTTTTCATCATGGTATTTGTTTCGATGATCTTGTGATTGTTCGTGTAACTCGCGTGCTTTTCTTAAAGTGTCACTGATATTGGATAGGTAAGGGGTTATTTGCGGCACGAAATTCGCGTTTTGTACGATAGCACTAAAATCACGATTGGCATCATCGGGACAACGCAACTCGCGACCGAAAGTTAAATAAGCCGGAGTGTAGCCGTTGGAGCTACAGCGAGCGGTATTGATCGCGAAACGTATGGCCGGCAGCTTGGATGACCATACCGTATGATCTTCTACAGTCAATATGGCTAGCTGTGTCTTGAGGTCCAAGTTCTTCCGTTCGACGGGATTCGCAGCTGGATGGTAGACTGGTATCAAACTTTGATGGTATCCCAGACATTCGGCTACATGTTGCATAACAGAGCTGACAAATTGAGTGCCGTTGTCGCTCACTACTCGGCGTGGTACTCCATAGCGCAGGATTACTTCATCCAGGAGACAAGTAGCACATGCTTGGGCGGTAGCTGTCTTCAATGGAAATAACTCCGTCCATCTACTAGCCGTATCTTCGATAGCGAAGACCCAGGTGAATCCTTCTGGTGTCGCTGGCAAAGGACCGAATAAGTCGATGGATAATACTTCGAATCTTTGATTCTGTGTCGGTGTCTGTAACAATCCAGCAGGCTTGAGGTGAGAAACCTTGTACTTTTGGCATTGCAAGCATTTGCCAACGTAAGCGGTGATCTCTCTTCTCATACCAGGCCAGAAATAACGAGCGGCTATGCGCTGGTATGTTTTCTCACTTCCATAATGGCCTGCAATCTCAGAGTCATGGTATTGTGAGAGTACGTGTGGGACTCTGGTCCGAGCCACCACGAGTTGGGGCTCATCCTCGGCTCCATCTGTGTATCTATACAAGATTCCGTTATTTAATATGTATCCACGTTCAGCCCATTTCTTGAAGTGGATGTTGTGGTCCTTGGAGTCTTCCAAACTTCGAATGATTTTCTCCACTTCAGGATCTGCTAATTGTTCGTTTCGAACTTCCGAGGTACTGAGAGTAGGGAAGTCTATCGTGACGAGGTTGACATCAGCAGTATCTTCGGGCACATCACGTGGTAGACGAGACAGGGTATCGGCTATGACGTTCTTCTTACCAACGATGTAGTCGATCCTAATTTCGTAAGGCATGAGTTCAAGTGCCCAACGAGCAAGCCTACCGCTTGGGGACTTCAGCGCCATGAGCCACTTCAGGGCTTGGTGATCACTCTGTACAATCGTAGTACATCCTTCTAGATAGCCTCTGAACTTTTTAAATGCCCAAACCACTGCGAGGGCTTCCCGTTCAGTCGTATTATAGGTTTGTTCAGCAGGTGTCAACAGTCTGGATGCGTATTCAACTGGGCGTTCGTATGGTCCCTCCCCCTGGAGTAGACATGCTCCCAGAGCGTAGTTGCTTGCGTCAGTTCTCAGGATATACGGTAGTGTACTGTCTGCTTGTCTTAGGATTGGAGCGGAACATAAAATAGTTTTGAGCCTAGTGAATGCATCAACTTGTTCGGGACCCCAAGTCCATTTGACGTTTTTCTTGGTTAATGTAAGTGGCCTAGCCACATCGGCGAAATTCTCTATAAACCGACGGAACCATGAGCAGGTCTGAATGAATCCTAACAGTTGCTTAACGTTACCGGGTGGTGCCAAGTTCATAATCGCTGCGACTTTTTCTTCACATGGTCGTATCCCCTCTCTGGACAGGATGTGTCCCAAATATTGGACTGCTTCACAGGCGAATGAACACTTGGGCCGATTTAAGGTTAACTTGTATTGGGCAAGCCTTGAGAATATTTTTCCAAGATCTTTTATATGGTCCTCGAACGTCGAAGATATGATAATGAGGTCATCCAAGTAGGCTAGAATGAATACGTCCTGTATTCCTGACCTGTACCTATCGATGAGCCGTTGAAACGTACTCGGAGCGTTTCGCAATCCGAACGGCATACGTTTGTAGCGGAAAGTGCCAAATGGGCAGACGAATGCAGTTTTGTCTCTGTCTGAAGGCTTCACATTGATCAGATGATATCCACTTCTAAGGTCCAGAGTTGTAATGTAGCCAGTTTGGTTGGCTGCATGTAAAAGATCGTCAATCCTCGGGATCGGGTATCTGTCTGGTCTTGTGATGGCATTCAAAGCTCGGTAGTCTACCACAAGGCGAACTTCATTATTTTTTTTTGGAACCAGCACGACGGGCGCTGCATAAGGGGACTCGCACTCTTCTATGTAGTCATTCTCCAGTAGCTTGTCCAATTCTTTGCGTAGAATCTCCTTTTTGGGCTCTGACATCCTATACGGTGGTACAGCGATGGGAGTGTCATACAATAGTACGATGCTGTGCTCGGCGTAGGGCGTTGGATCTTTGGAAGGAACGAAAATCTCAGAGTTTTCACACAGGAGTGAGTTGAGTCTACTTCGTTGCTCTTCGCCAAGCATTCGCGCTTCGTCGTCACGGAGATCAAGGCGATCGTACTGTAAACTATTGATTTCATAAGTAGTATCAACGTCAGAGTCAAAGAAGAACGATGACTGAAGATCCTCACCAAAGCTATACTGATTTTGTGGCACATTAATAACAAGGTTAGCCGCCATGATGAAATCAACGTCAAGAAGTGTGCGGCTGTTCTCGTTTTCAGGTACAGATATGAATATGGTGGGAACAGTTTTGTTCTGTAGTGTGACATCAACTTTGAAAATAAATGCCTCAACCTTACGTTTAACTCCATCTGCTAAAGTCATGAGTAGATGTTCGATTGTATACGGGATCGAGTCTTCCATAAGTAGGCGCGAAAATGATGAGCCAGCGACACTGCATTTTGCACCCGTATCAACAAATGCAAACCCGCGATGAGCATTGACAAATATGGGTACCAAGGGCCTGACTTGCATTTTATTATCGTCCACAGAGTTGAAAAGAAATTCCGCGTTAACCGTATTCACGTTGGTTGGCTTTGGCTTGCAATTCGGGCAGTTGCTTTTGATGTATCCCGGCGCACCACATCCGTAACACAACACACCGGTTGCTGAAAATTCTGGCGGCTTCACAGGAGTAGAATTTACCAAATTTTTAACCAAAGGCGGAGATTGTCTCTCAGAAGTCTTATTTTTACTGGCTAGTTTACGGCAATCGTCCACTGAGTGTCCAGTGTATTTACAAAAGGAACATCGCAGCTTTCTGGCAGTGCCTCCGACACTTGAATCATTTGCGGTTGTACGTTCTCCCGAAACGTCGAAAGTTTCCTCTGCCAAACGAGCATGAGTGAGAAATTCACTAAATGTTGATACTTTATCACGTGGAACTTTCTCGCGGATTTTCCGGTGTACTAGTCCATAAACCATATCTAGCTGTATTTCTTCCGAGAGCGTACCGGGAGGCAGCTGAGCTAGAATAGAACGGGCTTTACATACGAAAATGTCTGTTTTAGTTTTCAAATCTTGCTCTTGGGCGAACAGTTCACGATACACTCGGTAAGCAGGCTTAACTGGCCCGAAAGTTGAACGCAGTAAGTCTATGGCTTCCTGCCAGGTCGTCAGTGAAGACTTCACGCCCTGGTACCATGTCGCGGCAAAACCATCGAAGAGCATTGGTAGTCCTTTCAAAGCATTTTCATCTGAAATGTCCGTGCAACTTTTGAAAATTTCAATCGCGTCAATAAAAGCTTTAACGTCTGCGACAGCTGAGCCGTTAAAACGCGAATTACACTTGCTAAAGTTGGCACTGTGAGCTACAGGAGGAATCTGAACTGGCTGTACATTAGCCGTGGTCAGGCGGCCCATTAGTTCGCGAAATTGCTCGTCTGTAAGCGTGACTGATGCCATTTTGTTTGAGCGAAGGTAGTATGAGTGTCCAGGACCTTCCACGATGCAGCAATAGCACAAGAAAAACAGGAAAAACTACTTACAGTTTGACAGCTTCCACTCAAACCAATGATCTGTCCCCTCGAACACGTCATATGAAAAACACTCTACCTATTCGTTGAATAGTTCGTATTGTCACTGATTCTTGATGTAGGTAGATGTAGCACAGAAAATTTCTTGATTTTGACGAGTTTTTGGTGATCACTCACGCACAAAAATGTTTCAAAAATCTCTGACTGTCTCTCAGTGAAACCTCACTTACAAAACGAGCCACTAAGGTCCACAATTATTGTCCAAAGTCTTGGTTTACGTCGATAACTCACACGCAAAGCCGAACTGTATCAACCATATTCATTCCAAACAAGTCGTAGATCACACAATTTTAAATTCCCGTGGCCCCACGTTGGGCGCCAGTTTGTAACAGAATTAATAGAGGAGGGTGTTGCACGGGGAAAATAGATAACTGCGGCTCGAATATGCTGGAACGGGTATATTTTCGGACAATTAAATACGATAAAACATGACAAAAAAACTCTCTGGAACTCTGTTCAAATTCAAAAGATAGGTTATCATCATGATACTACGACAAACAAGATATGCTCACTAGCCGAACGAGTTTTGAACTGAACTGCGCATCAAGCTATCCGGTGACCCAATTGGATAAAATAGCATTGGAAAGCATGGCTTATACTGCGATTTTGTTGAATTCTGATGATTATAGTTGGTTATTTACCCCAAAATGAATAATATGTATTTAGTTGGCTATCTATCTATCCAAAATTGATAATATAATCTACGCAAATCCCACCAGATTGGTTAAATAGTATTTAAAAAAAGATCGTATTTTCAATTTTGCCGTTACATTGAAAAAACATTTTTCTCAGTTGGTTTTCGACGTTAGACAGGATGTTTGAGGTGAAACTTTTTTATGTGCGGTGGGAGTGGAATTTCAAGGTCGCGACACACTTGGTTCTTTGTGGTTTTGTGTGGTTTTTTGTGATTCTATGTTCTTTTCTTCCTTCTTTTTTGGTTTTATGAGTTTCTTTGAGAATCTATGTGGTTCTTTGTGATTTTATGTGGCTCCATGCATGTGGTTATTTTTGATTCAGTGTGGTTTTTGTTGTACTAAGTGGCTTCTTGTGGTTCTATGTGGTTCCATGTGGTGTTGTGGTTCTAAGAGGCTTTTTGCAATTCTATGTGGTTCTAAGAGGTTTTGGCATGTGGTTTCTATGGTTTTTTGTGTTTCTACATGGTTCCATGTGGTTTTTGTGGTTCTTGTGGTTCTATATGTGGTTTTTAGTGGTTCTATATGTGTTTTTTTGGGTTACTGTGTGCTTTTTTGGTTCGATGTGGTTTTTCCGGTTTGTTGAGTTTTTTTTGTGTTTCTATGTGGTTCTATGTGTCTTTTTTGTGGTTCCATGTGGTTTTTGTGGTTCTATGTGGTTTTTAGTGTTTTTTTTTTGTGGTTTTTCAGGTTCGTTATTGTGTTTTATGTAGTTCTTGTGGTTCTATGTGTTTTTTTTGTGGTTCCATGGGGTTCTTGTGGTTTTCAGTGGTTCTATATGTGTTTTTTTGTGTTTCTATATGTGGTTTTTGTGGTTCCATGCGGTTTTTCTGGTTCTATGTGGTTCTTTGTGGTTTTGAGAGATTTTTTGTTTTTCTATGTGGTTCCATGTAGATTTTTGGTTCTTTGTGTTTCTATGTGATTCTGTATGTTTTTTTTGTGGTTCCATATGGTTTTTCTGGTTCCATTGCGGTTTTTCAGGTTCCATGTGGTTCCTTGTGGCTTTTTGTTTTTCTACATGATTCGATGTGGTTTTTGTGGTTTTGGGCAATTGCAAATGTCTCTCTTTGTCACAAAAGTCGTCTTCAGAAAAATGGTTTGAACAAATTCTAGCATATTCAACATAAAAACTGTCCTTTTGATAACACTTCTGTATCCATATCTTGCGAATATACTTGGATGTTGGAAACCGAAATAAACGGTATTTACACGGACGGTTTTCTTCATTTTTCTTATTGCTGCTTCTGCAGAACATCACGGCACAGTACACCATCATCAAATTATGCGAAATTCACGAAATAATAAGACATTATATCACACAAATATCAGAACAACAACATTTACACTGCAAACTGACAGAAGCTTGACAACATAACCTCACAAAGGTCACCCGACAAGATGCGCGTGAGCTTATCTGTTTGTCGTAGTATCATGGGTTATCATATTCATAATTCAACAAGGCCTCTTGTCGCCTTGTTCTTGACAATTATGACACGATTATTGGCTGACCAACGTTGCCAACATGTGGGTATCGCCCGTCCGACAGCGTTGCAGATTGCGGGGTTGTTACAATTTTTAATAGGATTAAAAACAACCACTTCTTTTTTAATTAGTGCGATACCTCGTTGGTTTAGGAACATAAGAGGCTCTTGAAATCCGTAATAAAAAATCCAGGACCGTATTTAAAAAAGCAAAGTTGATGATGGCTGCTCATCGACGAAACGTCGGTTTTTCAATTTAATAACGCTATCTTGTAAAGGGCAAAAAGTGGCAATGAAGAAGTTCCATTCATTTCAAAATATCTCTTCAAATGTGGTCAGAAAAAAATTAAAACAATTTTGAAAAATTTCGGTTTTTTTCGGATAATTTCGGACTTAGTCGGAATTTCTTGGCTTTTAAAACGGCATTTTGTTAAGCATCAAAATACGCAACTTTGCCTCCATTTAACCGACCTTGTATCTCTCACGGTTTTCAAGATCCTCATGATAGACATCCTTATCTTGGACACACTGTATATCTCAAAACTGAGTAGAATAAATGAGTTCGACTGAATAACAAAAAAGTTTATAAATAACGTGTACTTTAGCATGCGCGTAATTTCAAAGTCCCTGCAATCGATTAATATTTTCGATGCGTCGCGACGCTTTACTCTTGGTAGGCGTCGAATTTTTTTAACTGTGAAAAATAACTACCCGACCCCATTCATTGACCACTTTTTACAGAAATCAAATATTCCTATTCGTTTCCGAGATATTGACGTGCGGAGTTTTAAGTGAAAAACCCTGTATATTACCTCTCAAGTTAAATCATCTTTATCTTTTGAATTTAAAAAGTCCTGATAGTTTGAAGTTAATTTAAGTTGAATACGCAAATCTCAAAAAAAAACATCGCAAAATACGAATTGGCATAAAAATGTATTTTCTTTTATTTCAGAAGGACTATCAGAAAAATACCAAATACATCCCGAGGTACTTGTCTTAGCTATATACCCTTGTGGTACCTAGTGGTACAAATTTCGTAAAAAATCATGATTTAGCAAAATGGCAGTATCTTAAAAAAATTAAAATTGCATCACTTTGTTCCGCACCCTGTATAACATAAAAAACCTCATCTCTCACAAAATCTATGAAAGCCAGTTTCTTTGGATTTTCTTGATTATATTATCTTAAAATTTGCCTAATTCGATGAATAATTATTGCATCACATGCATATGGCATTTCTTCTCAATCTTTTGTTGTCTTAATTTTTCAAGAATGTATGCATGGCTAATGACAAAGCACGTATAAAATAGATAGGCCTATTACGGCAAGAAAAATAAGGATTTTTTGTGAAATTCTTGAAAATCTGTATGAAGATATGCATCTTTTATGCCCACGTACAACCTCTGGGGCCATGGTTTTGATTAAGGTTAAGTGAATCTAAAGTTGAACTTGGTTTTTTACAGCATATTCACTTTTCACTCGCAAAAAAGCACACTCATTTTCACTCTGCTAGTCTAGCAAAACAAAAAACAGCGCGTTTAACTTTGTGAAAAAAGTTTGAAAATCATACATTTCAAATGTTAAATTATGCAAACGAGTTGATTGAAGTAAACAATAGTAAAAAATAAACTATAACCAATCTCTTGAATGTCAACCGGTCGAGCGGTGTAGAAAGAGCGCGAAAATTGAATTTGACCAATCAAAACGAGCGAAATCGTTAATGGGGTCTAACACTAGTTGGTCGGTGAATACGCCACCCTGTATCTCTGTTAATGTCAAGTGGGGGTGATAGCTGCCCTCAGAATTTCAGATAGAAAGGGGGGTCGAGTGATACCTTATTTCTACAACTGCCGAGTTTCAAGCCTCTGCTGTCATTCCTATTGATATGACAGCTTGTAAAAAAAAAATATATTTTTTATTCAATCAATAATTTCCCGCAAGGGTTACCTTCTTCAAACCAAGACGATATGATGAGGGACAGAAGATCTTCAAAATGAGATAATACTCAATCCTTTTGACGATTTTTTTTTTTTATTTTTTTTTGGTGAAATAAATTCTCATTAAAACAATTGAGTCATAGCTCATTTTAAAGATCTTCTGTCCCTCATCATATCCTTTCAGATTAGAGTAGTTAACTCTTGCGGGTAATTATTTATTGAATAATTTTTTTTTTGAAAATTTTGTTTTTGGCAAGCTGTCATATCAACAGGAATGACAGCAGAGGCTTGAAAAACGGTAGATAACCAGGTAGGGTTTCCAAATTTCGGGTTTTCGGGATTTTTAATTTGGGATCTCGGGATAAATCTCGAAATACGGGAAAAAATTGAAAAATAATTTGTAGGGTTATAATAATTACATAATATTTTTTAACTATCATAAAAGAGCTTATATTCACTGGAAGATAATGTGTATTGTATCGTGACCAATACAGGTGTTACAAGGTGATATTAATTTTGTTGAACGTTTTGGTAACGTCATAAATTCCCGGGATGACACATTTTACGATATTTTTCACATTTGTAATCGTGAAATGAGTTCCCCCGTGAAATTATCACGTCACTAAAGTGTAAAAAAAATGAAGCCGTTTCTCGTATCGCTTTGTAACACCAAAACTCGTCCTTGAAGTGTTTCACGTCACCAAAATGTAAACAAAAAAATTGAAGCCGTTTTTGATACATCGCATTGTAACACTTTAAAAACTAACCCTGTATAATACATGACATAACATTTCGGGATTTCGGGATTTCTTTCGTGATTTTGGGATGGAAAAATGTTCGGGATCCCGGAATCCCGGGATTGGAAACCCTATAACCAGCGAAGGGCCTTCAAAATAAGGTATCACTTGACTCTCCTTTCTATTTAAAATTCTGGGGATAGCTATCACCCCTGCTTAGGAGATGACAGGTGAAGGGTGAAAATACCAAAAAAAAGTGTCCCCCATAAAACAAAAATTGATGTCTCCAAGCGATTTTTGATCAATCACCTAACACCTGAGAAAACCTGGGTGGGAAGTTTCTCGTGCCCCACCCCGTGCCCCACCCTGTATAGGAAAATGTGCAGAATTCAGAAATGAAATCTTTAAAAATGTAAATAAGTTGGACGAAAGTTCATTCTCAATTTAGTCTTGGTGCAAAGTTCAGAGAATAAAATAGTCTTGGATGATGACGGAGGAAAACTTGAGAAGGAGAAAAGGGAAAGTGTGCAAAATTTGAAAATATGGGTGCCAAATCATGCAAACTTCTGAGAAGAGGTCTAGGTAAAAAGAAATTATTTTGAGTAATGTCGGGGGGGAAACTCAAGGTCATGGATCGTCAAGGAAGGGTGTGCAAAATTCAGAGAAGAGATCTACATAAAAAAAAGATTTTGGGTAATGTCGGGGGGGAACTTGACATTTTCATGAGGGCATAGATCAGTAAGGGAGGGTGTGCAAAATTCGAAAGCATGTGTGCAAAATCCAAAGAAGAGATCTACATAGAAAAAAATGGTTTTGGGTAATGTCGAGGGGAAACGTGACATTTTCATAAGGGCATAGATCAGTAAGGGAGGGTGTGGAAAATTCGAAAACATGTGTGCAAAATTGTGTAAAATCCCTACATAAAAAAATATTTTGGGTAATGTCGGGGGGAACTTGAAATTTTCATAAGGGCATATATCGGTTAGGGAGAGTGTGCAAAATTCGAAAACATGTGTGCGAAATTGTGCAAAATCCAGAGAAGAGATCTACTTAAAAAAAAATTGGATAATGTCGGAGGGGGGGGAAACTTGAAATTTTCATAAGGGCATAGATCGGTAAGGGAGGGTGTGCAAAATTCAAAAACATGTGTGCAAAATTGCGCAAAATTCAGAGAAGAGATCTTCATAAGAAAAATATTTTGGGTAATGTCGGGGGTGGGGGTGAAACTTGACTTTTTCATGAGGGAATAGAACGGTAAGGGAGGGTGTGCAAAATTCGAAAACATGTGTGCAAAATTCAGAGGAGAGATCTACTTAAAAAAAATATCTTTTGGGCAATGTCGGGGGGGAAACTCAATACATATTTTCATAAGGGCATAGATCAGTAAGGGAGGGTGTGCGAAATTGTGCAAAATTCAGAGAAGAGATCTACTTACAAAAAATGATTTTGGGTAATGTCGGTGGGAAATCTTGACATTTTCATAAGGGCATAGATCGGTATAGGAGGGGGTGCCAAATTCGAAATTATGTGTGCAAAATCCAGAAAAGAGATCCACATAGAAAAAAATGGTTTTGGGTAATGTCGGGGGGGAAACTTGACAATTTCATGAGGACATAGATCGGTAAGGGAGGGTGTGCAAAATTTGAAAACATGTGTGCAAAATTGTGCAAAGTGCGTGCATAAAATTCAGAGGAGAGATCTACATGGAAAAAAATGGTTTTGGATGATGTTGGGGGGAAACCCTCAAGTTTTCCCCCTCATCAAACAGAGTGCTCTAGTCTCTATGGAAAAGGTGTGCAAAATTCAAAAATATGTGTGCAAAATGCGTGCATAATGCCTGTATACTTGAAACCCGCATTCCTCGACATCGGGGGGGAAACTTGACGGTGCCTGTATTGTGTAGTACACCACATTTCATGCAAGGGAAACTCATAGTTTCTTTGGAAAAAAAACTATGTCTTGTAAACACTAGGTATAAACGTATTTTGGAATTTTCGAAGGCGAATGTGAAAAATTATCTTTCGTTCAACTATTCTAAAGAGAGAAAGTGCTAGATGAATCACTTTTTTGTAAAAACAAACACTATTTTAGGAACATTGTTTCAACAGAACCTTTTCCAAAAATCTCGATTTGTTCCAGTTGTTGGTCATTGAAATGTACAATTTTTGTGGTTCTCATGTACTACGGTTGCTTACGTTAACATTAAAGAAGTAAAAAAAATTATTAAGCAGGACAAACAAATTTCAAATATTTTATTTACAACTGATCGAATTCGATATTATTTGTCACAACTTTTGACAGTTTTTGTTTTGGACGCTTCCGCTAGCGGAGGCTGCTGGCTAAAACCGCTGACCAAAAATTAAGCGGAAATTATCTCGCTGTTTTGCTGTTAAGTAGGGCAGAGTGAAATGTTTGACGGTTATGTTCGTTTACATGACATGTTTTTGGATTTTTCTTCAAGCATATCAGCAGTTTGGCTAAAATGGTGAAGTGGAATGTTGTCTTGGATGAAAGGGATGTGGTGCTGATAAATGTTAACATTATCGGACGGCAAAATGTTTTATGTAGTTGAGGAAAAACAGCCATTCAGGGATCTGATCCAGAATCCATAAATGTACTCAAAATAAAATCGCTATCCATCGTGGTCGATACCGAACTTGCGTTTTGAAAGTTCGATCTCGCAGCTGCGTCACAGTCCGCTTACGACTCGGCTTACGACTTCATGTAACTCAGCAGCAGCTGTCAGTGAGTTCAGGACAAAATTAGCAGGAAAAAACGCGCTGATTATTTTCCGCTCAATCGCTGTTTTGTGTTGAACAAAGGCAATAGGTTTGTTCCAACCTACACAATTGGTATCGTTCCGGAACGGTTTTTGGAAGTGGTAGAATTGAACTCGGAATTGAATTATCGCGCATGATTTATTTTTTTCATTTCCATCACGATCCCAGAATCGAAGCAGTTGGAACGGATCTCCGTACAGATTTCAGGAATCAGTTTTTGAACCTTTTTCGATCACTCATTATAATGAAATATTTTCATTAAAAAAAAAGAAAAAACGAGAATCTTTTCTGAACCATCAACAAAGAAACACATTTACTACTCCATAGTAAATACAATGCCAAAACATACATAAATGAACTTAAATGGCGGTGCTAGGCTAGAGTGCGCATGTCATCCCAACCGATTCCCACTTTAAGTCAGGTATAAGGCTTGTTCCAACCCGAGCGCTAACCTTACTTGGGACGAACCTCGTCGTGCGCACTAAAGAAATTCATTTTCAGCTGCTTATGAATGATTCCTTGCACCGTCCCGTGACGCGTTCCAAGCTAACTTGGAACCGTTCGGGAATCGATTCCTGAAAGATTCTTTCGATATCTGACTAAAAGTGGGGATTGACTGGGATGACATGCGCACTATAGCCTAGCACCACTATTTTAGTTTATTTATGTATGTTTTGGCTTTGTATTCACTATGGAGTAGTCGAGGGAGTAGTAATAAATGTGTTTTTTTTGTTGATGATGCAGATAAGATTTTCGTTTTTTCTATCTTTGAGTGAACATATTTCATAATAATGAGTGATGAAGAAGGATCAAAAACCGATTTCTCAAATCGGTAGCTAAATCCGTTCCAACTGCTGTGATTCTGGGACCGCACAGTGAAACTCTCTAAGACAAAAATGCCTTGGGAAAAAAAGTTAGCTGTTTTTCTTTGAAAAGTGTAATACCCGATATAATTCGCGATGCAAACAAAAACACCAGTTTTTTTCAAATAATAAAACAGCCTCATCGCAAGTCATCAGTTGTGACTTGAATTGAAAATATTTATTCTAGATCTGTTTTTGCGCATGAAAGTTGCACTCGATTTGCTAGAGGACGGATGGACCAAAAATTGAAAGATATGACTAAAAGTGATTATTGATAAAAAAAGTATGCTTGCATGCCAAAAAAAAACTACTATTTCAAAATTGATCTTTATTATGCAGGACGTCTCAAAAATACAGGGTGTCCCGAAATTAGACGAAAACTTCATATTAACTAGTATCCACAGACTCTTCGTTTTCAAGATACAGAGTATTGAAGGTGAAGACCAGATGACGGTTTTTCGTGAATATTTTCCAAACCTGTAAAGATATAATTGGGTAAAATTTTGTACGTTACCAACCCTTTTACGCTTTACTTAATGAACGGAAACTTAGTATTGTATTACCTTCATTGCTAGGGAATACAGGGTCGGGCTTGGGAAAAACAACCAAAAAATTTGGGGCCTATTTTTCTCAAACCCGTCTCTGTATATCCCACTCATAAAGGGTAAACAATAGTGAGCTTTTGTTCATTAGATAGAGTGTAAAAAGTTTAGTAACTGTACCAAATTTTATTCAAATATCTTAACAGGTTTCGAAAATATCTACAAAAAACCGTCATCAGATCTTCACCTTCACCACCCTGTATTTTGAAAACAAAGAGTTTGTGGATACTAGTTTACATGAAGTTTTATTTTTTATTTTGGGGCGTTTTTCTCATAATATTTTGAACATCCAAATCAATGAAATAATGATCAACTGCTGCCTTGAGGTGAACATATTCAAGGCTTGCAGCAAAAAAATGTTACACTGAAGCGACCAAGAGTAAAACCTGGAAAATATTTGCAAGTTTCTGAAATGGTCGCTAGGGGGCGTTTCAACCAACACCAAGTGGAAAAATAAGATTAAAAAAAAAATGGTCCAATGAAAATATATCGATGGTATTATTTTCATTTTCAAAACGTCTTTACCATCTATCAAAATAAAGCGGTGGGGGAAGCTCAATTTTTGTTTAAACAAACGGATATTTCTCCCGTTTCGCTCAACCGATTTTGAGAAACTTGGGCTCATACGAAAGAGCATAATCTGCACTACAAAATGCTTGTTTGGTTTTGAATTTGTCACCTTCGCCGTCAGCGCTAGATGGCGTTAATTGAAATGGTAGTTTTTTTTGAGTGTTTTTCAAGGTTTTTTCTAAAAAAAAAAACAAAAAATTTGGTGATTTTTCTTTTTGTTTTTTTTTTCAATTTTTTAATAGAAAAATGTATCCTCTTATAAATATAAAAAATCTATGTATATAAAATCTTAAAAATATATAAAAATGAATATACCAATTCATTTGATTTTTTTGAAAAAAACTCAAAAATATGCTACCATTACAGTTAACGCCATCTAGCGCCGACGCATAAGTTCTCTCCGATTCAAAATCTCGATAACATTCGTCCAGTATGTTTTCGTGAAGCGAAGGGGGTCGATTAAGTCCCCCCCCCCTCAGTAAATAAAATTGAATTTCAATCACGCAATCCAAATATACCCCTTATGCACCGTTGTGCACCACCCGTAAAAAGTGTTGCACCATCTCGTACGAGAAATAAGATACCCAAATGTATGGGGGGGGGCAACTTAACGCCAGCTCCCCCCACTGAACTTTGTTCAATTTTTTTGGTGGAATATTATGGAACTTCAAATGCACTGTTATGCACCACACTTATAGCGTTTTCGATTGGTAAAATCGGGCAGCACTGGTGCAACACTCGGGCAATATTTATGTTCGATTGGTAGAAATCGAGCGGATTTGTATGTTCGATTGGGAAACCGGGTCAATGAGTTTTGCACTCAGTGCAGATTTTTCGGCACGAGGTCTTTGAGCTCGTGCTGGTATAGTGCAATTTCAGTGCATTAGCAAAATTGAAAAAAAACATGAAAAATGGTGTATATAAACGTCGCGTGAGGTGATTCTGTGAGTGGACAACAGATTTCGAGTTAGTTATTATTGTTGGAATCTAGTAGTGCCGGAAAAAAAGAAATACTGGCGTTGACGAGTTATGGAAAACCAGTACCTACTCAAAACTGAATTAATTTCATTTAAAATCTGGTGCATATACCTAATTTCTCAAAAAAATGTTTCCAAGTATCTATGATCTATATAATACAAAACTATTGATTGGTCTCAAGATTTTGTCATTTGGCAATGAGAAATGGACTTCTAATTAGTTTAGTTTTAGAGTCACTTCAGCCGCTACGCAGAGACAACATAATATTAGATTTTCAAAAAGTTTAATGATTCCAATTTCAATTCAATCGGGATTTCACCGTGCAGTATTATAGCACACGATGAAAAATGTATGTTCGATTGGGATTGCCCTAGAGCAAATTTTCATCATAACTGGTTTTGCCCGAGGTCAAACCCAGTGCAACCCTTGTTTTCCCAATCGAAAACACTATTAGTTTCATTTGCACCCTAGGGTTCAAAAGATTCGCCTTGATAAAATTCAAGTCTGCCCCCCCACTCAATTTTTTTCCACTTTTTTGGTGAAATATTATGGAACTTCAAATGCACTGTTATGCACCATACTCAAATTCATTTGCACCAGGGTTCAAAAGATATTCGCCTTGAACAAATCTAAGTCAGCCCCCCCCCTTCTAAATTTTTTTCAACTTTTTTGGTGAAATATTATGGAACTTCAAATGCACTGTTATGCACAATTCTTAGTTTCATTTGCACCCCCAGGGTTCAAAAGATATATTAAAGCCCCAAATATTTCTAGCCACAATGAATAAGATTATACAGGGTTAGGAAAAATCACCAGAACGGTCGATTATTTCAGAAGATACACGTGCTGGAGAAAAATGTCTCAAATAAAAGTTGTGAGGCTTTCAAAAATCTACATATCTGTGGTAAATTGAAACATACAGAGTCGGTCATAAAGTTATGGCAGATCAAAGTTGCATTTTTTTAAATGGGACCTCCTGTATATTATTGGATATTTCAATTCTTCTTTCAATTTTGAGCAAAAGCTATTGTGCACATGATTCCTAAATTTAGCCGTTTTCGAGTTATCGCCTTTTATAAATGATATTTTTGCATGTTTGACATGCTATAAAACAAACTCAAACGGTTCAAGATAGAGGAAAACGGACTGCGCTATCTAGTCTCAACTTTTCAAGAGCTATTTAGGTACATAAAATTAATTGTGGTCGAAAAATGTCAAAATGGGCCGAAAAAAAGTTGACAGTTGGCAATACTTTCTAGTCATATGACAGAATAGCTCTTGAAAAATTAGCATTAGAAAGTACAGACCATTTTTTCCTCTCTTGAACCGTTTGAGTTTTATACAGGGTTTTATAGCTTATCAAAGGTGCGAAACTGTCATTTTTAAAACGCGATATCTCAATAACGGTGGAATTTAGGAACATTATTTGAATCACAATTTATGCTCAAAACTAAACGAAGAATTGAATTATCAAATAATATAAGGGGGAAGCCATTAAAAAAAATGCCACTTTGATCTGTCATGACTTTATATCGACCGTTCTCGTAATTTCTCCTAACCCTGTATTTTTCTGATCTCAAAGATACCATATCAATTTGTTGAAATTTCGCTCAGCTGTTTTCGAGTTATTTAGTTTCGAATTTCCACCAAACAAGGCCTTAGGTTTTATAGGTTGTAAATTTTGTCTCTCTGCCAGAATAATCATGGAAACTAACGACTTTTCGAAAAGTGTTGTTTCCTCTTGAAGTCAGTATTTTTTATTTTGCTGTACGATAAAAAATAAATAAGTTATGAGGGGTTTCAGTCACTCGGTACATTGTTTTTTTTCCTATAAAAACCATACTTGAATACATTTGTTCGCTCAATAGTGTGAGGCTACAGTTGCGAATTGCAGTTACACCAAAAAAGTCGAAAACAATTTAGCGGGCGTGCTAACTCTAGTTTTTTCAAGGCGAATATCTTTTGAACCCTGGGGGTGCAAATGAAACTAAGTGTGGTGCATAACAGTGCATTTGAAGTTCCATTATATTTCACCAAATAAGTTGAAAAAAATTTAGTGGGGGGGGCTAACTTAGATTTTTTCAAGGCGAATATCTTTTGAACCCTGGTGGTGCAAATGGAACTAAGTATGGTGCATAACAGTGCATTTGAAGTTCCATAATATTTCACCAAACAAGTGGAAAAGAATTTAGTGGGGGGGCTGACTTGAATTTTTTCAAGGCGAATATCTTGAATGAAACTTAGTGTGGACATAACAGTGCATTTGAAGTCCCATAATATTCCACCGAAAAAGTTGAACAAAGTTTGGTGGGGGGGGTCTGGCGTCCAGTTGCCCCCCCCCCGCTCATAGATTTGGGTATCTTATTTCTCGTACGAGATGGTGCAAAACTTTTTATGGGTGGTGCACAACGGTGCATAAGGGGTGCATTCGGATTGCGTGATTGAGATTCAATTCTATTTACTAGGGGGGGGGCAACTTAATCGACCCAAGCGAAGGTGACAAATTCAAAACCAAACAAGCATTTTGTAGTGTAGATTATGCTCTTTCGTCGTTTGCGCCCAAGTTTGTCAAAATCGGTTGAGAGAAACGGGATAAATCTCCGTTTGTTAAAAAAAAAACAATTGAACTTCCCCCACCGTTTTATTTTGATTAAAAAAAACGTTTTAAACAAAAAGTGTAGGTAAATAGTCAATTAATATGGAAATGATATCATCGATATATTTTCATTGGGCAAAATTCTATGAAAATCCTATTCTTCTACTTGGTGTTGGTTGTTACACCACCTAGCGACTATTTCAGAAACTTGAAAATGTTTTCCTGGTTTCTCTCTTGGTCGTTTTTGTAGTAAATTTTTTGCGGCAAGCCTCCACCATGAATAGTTTCCGGGATATAGCCGCTCGCTATCCTTAGCTGATGACCCTGTACAGTGCAATTCTTTCAACTGTCCTCACTGCCTTCTAACTTCCGAACCGTTTGATATATTAGAACCGAGATTAGAACTAAATTTGGAGACATCATGAGCACGTTCTGAATTTTTTGACATATCTAGCAGTGACAGATGAAAATGTCAAAATGGCAGCTGAGCGCAATTTTGAATGAAAAGTTCAAATGGAAATGTGGGTGAAGTTTCTTCATCCTTATTAAACCCTGAAAGTTTGAAGTCGCTGTCTCTTTCTGATTTTCCTATTTTGAGGTTTTCGTGGCATACGGACAGAAAGGGAAATGGGAAAAGTTTGCTCCAGGCGAGATTTGAACCCACGGCCTTTGTCATACCAGAACTCTCTTTAAATATCTTTATTCATTGTATGTTTACAATTTGGTGTTACAAAATGTCTTCCCTCGCTAGACCGAGGGGGTGGTTGCTTATACAATTACAAACAACATTACTCTAGCCTAGATACATGTATAGGGAGGTGGTTCCTTCAACATACCTTCACTAGAAAAGAGGCAGACAGCAAAGGCCTGCGGACTAGTGGTAGCCCCAAAAACCTATAACTTTCCTTAAAGCAAGGCAAGTCGCATCCCTCCTACATTAATAATGTTTTCGGATGCAAGGATGAATGACCATCGAAATGACTCCAGAAAATTATGTTAGTTTGGGTTAGTACGAAGTAATAAGATGTGTGAGCGATGTCGTTCGAGGAAAACTGAACAAAAACCTCATTGAAATTGCGTTTTACTAGACACTTATCATGAACCGAAACGTTGTCCATAGATGCTTATATTAAACTGCAAGAACAATCAATCGAACATTCATTATCGCCAAAACTTCTTCGCCAAATCAACATGAAGCACGCGCTGCGCAGTGCCCACCACCTGCTAATTTGTCGAAGAGATAGCATTTGTTTTCTGACGTCACGCCAGGCAGAACCATCTCACTGCAGTGTGTCTAAATTCGTCTTTCCGAGCCACAAACAGCTGCGCGCAGTACCATGTAAGGGGCGCTTTTGTGTAGAGCGGCACCACAGAGTCATTCCTCCAACTATCCGATCCCCCAGTACAGCTCCCTCCATTTCGAACTTGAAGCCTCATTAACACTCCCGATCATCATCGCACCAATTGACACTGATCAATGACAATCAGCGCGATTAATCACAGAAAAATCGATCTCGCGGCCGATTTGAGTACCCGAGTACCAGAAGTTGTGAAGAGAGAGAAACCGCGCCAAATCCTCAGTCAATCCGGGTATGGCTCCTCCCACTTTCCTGGCACCGCGCATCCCAACAAAATAGGGAGAGTCGGGCCTCGCCGCTGTAGTGTTCAGTGTCGACGAATCAGACTAGCAGCGAGTGATATCCCCCAGACCCGACTGTGGTACAAAATGGAGGTTCATTGAATTTGCAGATTCATGAATATCATCAACATTTTCCGTATTTTCGTAGTAAATTGGTAATTTACCGTAAATAAGGATATGTGTGATATTGTTGGAATGTCTGGTGCTCGTTACATATAAAGCTAAGGGTGAATTCCCTGTTCTAAAGCGGTAAAAACGATCAGACATTTGTTCAACATGATCCTGCACTAGCGGTATTTCCGCGAGTTGATGTAACTCGGGGATAGGATTTTTCTTGGCAAGTTGAGAGCAGCTCTTAAATACAAATTTTGTGCCTTTTGTATACGTGCAAATTGAGAGTTCGACATGCTACACCATACAGGCCATGCATAGATCATAGTGGGTCTTATGACTGTCCTATACAGGGTGAGCTTTCAATCTTGCGCCAACTTTGAACGCGGACACAAAATTGGATACAAGCGCTGTCCGGCCAAGAAAGACTTTTGCAGTATGAAGGATGTATTTTGAACAAATGAAGGACGTGAGTCAATAACAACCCCTAGATACCGTAGCTTGTTAACCACGGCAATTGGTTCGTTATTGATTTTCATCGGTTCCATTATCCGGTTATTTGTGAATTTTCTGCTGAGCACTAGAGATTCACACTTTACTGTTGATTTTGAGTTTCCATTTATGATACCATGGAACCAGTGTATTCGAACAGTATGTGTTGATGCGCTGTTTGGCGGGTTGTGCGTAGAATGATCATAAATAGACTTTTACGTCATCCGCGTACATTACCATTTGAATTGTATCGACAGTGGGCATATCGGCCGTGAACAAGTTGAAGCGGTTTTTGAGGTAGGATTGAATGAGTTTGACTAGGAAAGGTGGGAATTTATGGATGTGGTGTTATTTCCACAGAAGACCGTCATGCCAGGCTGTGTCGAACGCCTGAGCGATGTCCAACGTCAGCATAACAGTATTCTGTTTCTTATTAAACCCACCCATGGATTCTTGACCGACTTTGGCTACTGCAAGAGACATATCTAGTCCTTTTTGGTAACCAAATTGGAAAGGTAGGATTTTGCCGAGCAAGTGGAGTTTGTGGAATGACTGGAGTATTACACGTTCAGCAACTTTGGATAAGCTGCTCAACAGTGCAATTGGACGATAGGAGGCCACGTTAGAGGGGTCTGAATTGGCACGATTACAGCATTTTTCCATGCGCATGGAAAATGCTGCAATTGCAACATGCCGTTGATTAAATACATGAGTTGTACAAGAGCCTTCCTAGAAAGACTCCACAACAGCATGTTAGATATGCAGTCTTCTTCGGGACCCTAATTATTCGCAAGTGCCTTAACTATTCTGGCTACTTCCGGAGGAGAAACCAGAATTTTGCGTAGTATACGTTCTGGAATAACACAGTCAACGGCTGTGAGTTGCTCCACTGACTCTGTAACCTCCAATTAGAATTGCGTGACGTCTGGATTCTCCCCAGAGGCTTTCGCCAGATGATCAGCCAGAGTCTCAGAAATTTCTTCAGATGTTTGAGGGACATCTCCAAGTGAAGGAATTTTGCTGAATTTGTTTCCAAGCCGTTTGCTGAATTTCCAGAGGGAGTTATCCTGTGTGGACAATCCAGTTAGTGTACTGGTCCAGGTTTCGCTTGGGGATTCAGAGATCGACCTCCGAATTCTGCGTGTCAGAGGAGAGCTCATTGAGAACACGAAAATCTGGTAAATTCCCTGTTCTAAAGCGGTAAAAACGATTAGACATTTGTTCAACATGATCCTTCAATAGCTTGCTACGTAGGAGGCTCTTTTTTATTTTATACAAAATATATTAGGGGTTATGTTGACGGTATTTCCGCGAGTTGATGTAACTCGGGGATAGGGGTTCTTCTTGGCATTCTATTTATGTACGTTCGAGTCATACCGTTGGTAGGGTTATGCGTTGGAATCTGAGGTTCCAACAGCTAAATGTTATTTTCTGCAATATAATCATGTAGAAAATTTCCATCTCCATTACACCTATGGTTATTCCACATTGTATGACTGACGTTAAAGTCTCCTACGACCAAAGTTCCCCTGCCTATCCGAAAAAACGAGTCCAAATCTTCAGGCTCAATGCGCATGCTTGGCTCCGCTTAGGCGACCACAATGACGCTGCCATTTCGTAGTTTGATTGCTATACAATCTATAGCTGAATCTAGGTCAATCCTAGTATGTGGAATACTTTGATTGACGAGCATTGCAATGCCTCCACCACGCAGTGTCCTATCGACCCGGTGAACAATGTAATTTCTGATATTCAACTTTTTATCAGGAATCAGTTTCGTCTCAGCTGTGACCATCATATGTACTCTATGCGTATTCAAAAAATGAATGAGTTCGCCCACCTTCTGAGTGACGCTGTTAGCGTTCCACTCAACTACTCTGATGTACGACTTTTCCCCTCTTTTGGTTCCAAGTCGTGGATCTTTTCAGCGTCACTCATAAAGGTGAGCGCCGCCATTCCTCATTGTCCTAGTGGGATGTTCTGTAATTTCGTCCGAAGATCGGACACGCTGCGAAATATTTCAGACATGGTCACCATTTTATTTATGTCTGCCATGCACCCAAAAACATAATTAATTGAATTGATTGACTCACCTTGCGCTGGCCTTTGTTGCTGCTGTACATTCTGTTGTTGGTCGACTTGGGGGGGTGGAGGTGCTGTCGCTCTCTGGGGGAGGGCTGGAACGTTCTTTTTCCGCCCTCCATGTCCACCACGTTCGTCTTGTCTACCTTGCACTGTTTGTTACGCATTAGTTATTGGCGCAGGTGCTGGAATGTATTTTATGGGGGTCTTTCGGGCTCCCTCCAGCTTGTCTACTATATACAAATAGACTGGACAGTCAGTGGAGGTAGCTCGGTGTCCCCCCTTACAGTTAGCGCATTTGATCACAACGGTTGCATCGTCAAACCCACAGTTTCTTTTCAAGTGCGTACCTGCGCACCTAGAGCACCTGGGTGCGCGGTAGCAATTGGATGTTGCGTGGCCCCACATTACGCATCTACGGCACTGGATCATATCCGTACCTTCCTGCTTGCGTTTCCAAAATATACGGATATGACCCAAGAACCTAGCTTTTTGATTTAATTGAGCCAGCTTGTATATGGGGGCTAAATTACCATATAAAGGAGCCTAAACTGTGTCGACATAGCGTAGACGCTTTTAACGTCTAATTTATGAGTGTTTATCAATGCTTCTTTTACATCAGGTGGTTCTGAACTATGGTCCAGACCCCTTATTACGAAAGCATGAGATTTTTTGTTTTTATTCGTATATGTGTGCCAATGCATGCTAATGTCTTCGGCTAATTTGGCCGTTACATTATTGTAGTCGTTTATGTCATTTACTAAGATGACAGTTTTATTTTTAGTATATTTAACGTTAAATCCCTTCGGAGCATTCACCTTTAACTGGTTTATCAAGTCAATATGGTCTGTCCGCGTCGTTGCAACTCCGCTCACAATAATGGGTAGGGGCCATCTGTCCTGTGTAAGAATTCGCTGTTGATATTGATATGGCAGTTATGGCACTGGTCTGGTACTGGCGCCGCTCGTCGTCGGATCCGTCGTCTGCGTAGATTAGGCTTGTGTCGGGTTGTTGGTCGGGTCTCCTCCCACACTTGATTGCGTTTGCCCCGCTTGTTTTATCGGTTTGAATGACTTGCGTGTTCTTGTCGTTACTAGTGACGCAATACTGACTTCATCGCTGCCTTCGTCATCGTCTAGTATGTTTTATCTATTGGTTAGCTTGAGAAACGATCTCTTGGGTTGACCTCCTGTGTCGTTGTCATCAGGACTGCGTTGGCTTTCATTTGTTGTGTTTTCCACTTCCATAGGGTCGTTGGTGAGGGCTGGATATGGGGTTATAAATTCCTCTGCGACCTTTTGGGATGTTTTTCTTTCCGAAAACGATCTGGGCGCCGGTCTCAAAGCAGCTGTTTTGCCGTGTTTTTCTCTTATGTGTTGTTGTATCTCTCTTCTTAATTACTTCAATAATTACATTTGTTTCTGTATCTTTGTACATACTCTTTTGTGGTTGGTAGTGGTTCTCCTTCATATGTTGATATGGAGGATTTGTATGAGTAATTTGAATGCTTAGATTTCGCAGAGGTATCTGAGGCAAAGCCGTCGGTTTTGGGTGGTTCTGGGATTTTTGGGACTGCTCCCAGATTTCTTGCGATCACGAGTCCACCGTGGTCTTCGGAGGGGGATGTTTCTACAAACCGCTGTGAAGGCGTCTGCTAATACCGCAAAAAGCCTACACTTAAGATAGCGAGCAGTGTAGACAAACGCATACACACCGTACCTCTGTGCGAACGCTACTCCTTACCATACCAGGACAACGCTCTACCAACTGAGCTACCAATGCCTATGAGCAAAGCCAGTCCAATGCAAACCTTTCCCAATTCTAGGATGTAAGTTTTTTGGTTATGGGGAGCAACCTTCGGCGTTTACAAGCCATTGGAGGTGTTATATTGGGATATGAGGAATCTCACCCATGTTCGAGGTTATTTAGGAGTCTTTTGGAACCTTCAACGAAATGCTATTTTTACACGATCATAGCAATTACCCATCTAGCTGTGGATGTATGTATATTTTTTTTAATACATATTTATTGTACAGGGTGTCACAAATTCGAGCAGCATCAGTGGGATATTGGAAAGGTAAGAGATACGAGGGAGGTCAAATCATGGCAAAGTTGTGCATTTTGATGCCTCACAAAATGCCGATCAGAAAGTTTTAAAATTCCGAGTATTAACGGTGAAGTCCGAAAAAAATCGAATTTTGTCATTTTTAATTTTATCTTTTTCTTATTTCATTTGAAGAGATATTGATAATCAAAAAATACTTTCTCATGACAGTTTTCTCTTCTTTACAGGATGTCGTCATCGAAATTTCAATCCGACGTTTCGTCTTCCGATAACCATCATCAAATTTGATTTTTCAAATACGGACCTGGATTTTGGAGAGCATTTGTTATTAGAAATTCAATGATGTATGACTATTATCTTCAAATAGGATTTAAAATGGAAAACACATATTCTCAAGTTAACGTCGGTTACCTGCTAGCCATCTCTGCTTAAATTTGTAATAAAAACACACATCCGAAACAAAACTTGTCTTAATTTGAAAATAGTTTAATGATTAAAGAAATTGACAATATTGAAAATTCAAAGCAAATGAAAACTAAAATAATTAAAACGTAAATTATATAAGTATTGAAGAAATTATCAAACAACCGTATTTTATTCTAGAGCAATTATTCAAAAAGATACTCGTTTGCCTCAATACATCTGCGCATTAAAAGTCTCGGTCTTTAAATTGATATTTGAATCATTCTGGGAGGAATAGCTCTTAGTTCTCGAATTAAGTTTTGTTTTGAAGATTCCACGTCTTGTGGCACATGTTGAAAAAGTTTATTTATTAAACACTCCCAAAAAATTCAGGTCCGTATTTGAAAAATCAAATTTTATGATGGTCCTCGAAGGACGAAATACCGGATTGAAATTTTGGTGACGGCATCTTGTAGAGGAGAGAAACCTGTCATGAGAAAGTATTTTTTGTTTATCAATATCTCTTCAAATGAAGTGAGAAAAAAATAAAATTCAACATGAAAAAAATCGTTTTTTTTTCGGATTTCTCCGTTAATACTCAGAATTTTAAATTTCTCTAACCGACATTTTGTTGAGCATCAAAATGCACAACTTTGCCATGATTTGACCTCCCTCGTATCCCTTGCCGTTTCCAATATCCCAATGATCCTGCTCGAATTTGGGACAACTTGTACCTTTTACTATACACTACTAGACCAGAAAACTCATTCATAAATCGTTGCTTGTTTTGACGCCTTTCGTGCAATGAGAACGACTAAGAAAGAGAGTGGTTTTTGACCTATTGTTGGCAATATCGGATTTGCATTTCAATACGTGCATTTGGCCAAAATCTGCGTTAATATTGTTGGTAACTATGTACTGTAAACCAAAAGTCTCGCCTTCCACGGACTTGTTTATGAATAAGCAAAGCTGTTTGATTGATTATTTCTGTTTTGCCAAAAAAGCTAGGTTGCCGTGTTTAAATAATGATTAATCCTCAAAAATCGTAAGATATTTGAAAACTCTGATAAATTGTCATAATCATGGTTTTCTGTATGGACAAACAAAAAAAGGACATAGCTACATTCTACATCATTAAAATAATAAATTGATGGCATCAATTGAGAAAATTGTATATTAAATTTATTATTTGTTCAAGAGGCATATGAGGAAGAAGACATAACTTGTGCAAATATTGATTTTCTCGTTAGCAATAACAAAATAGACCAATTTTAATAAACCTAAATAAAACTTAATTATTTGGAGACACATAGGTAAGCCAATCTCGACAATTTGGCAACGCTCTCGTACTATGATTATACGGATCAAACGAAGCTCTACGTACGTCTAGTCACTAATGTTGTTGGCGTCAAGTATATTCTAGAGGCCGGGCTGGCGCAGCCTGTAAAGCGTTGGGTCAGTAAGTGGGAACCGGTCCGGTGTTGGGTTCGAGCCCCAGCAATGGCAATAGACCGTAAAAAGTTGACTGTCTGGTATTTTAGCGGAACCCACACGGCAGCGTGCAAAAGGTATAATTGTCCTCCCTATTCACGCCGGTAACCAGGCCGGGGAGAATCGGATATTCTCGTAAGGAACGAAGGACAAAGATACACACTCGCCAGTCGGTAGGCTCCACCGCGAACACAGTGGTTCTCCAGTACAGACTGGTAGAACATGTGTGTGATCCGATGGAATCGATGTCCGTGGTTCGGAATCCACGTTAAACTGTAGGGCCAATTGCAAGGAATGTAAAAACCGGTCCCCCCTCCTTACCCTACGATCCCGTCTGCCGTCTATGACGTGCCTTTACATATATATATACATATACTGAGCTGGCAAATTGCCTAGCAGCAGTGCCAACCGTCCCTAAACACCTAGTATATTCTAGGTGTATATAGTCAATGACCTATACAGAGTATCCTGAATATAAGGGCAATCGGTAAAATCGTTCCTGGCGAACTTAACAAGCGAAATTTGTTGTTTCAATCATGGCTAGTTGACTAGTATCTATCTCATGACAAAATTATGATTTTTACTCGAAAATGTAATAGAGCCTATTATTTATCATAAACTTTCGATTCTCATATCTTGGTGAGGAAAATTATACCATTAATTCATAGGAACCTGTGATGTTCAAGTATGTCCACATTTTCTAGAACACCCGGTTGTTCTTGAAGATTGAACTTCCATAAAGTTAAACAAAAGTACAATAATAACAACAGAATAAAGACCTTAAAATTAATAACAGAAATAGATTCACTAATAAAAAAAACCAAGGAAATCAAAATTGTAATTCTTATTACTCTTATTAAATCAAAACTCATGTCTCATTCTTGTGCTCACTGAATAATGGTTGTCTATAAAATAAACTAAATTCTTTGAAATTGAAGGATATAGAGTCATCCACTCCTGCCGACATGGCAAAGCAGGGGGTGTATCTATTTATATCAAATGTAATATAAGATTTGATAATTGTGGTATTATTGACTCGCCATGTTATACGGACTGTTCCCCGTCCGTATAACATGGCGAGTTTATACTTTCCAGATCACAAATTTAAACTTATTGCTATATATCGGCCTCCAAGATTTGATACTAAAGAGTTCTAAGATGTTTTTCAATGCATATTGGTGATATTAATATTGATCTTTTGGAAGTGGATGATAGTGATACGATAGAATATGGAAATGTTATAACAATGAGTGGGTTTGAAATTCGAAATAAGATCAATGTGGACAAAGCAACTAGGTTATCAAAAACTAAAGCCTCTATAATTGATCATGTATTGTCTAAGCAAATGAACTGTGATACTTTTGTGATTAACTAGGGGATCTCTGATCATTTTCCTCTAGGTATAGATGTAAATAAATTCAATAGCATTCATAAGCCCAAAGTCCAGAAAATAACTAGTTTAATGAATAAGACCAAGTTTGTTGATAATTTTAGTAAAGAGTCTACTGATGTTGTTGAGACATTTTTGATGATCTGGTGAGGGTTTCGAGAGAATGCAAGGATGGGGCTATGTTTCAAACCTCTTTCAAACAGCATGAAGGAAATGAATGGATGACGCACCATCTATCGGAATTAATAAAGCAAAAAATCAACTTCACGAGAGAGTGAACAGAAGCAGATAAAACAACTGCAGCACAGAGGACTTGGAAAAACGGTACAGAGCTATGAGGAATAATGTAACAATGGAAATACATAGACAAAAGTCTGCTTACTTCGGAAAACAATGGGCAAGGCAGGCAGTAATATGAAGCAGCAATGGCAAGTTATTGATAACTTAATAAATAATAAAAAAAAGAAAACCAGCGACACACACAATAGAGCATAACGGATCCTTTTTGTCGGAACCACGGGATGTATCAAATGCTTTCAATACATACTTCACGAGTATCGGTAAAGAAATAGTAGCTTCGGTAAAGGAAGAATATTCAACCTCATTTCCAGTATTGAATTTTGGTGAAATGGATTGTCTAGGATCCATGTATCTAGAGAAGTCCTCCGAGCTAGAAGTACGGGAAATATTATCAACACTCAAATCTGCTGCATGCCCTGGATATGACAACATCAGATTGGAGGATATCATTCTGGTTGAAAAGAAGTTGATTCCAGTGCTCGTGAGACTGATTAATGACTCACTGGAAGCTGGGGTTTTTCCTGCATGCTTGAAGTTGGCTTAAGTGATACCTATTCATAAAAATGGAGACCAAGGCAAGTTGGAAAATTATCGGCCAATATCTATACTCAGCACATATGTAAAACTCGTCCATGTCTCAAAGAGGTCCTTATATTCAATGAGACATATAAACTTCGAAGTATGAGGCCTAAAGACTTCGAAGTTTATATGTCTACGTTGTATACTCAGCACGTTTTCTAAAATAATGGAAACTATAATTAAAAAAAGACTATATAGCTTTATAGATAAATATGTCAGGATGGATGCATTCCAGTATGGCTTTGTTGCTGGCAGCAATACCTTATTTGCAGTAACCGATTTTATTAATAATATAAATAATGAGTTGGATAGGAAAAACACAGTCGTGGTTGTTTTTGTCGACCTAAGAAAGGCTTTTGATGTCGTTGATCATGAAGTATTACTTGATTGATTGTAATTGATGGGGGTTCGAGACAAAGCGCTTTCACTGATTAAGTCTTTTCTAGAAAATAGACCGCAATATGTATCTATCAATAACACAAGAAGTAACCAAAGTGTTGATAATTGCGGTGTACCCCAAGGTTCCGTCCTAGGGCCCCTCTTGAACTCTCTTTTGGTGATATCATTGCAGAAATTTGGATTACGTGGACGCTATTATACCTTCGCTGATGATACTGCAACCCTTTATAGCGGCAATGACCTTGCTAGCCTTGAAGCAACCATCAACCATGACTTGAAGACTTACCATTACTGGCTTTTACATAATAGGCTGAAAATCAATGCCGATAAAACTGTGTATATGATCTATGGGCATAGGAATGCCGAGCTAAACAATTTGTCAATGAAAATCAACAATACGTTGCTGAGGCGAGTACATGAGACTTAATATTTGGGTCTTTTTGTGGATGATAAACTAGACTGGACTGGTCACGTTGAGAATATTAGGAACATAATTGTTCCTATGCTGGGTGCACTACATAGATGTTCAGGCAATCTCAACTTTCACAATCGAAGCATGATTTGCTATGCGTATATTTACGCGCAAATGCAATATCTCATCAACATATGAGGGGCCTGCAGCAACACCAATTTCAGGAAGATCGAGACAATTCAAAATAACTGTATCTGAATCCTGCACCAACTGATTTACAGAACATGAACTGAGTTATTATACTATCCCTTTACAGTGCTACAACCGCTAAAGCAAATATTAATTTTAGAAGAAGCAAGTCTACAGGATCTTGACGTATTCAATCACGGGAAGCATGATCATCTTACTAGAACCAAAGATAATTTAAACTTAGATAAAGTAAGAACCACTAAAGCTTTAAATAATCCGCTGTCTAGAGCCTTTGAAGCGTACAACTCAATACCTAAGCAAATAAGGGAAAATCTTACTTATTTAGGTTTCCTAAGGCAGCTGAAGGCCTTCATTATTGATTGATGTGTTTATGTGATTAATGTATTTATTTGATATTGCGTAACTATTTGTAGTTTTTTGTAGTTTTTATCATTTGAGGTTTCTTGTTGTTTATTTTTTTCGAATTGTAGTCTACACGTAAAGAAATCCCGATACCAGCAATTGTGCTGAACAGGGATTTAGCATGTTATCCAAGTGATATTTATATTTACAATAATTGTTTGAATGTTTGCACCAACTTGATGAATTTTACTATTTTTTTTTGTATTGATTATTTTCATTCTATGGTTTTGATGAATTGTGAACTGGATAAACATTGCTAATAAAGAACTGAACTGAACTGAACTTATACAGGGCTTTTCACTTAAAACTCCCCACGTCAATATCTCGGAAACGAATAGGAATATTTCATTTCTGTAAAAAGTAGTCAATGTATGGGGTCGAGTAGTTATTTTTCACAGTTAAAAAAATTCGACGCCTACCAAGAGTAAAGCGTCGCGACGCATCGAAAATATTAATCGATTGCAGGGACTTTGAAATTACGCGCATGCTAAAGTACATGTTATTTATAAACTTTTTTGTTATTCAGTCGAACTCATTTATTCTACACAGTTTTGAGATATACAGTGTGTCCAAGATAAGGATGTCTATCATGGGGATCTTGAAAACCGTGAGAGATACAAGGTCGGTTAAATGGAGGCAAAGTTGCGTATTTTGATGCTTAACAAAATGCCGTTTTAAAAGCCAAGAAATTCCGACTAAGTCCGAAATTATCCGAAAAAAACCTAAATTTTTCAAAATTGTTTTCATTTTTTTTTGACCACATTTGAAGAGATATTTTGAAATGAATGGAACTTCTTCATTGCCACTTTTTGCCCTTTACAAGATACCCTTATTAAATTGAAGAACTGACGTTTCGTCTATGAGCAGCCATCATCAACTTTGTTTTTTTAAATACGGTCCTGGATATTTATTACGGATTTTAAGAGCCTCTTATGTTCCTAAACCAACGAGGTATCGCACTAATCAAAAAAGAGGTGGTTGTTTTTAATCCTATTAAAAATGTATTTTTTGTCTCTCTCTAACACATGATTTCTTATGGAAAAATCCATCAACATAATTTTTTTGAATAATTGCGATACATTGTTGATTTAGGAACATAAGAGGCCTTCAAAATCCGTCATAAAAAATCCAGGACCGTTTTTAAAAAAACAAAGTTGATGATGGCTGCTCATAGACGAAACGTCAGTTCTTCAATTTAATAAGGGTATCTTGTAAAGGGCAAAAAGTGGCAATGAAGAAGTTCCATTCATTTCAAAATATCTCTTCAAATGTGGTCAAAAAAAAATGAAAACAATTTTGAAAAATTTAGGTTTTTTTCGGATAATTTCGGACTTGCATCAAAATACGCAACTTTGCCTCCATTTAACCGAACTTGGATCTCTCACGGTTTTCAAGATCCCCATGATAGACATCCTTATCTTGGACACACTGTATATCTCAAAACTGTGTAGAATAAATGAGTTCGACTGAATAACAAAAAAGTTTATAAATAACATGTACTTTAGCATGCGCGTAATTTCAAAGTCCCTGCAATCGATTAATATTTTCGATGCGTCGCGACGCTTTACTCTTGGTAGGCGTCGAATTGATCGACTGTGAAAAATAACTACTCGACCCCATACATTGACTACATTTTACAGAAATGAAATATTCCTATTCGTTTCCGAGATATTGACGTGGGGAGTTTTAAGTGAAAAGCCCTGTATATCTCTTGCAAGATACAGATCTCAAGTTCACCTCAATATACATTCATCCCGTTACTACAGAATTTTTACTTTGATAAAAGAGGTCTCCAATAAAATAAATTAATATTTATTTTGTTCTTTGACAAAACTAGGAAAACAAGTTCATTATAAACCATTGACTTTAAATACTATAGACTGGGCATCCCATTCATAAAATGGTATTAGTCTTGACGCCAACATCACAATAAGTGCGAAAGAGACAACACTATGAGTGGAAAGAGATAAAACGAGGAATCCGAACCCATCGGGCAACACCGCATGAGAACATGTGATTCTTATAATGCGTACGTCCGAACTCGATTTTCATCTGGAACAGCGGCGGCACATTTCGAGTTTCGAAAAATATAAATGAATATTAATTTGGGTAGGTACCTATGTCGTTATTGTTATATGACAGTATATCACATTTTTGACTTTCTGAATCAATAAAAATTGAAATTTTCATAACATTAAAAATTAAATCTCCTGCTGTTCTTCCGACAATAATGAATTTCGGTTCCGAATAAAATGACAACCAAAATACAAAATATATTTCGCCTTTCTTACATATCTCTAAGGCCATTTTACTCAATTTGCCATATGAACACAAAAAGGGAGGTTTGATTCGAAGTCGGTCCTCGTCAATCCTCACCAAAGAACACCAAATATTTCGCAGCTCTTCATTTTTTGGAAATCTAAAATTGGATAACAAGAAAAAATTATAAAAAATAGGAAACAGCAACGTTTTACTTTTCTTGTTTCTAATACATAAGTATATGTACAGGCGAAAAGTATTATAAATAAATGGCCGAAAAACTATTTTTAACTATACCAAAATGATTATCAGTGCTGGAAAGTGAGTGGAGATAAATTCAAAGAAATATGGTGCAGGAGTCATACTAAACAAAGACCCCAAATATTGGTATACCTGCAAATTGAAGCAGGTAAGCAATATTGTTTATTGGTCTATTCTTCTTCAAATTAATGTCTAGACATAAATTTAATTTTGTGTGTTTAGACATAGATTTGGCCCAAAAACATTTATGTCTAGATATACATTCAAAGAAGTATGGGCAAATAAACAATACATAATGCGTAGGTACCCTGCTTCAATTTGCAAGTACCAATATTTGCAGTTTCTATTCACTTTTCGCATTCTCCAGAAAATTAAACATTTTTTATATATCCTATACCTACCTTAAAAACAAAATAGCCATTTTTCTGCACGTTTTAAAATGTAAAGGTTTATTCGGAAGCCTTGGGAACAGGGTAAATATCTATTTTCAACCATTGAACTTTAATTTAAAACTTTTTTCCAAACGTCAAATTAAAAAGTGAATTGCGGGGTCCATTTAGCTGTGCCCTGTACAAGGTTTTTTTATATATCAATTTAGACCCCCTTTATCTTTTTTATTTGACGTTTCTGACAAAAATGTCCCTTCATAAAAGTCTATTGATTGGTTTCGAGCAAATTGTTGGAAAAACTCTCAGATTAATAATTAATCTGAGGAAAAACTATATTTCGCTTTAACAGGAAGAAAGACTGGGCGTCGTCAAAATTTTTAATTCCAATTGAAAGTTACAGGCAAAGAGGGCGATATGTCAAAAAGTTAATTTCGAGATAAACGCGAGGTTTTAAGAGCTCTAAAAAGTGATTATAATAATAATAATTGTAAAAGTAAGCATTCTTACTGAAGACTTCAACCTTATTGTAATAAAAAAAAACGAAAATAAGACAGTTGAGGAAGTATCCAATAAATAATTCATCTTGACTGTGTATGAAATAATCGAGGAAATAATGGAATAGGTATTCAAGTAATATGAATATCCTTTCTTATTTGAGAACAATCGGTTCCTGTTGCATAAAACACTACCATTCAGGCTTTTTTTCCAAATCAGTTTCATTTTTTCGTTGTTACCTATTCACGAATAAAAACAAACATTTAAACTTCCTGAAGATTGAAAAATCCTCATTTTCATGAATGAAATATGATGATGCCTACACTCTACACCACTGGATCCCTCTCCAGTCAATGCTCAATGCAAATTTGACACTTACCTGTGAATGGTGATTTCTGGATCCGAATGGTCCAGTTTTTGATACAGCAAGCACAATCTTACCATTTTTCACAAATAAAGTCACAATACAACACTTCACAAGCACGAAAGTAGAAGTTTTCAAGTTGAAACCCCATGGCATCACCGCACTACCTTCAAAATCGAAACCAGCTGTTTAAAGGCAGCGTTGCCGTGTACTAGGACTAATATTTACTATGTATCGCCTGTATCCAATGCACAAAAAATCATTATTTAATGAATGTTAGTAATTAAGCTTTGAGTAGCACAAAAATGTTTCACATTATCTATGATATGAAATAATATCATCATTAGACACTATCACCGTTGTTCAACATTGAGTTGATTCACACGAAATCATGGTTGTAAATGTGTCTGATTATGCGATAATCTAGAATAGTGAACCTTGATGCACCTTCTTGAAAAATGAACAATACTCAATCCTCCTTAATTTTCATTGTATCATGTCTTATCAATCAATTTCGTACAAAGAGGAATTTTCATTGATGAAGATTTGCCCAAATCGGCAACCGCGTCCAAAGCAGGTCAGTTTTCGGCGACGCAGATAGATATAACTCGACAAGGATAGCGATACAGTGAATTTCTCAAGACATACGTCCAAAATTGGATGATGGTGCCATTATTTTTGAAGGTTTCCTTCTCTAAAGCCTTATAAAACTCAATGTTATAAACCAATAGCAAAAACATCAGTATGTATTTCCATATTATAGTATTTCCATATGCCATATGCCATATGAGATCGGGAAAAGTCAAGTCGAGGTTCATTTCAAAGTTCTGTATTCTCGAATTATTATATTGAAGGCACCGTTTTCATGAAATATCACACATCTACTTTTTTTCAACTAGAACTTAATTATTGATTTTTGTTGTAAAATAGGTTCAAAATACGAGATCTCGAAAGTGGTGCAGTACTTTTTGAGATAGCAAAGCCCGTCAATATTGATGTCACTGCAGATATAAACGGTGAAAATGATGAATCCATAGATCCTAACTCTGGACGATTTGTGAGATATCAATTTACACCTCAATTTTTGAAATTGAAAACAGTTGGCGCAACGTAAGTTCTTCGAAAGGTTTGAATTTCATTTTAATAAATTTCAATATTTCTAGCGTTGAGTTCACCGTCGGTTCCCGTGCAGTTGATCGTTTCCGTATGATTGAAAGGCATTTTTTTAGACATAAGCTGCTGAAGACTTTTGACTTTGAGTTTGGGTTTTGTATTCCATTTTCCAGAAATACATGCGAGCATATTTATGAGTTTCCAGTGCTTCAACAAGATTTAGGTAAGCGTGAAAAATGAGCTCTTCTGAAATCGCTACTATACAATGTGTTTCCAGATGCACTGTATCTATCATGGGGATCTTGGAAACCATAAGAGATACGAAGATGGTTAAGTTAATGAAAAGTTATCCATTTTCAAGCCTAACAATATGCCGTTTAAAAAGTTTCAAAATTCCGTGTAGTTCCGGAGATACGCCTAAAAAACCGAAATTTGCCGATTTCGTTTTTATTTTTTTTCGGACGTTCTTTAAAGAGACATGGAAAAACAGGAAACACTTTCTCATGGCTACTTGTCAAGCTCTACAAAACAGCGTAGAGAGATTTTCCGTACGACGTTTGGTTTTGGAGAAATCATCATCGACTTTATTTTTTATATGGCGCGTGAAAAAAGTATACTCAGTATTAAATAGCACGATACACTCATGACGGTATGTTCTTCGGTCGTCAGGATATCGTCTTTTTATCGCATGACGTAGGTGGGTGAACGTTGACATGACAACGCCTGAAGCACAGCTGGCAGTGATGTCAAGTCGTATAATCAGGCTTTCTACCGTCAAATTCGAAAGAATTATGTTAGTTTTTGCCTCAAGTAGCAAGATCTGGCAAAATGACTATCAAGAAACAAGAAACCATGGAACTTCTTGTTTATCATCCAGTGACGTCTACAATGGATGCGCAAGAACATACCGTTATGAGTGTATCGTGATTAAATAGCATATTTTATTACGAATACAACGATGTATGACGTATGACACAATATGATTCTGCTAGATTTAAATTTAAAACAATGGGTTTTTTATTAAATTCCGGATGTTATGGTGTGGTAAGCGGTGAAATGATGGCGCTGAGTATGGTGTAGTTTGCTATCATTACCCATGTTTTGAATTATTAAACTAAAATCACGTCATTAACGAATTAAACATTTTTTTCATATACGTAAGACCGTCACGTCATATGTTAATTAATTAAACAAATTAGTTGAGAACTACTTACTAGAAACCCATAAAACTGATCTAGATTATAGAAAATGTTCAAACAAATAAAAAAAGCACGTTCCATTTATCAACAGAAAAAAACTGTAGCAACAAGACGCAAGAACAAAGTTCAAAAATAGTTTGTCTCAATAATGTGGCGATAAAATTATTTTGACATTTTCTCAGCGACTTCATTCTACCGCCTACTACACCAAAACATTCGGAATTTGATAAAAACCCATTTTTTCCAATTCAAAAATTGCAGTATAATATTGTGTCATACATCCTTGTATTCGTAATAAAATATGCTGTTTAATACAGGGTATACTTTTTCTACGCCTCATATAAAAAGATAAAGTTGTTGATAATTTCTCCTTAACGAAATGTCGTACGGAAAATCTCTCTTTAAATAACGTCAGAAAAAAAATAAAACGGAATCGGCAAATTTCGGTTTCTTAGTCATATCTCCGGAAATACTTGGAATTTTAAAACTTTCTAAACGGCATTTTGTTAGGCTTGAAAATGCTCAACATTTCTCCAATTTGACCTTATGGTTTTCAAGATCCCCATGATAGACATTCTTATCTTGAACACACTGTATGTAACGGCTAATTTTTGTTCTGATAGATCGTATTATTATTTCGGAGGTTTTGATGTAATGATTAGCGCACTACGAATGAATAGAGGATGATGGCGGTTGTTAAATATAAAATATACCTCTTTCCGCGTAGCCAAGTAAGGTTGAGCGTCTTCGCAGTGAGTTTGTCGCATTGTTCTCGCATTTTGTCTGAGTTTTGAGTGTTTAATCATAATAAACTCAGTCCAGATCATTTCTCAAATGGGAAAATACATAAACAAACTAGTGAGGTTATGGCAATTATCATTTTCGCAGGCTCGGGACATGGTTGCCGGCTTGGTACGTTTTCTGTGACGTCATACCTTTCTGTTTGCTTATTTCTAAATTCCTTGGAATTTAATGGGTTTTGGAGGGAAATTTGACTGGGGAATTGGGAAATAATGAACATAGAATTAGTGGGTTCCAGTTAGTTCATTTTCTCTAGGGGGTTTTAATACATAGCCTTTTGTTTTCTGGAGCTACTCGGGGTACTCTGTTGTTAATCGATCACTGTCTGTTGATCGCAGCGCAATCTGCAGTTCATTTTGAAAAATTCGAGTCAGTCCTTGGAGTTCAGAAGTAGGTACGGTAACAAGTGCACATCGAATCACACGGCAAATTTGCAAGCCTCAATCACTACCACGTTGGTTTGGTGCTCTTTAATTGAGGATTTGAGGATTGAAAAGGCTGCAACGGCGAATTTTGGTCCCTATTGGCAGCTTTGGCATTTTGGAGGGAATTTCGCACCCGGAAGGGGATCCATTTCCGTGGTTAGATTGCGTTGAGCATGTGACTCCCGTTCATCTGGAAGAAAATCTCGAAACTTCTGAAACTCTGAGACTCTGAGCCTGATTTCTCATCGGATAGTGCTGAAACCCTCAATTGGAGGTAATTTATTTAATTTTCATATTTATTCCTATGGTGGTATTTAGAAGGGTACGATGGGTTTTTTTTTAATATATTTCGAGTCTCTATGACAGGGTTATTATATTTAGGGTTTTTCCGGTTTCCTTTGGAAATCTCTCACGTGCTGACGCCATTTGCACCGGCTATTTGAGGATTTGCCGAACGACGCGCTGCACTGCGCACGCAACCAACTGACGGCGACGCGCGACGCCCAGCACGGGACGCTTTGTCCTTCATCCGGTACTGTGGGCTGGACGATTGAGATTCTATGAGGGAGGACAGATAAGTCGAACTATTTTCATCAATTTTATACGTTTTATCTGATCATTTTTTTTTGAATATTGGGTGTGCATACAGCCCTCTACTGTTAGTTCAAATCTGGTCGCAACTTTGATCACTTTTATTGGTATAACTGTAACCATTTATTACGTTTATAATTATTTATAATATTGTGCGCCCTATGTTATGACGTCTTAACAATTGCGGCATTTAAATACTTGTTACAAGGTGTACCAACTAATGTAAACGTACTCGTTTAATAGTGATTTCCGGCTTATTTTGTCCATCCTACTCAATAGGTGGGTTTTGAACTACTTATATATCTTCAGTTCATTGCGGCGTTAGTTATTGGATCCTTCGAATTGGGATTCGAGATTATTAATTTGTATAGACAAGTATAATTATTTTGGGGTTATAAATTATTTATAGGATTTGGCTATATCAATAGACTGTTGTCGGGAATAATTGTTTTCTTAGCCATTGGATTATACGGACGCATTCAGGTAACCACCTTAGCTGTGATAATTCGTGGTTAGTATCTGGCTTAAGGGAGTGATTTGCTTAAGGATCTTAGAGGAGTAACTACGTGGCGCTCATTCATTGATATTTATTTTATCACTAGTTGATTTCGACATCTTTTGAACCTCAGCCATTCTCCGCTGATTAAAGGCTGGCCGGCCTCCTCTAGGATCAGTAGAGTTGCTTGAGTAAACGCTTTTCTGCGTTTAAAGGCGACGTCACATTTGGCGCCCAACGTTCTAGGGTTTTGAATATTTCGTGTTCTGGATTTTGTATTTGGAATTGCGTTTTTTTATTATATAGTCAATAGCGTTGACAGCTCATTATTGGCTAAACGGAATGGTTGGTCGAGGAGTAGTGCTTTGAAGTTGATTGTCGTCACCAGTGTTGGGTATATAGGTAGACATTATAGTGCAGTGACGGTGAGATTCTTGTTTTTTTTTTGGTGATTGTGACTTTATTATTATTTCTGATGAAGTGGTTTTTTTTCTTGAATTTCGATAATTTTAAAATTATGTTTCATGATCAGTTGAAGTGAAGTGAAATTTTGACAGATACTGATTATTTTGCTAACAAGTGTTCCCAGTTTGCTCGAAAATTTATAGCGATTTGTAAGTGGATAGTGCCGTTAGTGATTGTAATTTCTTTGGATACGAGGTTGCTTGAATATTTATGGTGAATTCTGATTGGATAGTGGCATTAAGAGAACTTTGGAAAAATGTCTAGGAAAATCGAGATCAATCGCCTGGATAAGGATGAGCTCATTTACGAACTAACATGGAGAGGCATAGGTGTTGGTACAGTGGAGGAAATGCGAGGTCGGTTGGTGATGGCTAGACAAATGGAGAGATCCGGAGAGAGTCTACAATATCCAACATACCCCTTCAGCTTTGATGATGATTCAAATAAAGTGACAGCTAAACTTGATGAGATAAACTCCGCTATAGACAAACTGCCTGATCCTGGTAAAAGTAGTGGGTTTCTTAAGCTGCAGACGAAGGTAAATCACATCATTGGGCGGATTGAAAACATGAATAGTGAAGATGAGGACAAGCAGAAAGTCAAATCGGATCTTATAGCTAGGGCTCTGTCACTTATGGAAAGGTTACACATTAAGGAAACTGAAGAGATTTCGAAACCAGCTCCACATAACTTGGCTGTTCTCGAAGGAAGCCTTTTACACCGTCATGTTGATCCAGCGACATGCTCCACACCTGTTAACACGTCACCCTTAGCTGAAGAAGAACTTTCCAACTTTGGCATTAAACCTATCTTGCCACATAAGTGGAACCTCAAATTTTCTGGAGATAAGAGAGGGATGTCCGTGACAGCTTTCTTTGAAAGGATTGACCAATTGAGAACTGCTAGGAATGTCAGTAAACGTATCATGCTCAACTCGGGGATAGATATATTTGAAGGAAGGGCGTATGAGTTTTACTTGGACTGTAGGTCAAATGTCTCCACCTGGGATGAACTAGTTCAAAAGTTCAAAGAAGAATATCAGCCAGCTTTTTATAGCGAGAAGCTGTTGGAAGAAATCAAGAGGAGAACTCAGGGATCAGACGAGACAATCGGGACGTACTTGGCTGTCATGTCGAAATATTTCCAGAGGTTGGAGTGTACTATTTCCGAAGAAGCCCGCCTAACCATCCTTCTACGTAACATCTCGCCCATCTACAGGAATCAAATTGGAGCTATGGAAATAAATAGTATATCGGAACTCAAAGCCCTATGCAAGCGAATAGAAACTAGGATTCAGGCAGAATACTCCCCACCTCCTCGGAAAGGACAGTCATTGGAACCTGACCTAGCATATATTGGTGTTGAGGGTAGCGATGAGGCCGTGGTGCAGCGTCAACCCGTGTTGGATGCTGTTGAGCATGGACATGATAGAGGAAATAGACCGTACAACAGAAACGAAACTGGGAGAAGAAAGGAAATCATTTGCTTTAACTGCAATAAACCGGGTCACCGGGCAATAGGATGTGCGGAGTCAAAGAGGTTGGTGTGCTATGGGTGCAGAAGGGAAGGTGTTACAAAGAAAAACTGTCCAAACTGTTGCCAGGGAAACGGACAACGTCCCTCTTAAGAAGTCGGACTGAGAGGAGACCTGGACCTAATCCGACAGTTTCACCTATATTAGACTTTATTCTGAACCATGCTCAAAACGACGAGCGGCCTTATCTGACAGTGGACGTTCTTGGTCATTCGCTTCTTGGATTGCTAGACTCGGGTGCTTCTAGAACCTTCTTAGGACAACAGGGGTACGACTTACTGAAAGGACTTAATCTACGTGTTGATGGATCCAAAGCTACATTATGTACAGTGGCAAACGGCCAGCAAGCATCAAGTATTGGAACATTGGAACTTCCCATGAAGCTACGGAATAGAATCAGAATTATAGAAGTTTTGGTGGTGCCAGAATTACCCCATGTGCTTATTTTAGGCTATGATTTCTGGGTTCAAATGGGGATAGTTCCGGACTTAAGACATAACGAGTGGAACTTTACTAGTGAAGATGTACGAGTCGATAGTGTTTCTGAACAGCTAACAGTATTGTCACCAACCGAACATCAACGTCTGTCCGAGCTGGTGGATTCATTCAAGCTGAAAATGGGATCTAATTTGGGCTGTACAACTTTGGTTGAACACAAAATTACAACTAAAGCACCATCTATCCGGCAACGATCTTATAGGGTATCACCAATAATACAACAGAAAATGGACGAAGAAATAGACCAAATGTTAAAGCTGGGAGTGATCGAAACCAGTTCAAGTTCTTGGGCTTCACCAGTAGTTATGGTGCAGAAAAAGAATACGGGAAAGTATAGATTTTGTGTAGATTATCGTAAATTAAACTCTGTAACCGAACGGGATAGCTACCCGCTACCATTAGTGTCCGAAACTCTAGACAAACTACGTGACGCAAAATATTTATCCAGTTTAGACATAAAAAGTGCGTACTGGCAGGTGCCCATCGAAGAAACATCACGACCACTCACAGCTTTCATATGTAGAAGAGGCTTATTCCAATTTCGCAGGATGCCATTTGGGCTTCATAATGCCCCAGCTACGTGGCAAAGGCTAATTGACCAGATACTTGGACCAGCATTGGAGCCACATGTTTTTGTCTATTTGGATGATGTGGTAATTTTGTCACAAAATTTTGAAGATCACCTGAGAGTTCTCGAAGAGGTTTTCAATCGATTGGGAAAGGCAAATATAACTGTGAGTTGGGAGAAATGTCAGTTTTGCAGGCCAGAGATGAGGTACCTTGGATATGTGGTCGATAGGCGAGGACTAAGGGTCGACCCGGACAAAGTAAAATCAATGTTGGAGCTGCCAAGACCAACAAATGTTCCAGGAGTACGGAGAATTGTGGGTAGTTTCTCGTGGTATCGGAGGTTTGTTCCTGAGTTTTCCACAATTGTGAATCCCATAACAGCTTTAACAAAGAAAAATCAAAAGTTTATATGGACTGAAGAATGTGAGAAAGCATTTATGAAAATCAAAGAGAAGTTGGTCGAAGCACCAATTCTCAGCTGTCCTGATTACTCCAAAGATTTCGTTATCCAGACGGATGCATCTGGATACGGCATTGGCGCTATCCTGACTCAACCACATGCTGATGGGGAAAAAGTTATCTGCTACCTAAGCCGATCACTTAGCAAGGTGGAACGGAATTACACTACAAGTGAGAGAGAGTGCCTGGCGTTAGTTTGGGCCATCGAAAAGCTGCGTGCCTACATTGAAGGAGTACCATTCACGGTAATCACCGACCACTACAGCCTGAAATGGCTCCACAGTTTAAAAGATCCTAGCGGAAGATTGGCCAGGTGGGCAGTGAAGTTGCAGCAGTACGATTTCCAGGTAGTTCATCGAAGGGGGAAGGATATGGTTGTACCTGATATGCTATCCAGGGCAGTTCCGATCGTGGATTCAGTGGATAATGGTGAGCAGCTGCACATTCAAGCGAAGGATCGCTGGTATAGGGCGATGATTGAGAATGTTGCGAGTGCACCAGTGAAATTCGGGAATTGGCGCTGCGCTGGAGGAAAACTTTTCAAGTACGTGGAACAGGAGTCTTATGGCCTACAATCTCAGGTGGAAAAATGGAAACTGGTAGTACCCAAAGAGGAGAGATTGAAAATCATTAGAGAAGCACATGACCAACCCACAAGTGGACATATGGGTGTCTTAAAAACCTTCAACCGCTTAACGGAGAAGTTTTACTGGCCTAAAATGAAGCAAGACGTTGCAAGTTACGTGAAGAGCTGCATGGTTTGCGCGGCTCACAAGATTGACACTCACGGAACAAGAGATCAAATGGTTAGTCATAGGAAACCCAGCCGTCCATGGGAGGTTATTTCTACTGATTTGATGGGCCCTCTACCAAGATCGTACATGGGAAACACTGCAATATTGGTCGTCACGGACTATCTGAGTAAATTTTCACTGATTTTTCCATTGCGTTCAACAACAGCGAAACAGATAATTAAAAGAATTGAAGAACAAGTATTTCTATTATTTGGTGTTCCAAAAATAATTCTATGTGACAATGGACCGCAGTATAGAAGTTTAGATTTTAAGAAGTTAGCAGACAGCTACAATTGCAAGATCCAGTACAACGCAAACTACCATCCTCGCTCAAATCCCACGGAACGTCAAAACCGGACGCTAAAATCAATGTTAGCAATGTATGTGACTGACAATCATAGACGATGGGACGAACAGATTCAAAAACTAGCATGCGCAATGCGTACAGCGGTCCAGGAAACAACTAAGGTTTCTCCATTTTTTGTGAACTTTGGAAGGAATATGTGTTTGAGCGGAGAAGATTACACTAGTGAGAGTTTACTGGGAACCGAGGACGGAAATCAGACTGCAGGCGACAGCAGAAATAAGGGATTCCGATTACTGTTTGCAGATGTGAAGCGTAGATTGGAGGCTGCAAATCAAAAAAATGTTGATAGATATAATCTTCGTAAAAGGAGTGAGGAATACATGCCAGGCCAACGAGTTTGGAAGAAGAATTTTGTGTTATCCGACGCCGCCAAATACTTCACTCATAAATTGGCCCCGAAATTCATTGGTCCGTATATTATCCGTCGTCGAGTCTCACCCTGGACATATGAGTTGCAGGAACCGTCGGGAAAAGTGTTGACTGGAACGTGGCATGCAAAGGATCTCAAGCCGTCGGCTGACTGCGATTAACCTTGGCATGTTAATCGTCTTGTGGAAGGAGGGGAAATTGTAACGGCTAATTTTTGTTCTGATAGATCGTATTATTATTTCGGAGGTTTTGATGTAATGATTAGCGCACTACGAATGAATAGAGGATGATGGCGGTTGTTAAATATAAAATATACCTCTTTCCGCGTAGCCAAGTAAGGTTGAGCGTCTTCGCAGTGAGTTTGTCGCATTGTTCTCGCATTTTGTCTGAGTTTTGAGTGTTTAATCATAATAAACTCAGTCCAGATCATTTCTCAAATGGGAAAATACATAAACAAACTAGTGAGGTTATGGCAATTATCATTTTCGCAGGCTCGGGACATGGTTGCCGGCTTGGTACGTTTTCTGTGACGTCATACCTTTCTGTTTGCTTATTTCTAAATTCCTTGGAATTTAATGGGTTTTGGAGGGAAATTTGACTGGGGAATTGGGAAATAATGAACATAGAATTAGTGGGTTCCAGTTAGTTCATTTTCTCTAGGGGGTTTTAATACATAGCCTTTTGTTTTCTGGAGCTACTCGGGGTACTCTGTTGTTAATCGATCACTGTCTGTTGATCGCAGCGCAATCTGCAGTTCATTTTGAAAAATTCGAGTCAGTCCTTGGAGTTCAGAAGTAGGTACGGTAACAAGTGCACATCGAATCACACGGCAAATTTGCAAGCCTCAATCACTACCACGTTGGTTTGGTGCTCTTTAATTGAGGATTTGAGGATTGAAAAGGCTGCAACGGCGAATTTTGGTCCCTATTGGCAGCTTTGGCATTTTGGAGGGAATTTCGCACCCGGAAGGGGATCCATTTCCGTGGTTAGATTGCGTTGAGCATGTGACTCCCGTTCATCTGGAAGAAAATCTCGAAACTTCTGAAACTCTGAGACTCTGAGCCTGATTTCTCATCGGATAGTGCTGAAACCCTCAATTGGAGGTAATTTATTTAATTTTCATATTTATTCCTATGGTGGTATTTAGAAGGGTACGATGGGTTTTTTTTTAATATATTTCGAGTCTCTATGACAGGGTTATTATATTTAGGGTTTTTCCGGTTTCCTTTGGAAATCTCTCACGTGCTGACGCCATTTGCACCGGCTATTTGAGGATTTGCCGAACGACGCGCTGCACTGCGCACGCAACCAACTGACGGCGACGCGCGACGCCCAGCACGGGACGCTTTGTCCTTCATCCGGTACTGTGGGCTGGACGATTGAGATTCTATGAGGGAGGACAGATAAGTCGAACTATTTTCATCAATTTTATACGTTTTATCTGATCATTTTTTTTTGAATATTGGGTGTGCATACAGCCCTCTACTGTTAGTTCAAATCTGGTCGCAACTTTGATCACTTTTATTGGTATAACTGTAACCATTTATTACGTTTATAATTATTTATAATATTGTGCGCCCTATGTTATGACGTCTTAACAATTGCGGCATTTAAATACTTGTTACAAGGTGTACCAACTAATGTAAACGTACTCGTTTAATAGTGATTTCCGGCTTATTTTGTCCATCCTACTCAATAGGTGGGTTTTGAACTACTTATATATCTTCAGTTCATTGCGGCGTTAGTTATTGGATCCTTCGAATTGGGATTCGAGATTATTAATTTGTATAGACAAGTATAATTATTTTGGGGTTATAAATTATTTATAGGATTTGGCTATATCAATAGACTGTTGTCGGGAATAATTGTTTTCTTAGCCATTGGATTATACGGACGCATTCAGGTAACCACCTTAGCTGTGATAATTCGTGGTTAGTATCTGGCTTAAGGGAGTGATTTGCTTAAGGATCTTAGAGGAGTAACTACGTGGCGCTCATTCATTGATATTTATTTTATCACTAGTTGATTTCGACATCTTTTGAACCTCAGCCATTCTCCGCTGATTAAAGGCTGGCCGGCCTCCTCTAGGATCAGTAGAGTTGCTTGAGTAAACGCTTTTCTGCGTTTAAAGGCGACGTCACATGTATTTATCAAAAATAACCTAACCTTATCATATAAACATATATCGGCAAACGACCCCTTCAAGGGGGCACCTGGGGATGGATTTTTCCAATCATTCCGAAACGGTTCAAAATTAAGTTTTTAATTTTTGGGATTCTACAGGCTCAGTTGGAGCGTCCACAGAAGTGGCAAATGTCTTATGGCGTGGCAGTGGCACAGCTTATTATACTGTTCTATGCAACTGTCACATCATTTTTGTGCGTTTAACCTGATTAATAGTGTAACTCAGTGCTCTTAATAATTATTTGGGAACGGGAAAAAAGTACTCGTTCGTAAAGCTCGATATATCCTGTTCTAGTTAAGTTACAATGACTTGATTACCCCTAATTGTTTATGTTATCATAATATATTATTGCATAAATGCATATTCTGCTTACTCTACTAAACAAGTATCAAGTCTTGACAAACCTTACAATATAATTAATATACAAGGTTTCCTGATATAATAGGGAGGTATCATGAATTCGAAATTTAACAAAAACATTTAAACATGTTTTTTAGAATTGTCCTAACAGAACTCTGTGAAAGGTTCAAGTAATTTGGTGAATTTGTCAATTTACTAGAGCTGTTTGAAATTTGGATAGAAATTTGAAACCAATTTCAATGGCGCGCTCTGACGTTCTTTACCTAGCTTTTCCATCTTTCTTGATTAAACAGAGACAACCTTGTCCGATTTAGCGTGCATTCTGCGCGTTTGCCACAATATTTAAGACTAAATCATACAATATTTGGTCAACAAGTATAATCTTATGTGATTTCTGTCTCAATGTGGCAACACAGCGCCGTGTCCTTCTACTCCTAACCTCAAATTATGTTTTGTATTTATTTTGCTGTTTGCTCCTCAAAAACTGCAAACTCTTCATTTGGATTTTTTTTTATGCGTTAAAACCCAATTAAGACCCCTCAAAAGACCTCATATAATTCGGTGAAGCTCTCATTCAGTGAAAAATGGAAAAGCTTGTGTTTGTGAATTTGTGACAAGAATGAAGGAAAAGTGCTTTGTGTCATTATTTTTATCAGTGCCTTCCGGGTTTCATGCTCTCATAAACCAGTGAAACAGTTTATTTATTGCGTGACAATAAAAGGTAAACACTCATTATTGTCTTTTATTGTCCAAGATTCAATGTAAACATATTCCAATACAAAGCTTCGTAACTCCTTCGAAATAACATTTATTAAGTCACCTCAAACAAGAAAATGTTCTGAAAGGAGGAGGCTACAATATTTTAACATAAGAAAAACTCCATTTGCACCTGTATACTCCACAAAGTGCTTTCCAGGATATTTCACGCAATGCTTTTCAAATGGCCTTTTCGTCTCCAAAATTTTGAAACACTCTTTGGAGAACTCAAACACGTGGAAATGGACATTCCATAATGTGTGTGTGTGTATTGGAATATGTTTAGAAACAATAATAAAAGTAACAGTACTCAAATCCCAAAGCACGGATGTAAACAATTAGCGTTTTAATGGAGTATGGTATCATGAGACCATTCCAGTTTGGTCTGTCATTAATGTCACCAAATACCTATTTTTCATGATATAATTTCACCCTTCGAACATTGAACCACTAGAACAAGCATAGCACCCCAAACGTACGTGATTTGTTTGAGTCGATAACATCTTGTTTTTGTTTATATGTTTTTATATGTTTATGTTATTTCAACTTATTTGTGACAAGATCTATCTGATCTATACAATCCAGCCGTTCATGAAGAAGCTCCACAAACACAGCCCTTTTTTGACATAATTGCCACACCTAATCTTCTTCTCGAGCATAAATAAATTATTTTCAACTGGAAAATGACAACAACATCACTTTGACGAATCTATTAACGTCATGGCAACTCATTTCAAATAGCTCGATTGATGCCCAACATTGCCGTTTGTGATAAAAATTTCTCTTATCAACTTTTTATTGTAAAAGAGAAAGGAAGAGAATACTTGAAGCGATGACACATAGACTTAAAATAACAAGACACGTAACGCCTATACCTTTAGCATTGAATGTTTTGTTCCCAACACAATGATGATAGGCCAGTTTTGTTTTTGTTTACTTACCGGTGAAATTTAGAACAGACAGAGCAAGACTTTTTCTGAATAATTGAGAAATAAGCAAACTATAAACGCATTAACCTCACTTGAGCGGACGTTTGTAAACAATGCGTCAGCCGGTCTGTCCTCAAAGTTGCGACCGGATGTTGCCATATTTCATCATGAAATGTAGAGCTTCATACAAATGTTCACCTTCAACAATGTTTTAAACGACAGACAAGTCATTTGTGACGGAAAACTGAGAATACGGAATTATAGATGTTTAAGATTGATGATTTGGTAGTTGAATTAAATTATTTTTGCCGGTATTTTTCATAAAGATCTAGAACATTAAGAGCACATGACAATGGCCCTGAAATAAAGTAAATAGCTTCATGAGGGAGATGTTGGGGTTAGCAATATTTGTTTTGTTACTTGTCTTGTTATTTTAAGTCTATGCGATGACAGTCATCACGGTGTTTCACGTAACTTCCAACATCTTTATGTGAACTAGGCCAAAAATAGTACGGATGGAACGGACGTCCGGTTGAGGTACCGAATCCGGCCAGTCCGGCCTCCCAACCGGACGTCCGGTCCGGCCGGATTTTTGGTAACAGTAATGTACTATCATTTTACCGGAAATAAAACACAAGACAGTAGTTTATATTTTAATCTATTCAGTCATTTGTGAAGAAACTAAAAACAAACACTGAGAATCGGTAATTTCCCGAAATAGGTACACTAAATTGGTGGTTTTCCGAAAAATGCTCCTTAATTCATTTTATTATAATAGATGTTATTCAACTTATGCAGAAAAAATTACATGCTGAGGTGGTAATATAATATATAATATATTTGTAAAGAATGTTCGATTTGGAGAACACATCGTGTTAGAGAAGTTTCACTGTACCAGTTCACCGTTTTTTAGAGTCGCTACGAAAGTCACATCAATTTTTAAGAAAATGATAGAATTCATAGGTCCGGCCGCTTGGCCGGACATTCGATATCTGGTAGTCCGGCCTAATGTGATCCCTAAAAAATAGTATCTCTTTAGGTTATTATACATGCGGGAAATGCCTGCGTGTCCACCTGTCGGCAAAATATGAAAGTCATTCAAAATTAATTGTTGGCTTTCTGCATCTGTAATTTTTTGCTTATCTTTTAATACGAATATGTTTATTCATAATTCTTGAAAAATATTTCTATTTTTCACTTTCTCTCAACAAATTCGCATTTTCATTATTTTATTTTATTAACAATTTAGAAATTTAAAATATCTCACATAATGTGGACAAATTTCTCAATAATCCGTCTAGAGGTATTGTTGATCGAAAACATTGCCCATGTTTGTAGATAATATCTTCAACTTTATCGATTATTATTATATTCTTTTATCATGACGACATTATTTTTTCTTTTATTTTTTTTATCGATTGATTTTGCTAAATCTTCGAAGTTGTTATTGTCAGTTAGACACAGTTCAAACATATTTTTAGGCCGTTTTAATAGTTCCACGAAGCCAGGGTGATCAGTCCTACTGCATGAATCTATCTCTAAACTATTTCTATGTTCTAATGCCATGTCTCTACTTTGTTGATAACATAACACACATGGTATTACACACTTTATTACTCAACTCCTCAAGACTATCGGATGTGATGATAATCCGGGACAAATCATCAGCAGTCACATTATTTTTCCCTTTAATGTTTTTTACAACTAAATTATATTCCTCTAGAAACAATCGAAACTTGGTCAGTCTACTTGAAGGATTTGTCATTCCGAATAAGTACACTAAAGGTTAGGATCATAATCTGTATATAAAACAAATCTCCTACCATATGAATAAATCCCAAATTGCCTAATCGCGAAAGTTATATCAAGTAACTCTTTTTCTTTACCGCTGTGATTAACTTCGAATTTATTAAGAGCCCTACTAGCATAAGCAACTGGTCTGTCATATCCGCTGACGCATCCCTTCTTACTATAAATTCGTTAGTTGCAGAAAAATCAGGATATTCTAAAATTGATGTGTTAGATAGTGCCTTTTTTAAAGTCTCGAATGAATGTCGACATGCGGGTGTCCATTTAAAAACTACACCCTCTCTTGACAACTGATTCAACGGTGCAGCTTTCTGTGCAACGTCTCTAACATGTTTTCTATAATAGTTAGCGAACGCCACGAATCTCTCAAATTCACTAGATTCCTTTAGTACAGGATAATTTAAGATTGCGTCAATTTTGGACGGGTCTGGTAACACTCCGTCTTTTGATATTAGGCGGATTTTGGCGTTAACCAGGTCACGAATTTTCTAACCTTACTCTTCTTCGTAGTAGGGGCAAATCTTTTGGGATGTACCTAATTAAGTAGTTACGTCATACCATAAATAATAATTTTAGTAACCAGAACGTTTTGGGGTTTGATACCGAGCTGGTATCGATAAAATAACCAATCACTCACCAAACCTGGTAACGACAAATCGTTACCTTGTTAACGCCAAAATCCGCCTATTGTACGCCCTAAATATAGTAGGTAACTCGGTTTTTAAAAATTAACACGTATTGGGATTGGGTTTTAAATTAATCTCTCCTAGACGTTGAAATACTTGTATTAAGTTTTTATTGTGATTTTCTAGATTATTTGCAAAAATTATCGGATCGTCCAAGTAAATAAAGCATCTTTCATAATAAATTATGTAGATTAGGGGGTGAGGATAGTAAGTACCACAGCACTTTTAGGCCACGCAGCGGGCCCATAGCGCACTTCCAAGAGGAGCCTCCAGGAGGAGAGAAGTTGCTCTCTTGGACCATTGTCGTCAAGCCTTAGCCATTCAGCATAGGCGACAACTTAGTCGTCAAGCCACAGCATTTAGCTCAGGCGACAACGTAGCCCAAGGGCGGTCCCTCTGATCTTCCGTATGCCGCAGATCTAACTAAGGTGCTGATTGAGAACATCACCTAGTTTTTAGTATTGAACATGCAGGATCCAATGATTATTTAGGCTAATTCTATCAACTTTTTGACTGTCAGTGATCAATAATACTACAACCTACTCAGTTTCATTATTTAAACCAGACATAGCCATGGAGATTTCTCTTGAGAGTGAACTAGGACTTATCTTTAACCCCATTGGAAGTCTAGTTAACTGATATTTTGACCTTTCTGTGGAAAATGCAGTGCAATGTCTAGTTTGTTTGTCTAAGCCTTTTTGATAATGATTGAGAGGGATCAAGATGTCAATAAAAGACTGAACGTGGCAGTGAGTCTAAAATCTTCGAAATACATGGGAGAGGGAACTTGTCATCTTTAATACAATCGTTTAACCGCCTGTAATCTATTACAATTCTCCATTTCTTTTCTTCGTTATTATTAGCCTCTTTTGGTACGATCAAAAGTGGTGAGGACCACTCAGATCTTGCCTCTTCTATAACTCCTTCTTGTAATATCTTATCAATTAGCTTAGCAGTTTCTTGTTTTTATGCATGCGGCAAACGGTAAGGTTTCATATAGACTGGAGCTATATACAGAGTGACCCATTTGAAAGCGGGACACCCTCATAACTTTCTAATTTATTGATCGATTTTGACGATTTTTTTTTTGAAATGTAGAGAGGGAAAACGTGTATTTTGAGGCCATACGTCGCCCAGTTTTTTTTTCAATATCCACGGTAGCGATTTTTTTAAAGAAAATCTGTCTACGTCACTGGATTTTTCATCCCCTGAAATTGGTCTTTACCAAATTTCATCAAAAAATATTCAATTCAAAAATATTATTTGTGTGTAATTTTTTTTGTCAGTCTCGATTGTGCGTTTTCATTTTTTGTAAAAAAATGTTTTTTGGATTTTTCAGCCTTTTAATATGCTCCAGTAGGCCTTGGTTTTGGAAAAAACTGGCCGACGTATGACCTCAAAATATACCCTTCTACTCTCCACTTTTTCAAAAAAAAAAATCGTCAAAATCGCTCCATAAATAAAAATGTTATGGGGGTCGTCCGCTTTCGAATGGGTCACAAATGGGGTTCAAGATAGATTTGTTGCATATAAATGTGCGTGGTTGTTGGCGGGTCATTGTCTAAGTGAAAAAGGTCCAAATATTTGGCACATATTCGTTGTAGCGAATATTTTTGGTCTTTATTCAAATGTTCAAAATCAAGTAACTGCAAAACCTTTTCTACAATTTCTTTAGAAAATTTAGTTTTTCCTGAACCACAAATATCAAATTCCTCTGCGGCTATTGTATTTGGCGTAAAATTTTTAATTTTAACGTCCTGGTCTCTGAAATTAAAATTTTTGACAGGGACCATATTAGTCGGTCGCACTATACCGCTTCCTAAAAAAACACCGTCACACAATTCTTCAGATAAAATAACACAATCCTCATCACTATCTACTTTAAAATATTTTATTATTTGACAGTTAGCCGGTACTACAGTGTACTCGTTTTGCTTTCCCATCATTGGCAATGAAATACGCTCATTATTTATGTTCAACGAAATCGTATATGTCTCGTAATTCAAAACTGCATTATATTTCTCTAGGAAGTCGGCTCCTATACACCTAACGATAAATCGTCCATTATTCCCAAAGAGGACTGTTGTCTGATCAATGAAATTGGGAAGGAACACAAAGTCTATGTCCACATTTCATTATAATAATTAACAAAAACTTATGACCTACCATAACATTGTTTATTTTCATAGGTAAGTTAACTTGACCTTCTGAATAAGTAGATCCCGAAATCCCCTCGATTTTTACCTTTCTTTGAAAATCTATATTTTCGTACACCTAAATATAATAGACAAAGCCTGTAATTCATGAATTCCCCGAAAACTGCATACTAAACCACAGAATGTGAAGTGGTATTTATCAATGAAATTGAGGGACATCACGTGGGTGGCACAAAAAATTGATGTAAACAGGGCATGGGCGTAGTAGATTTTTATTTATTACCTACCTATTGTTTTTTCTTGGCGATATTGCAATACGAATCGAATATACTAACATAAAAAATAACTAAAACTGGGAGGTTTTTAGGTTGCAAATTATTAATTTGTAGGGTATAGAATAATTTGGCATGCAGACTTTTGATCTTTAATAAAAACGCGAATTTTAGCGATTATAAAATTTTGCACAAGATAAACCACCCTGGTTGAACAGAATTTGTTATAATCAAAAGATTTTCAAAAAGGTAGGTAGGTTTTTAGGTTTTTATAATAGGTCACCCATCTCCAGCACAAATGAAGACTTTCTTGGTGCCAAGATTCGAGATTAAACGGTGAAAATGTAGGTGCAGGTGTCAGAAATATTTTTTATTTCGATTAAGAAGACAGTATTGCATAATTTTGTACTATTTTTCAAGGATCTTAGCAAAACTATAATGAACGGTTTCTTGGGTTAGTGGCCCTCAGGGGACGCCAATGATCTGACATTTTCCAATATTGTTTTTCTTGAAAACTGTACGCAGTACGCACGCTGATGCACCATGATAGTTTGATATTCTAAAATTGTTTGCATTTTCAGACAGTTTTCTCAAAATAAAATACCGATTTCAAACCGAAAAAGAATTGAAAAGTAAGACCACCGAACAAATAACATATTATAGAAAGTTCACTCTCCCAAGCGCGCGAAAGTGAACCGACAATTACCGAAGTTCCCAACACCTTGCTCCGTTCACCCGCTGGGGGAATTTCAGACTATTCATCGACTTTTTTTTTTTTTTTGTTCAGGGGTTCCGGCCCCTAGGAGAGGAATCTGAAACCAGACACTCTATGGTCCGAGACCATAGAGTAGTGTGGGGTTCTACCCACTAAACCTCTCCTCCGCATTAGGACGTCAGGGATAAGCCCTTTAGTGTCCCGATCTCTCACTTAAGTTCAGCTCTTTGGTACCGGGTTACCTTCCTCTTGGTCACAGGGTAGGATCGCGGCAAAACTCGTCCTACCCGTGTGTCTCCGCACTAGTGGTTACGAAAAAGAAAAATGAAAAAAAGAAAAGGGGTAAAAATCTGGAGCCACTACCAGAGGTGAGTACACGGTTGCGACGCGTTTGTCCTAACTCCGCTCTCGCTGCGGTGAACTCTAGGCCGCTGTCTAGTTGTTTTGTGCAGCCTGAAAGGCTTGCACTCTTCTCTCGACTTCTGCGTCGACGCGAGACTCAAACGCAGCTTGGGCTCTCTTTGACCAAAAAGCGTATGCTTTTGTCTTCTCTTCCATTTTTTTGGGGTTCGTTCTGCCCATGTACGATGGGCAGCCACGCCAGCTTGCGGGGTTGCCTTTCCCCTCGCAAACCACGCAGCTTGCGTTGCGTTCACCGCTAGCGAGTCTCTCGAGCGTGCAGTCTCTGCCGCTGTGTGCACCGGCACACTTGACGCAGCGATGTGCATGGTGACACCTGCTTTGGGTGTGACCCCATCTCTGGCACCGGAAACACTGCCGTGGTTCCGGTGACTTCTTTTTGAGTTCCACCTTGACATCGACGCCGTGCAGCTCCTTGATCTCAAAGATCCGCCTAGCGTCGGTTTCCACCAACACTAGAGGCATGACTTGCCGGGTTGTCCGGCTAGTCATGTGGAGCGGCACAGCATCGATGCCAAAGCGGGTTGCGAGCTCTGACCTGACTGTCTCTAGGTCTGCGTTGGCAGGTAGTCCGCGAATGACTACCTGCAACGAACGCTCTTCTGGGCGAGAGAAGGTGTGATAGTCAGCTGCAATATGATTCAGAACGGTCTGGATGTCTTTGTGATCATCCAGTGAAGCTGGAATGATCCTCACGTCGTCCCTCACAACGAAAGCCTTTGCATACGATATGCTGGCTGCTTGGAGCTTTGCACGCAGCTCACTCCACAAGCGGGCTCCCTCTAAAAAGATAGCGGGAGCCCTCTTGGAAGCTGCTGCGGCAGAGTCCGTCGCGGTCGCGGGTGGGGGTACGAGCGGGACGTGTCCCGAACGTTCTTCGTCGAGGGTCGGTACCTTGGGCACCGGTGCCTCCTCTGCTAGGGGGGGCGTGGCGACATTTCTCCGGACATGCTTGCCCTTAGGCGAGCCGTTCGGAGACATGCCGTCACTGCCCCCAGCTTTTCTTTCAACTCCAGCATGGGGATCAACCTCCATATCATCAGAGTCCCTTGTATGGGTCTCTGAGACATGGTTCTTTGATCCCGATACTTTCGTTTTCGTCCTCTTCGGCGGCAAGGGGGGAAACGCGTCCTTCTCTCTTCCCGAGGCCGACGTTTGGACGTCCCCCACTTTAGGGGGGTCCGGACGTTTCGCGATCACCTGTACCTTCTCCTTTGAAGAAGGTGAAGGGACAGGTGAGTCACTCTTTGTCTGTTCTGTCAGCTTCTTTGAAGTAGGCTTCTCCACCACCTTTGAAGAAGGTGAGGGGGCAGCCTTCTGTCCCCCCTCTTTGAAGAAGAGGGAGAGACAGCCTCCCTCTGAACCTCCACCTTTGAAGAAGGAGGGGGGTCAGAGAGAGCCTTCTTTTCTAGCTGGGATTTGAGTTCCTCGATCTCAATCTTCAGACCAAGGATAGACCCCCTAAGAACCTCCTCCGTCAGAGAAGAAGGAATAGGATCAGGGGGAGCCATTTTCAGCGGCCGAGTCTTGAGTCGAGCATTCTCGTTTCGCAGCTCTTCGTTCGTGGAAAGATGGCATTCAAGCATGCTATCTTTCCTTTCGCGTTACTCTTGGTACTCGTCGCGTCTATGTACGAAGATGGCGTCTAACTTCTCATGGCTCTGACGGAGCTGTTCATGAGATTTTGTGAGTTTTTTGAACTCTTTCGCTAGGGTTTTAGCATCCATTGTCTTGAGGACTAGTGCCTAGAAGAGGCCGGATGGATGTGCTTGTCGCGCTTTTTAAGGGGCAGAAGGTTTTAGTCATGAACCCCATCAAGCTCAATTGGTGACCTACTACCGCCGGTTTTACCTGATCACGTAGGGGTTTCACAATCAAAAGAGCCTAATGAGGGAGCATAGCCTGAGAGATTCGATTCACAGAGGTTTTACTGTTGTGTCAGTTACTCGCCTGGAAATAATACCAAGCAGGTTAACTTTGCTCTTGGTTTTAACTTTCCAAGAACCCTGCAATAGGGTTTCACCAGCTCTGAAATAAACCTGAAACTTTATCAAAGGGGGAGAACGAATTTTCTCTTCTTCGTAAGAACGAAGGATTCAGGGTACGGGTGGTTAGACCAAAGTCTAACTCCTCTACTCTAAATATTTACCAGGTTCCAGGTAGTACCTCCGGGTCTTCTCAGGTGGTTCTTGTCGCTCTCGGGTCAGGACCTCTCTTGACCGCAGTTGTGACGGAGTATGATTCATCGACGAACGTATCAGTTTATTATAAGTAGCGCTGTCAAGTGTCGTTTTATACGGAGTGGTCGCGTTACGTATATGGTTTTATGATGGTGGGTCCTCATGAGGTTTGTTTACACAGCGGTCAGAAACAGTCAGGATTCTGCGCAAACAATTGTCCGCGTTCACACACAACTTTCGGATTGTTTTGAAAACATTTGGATGGCGTTCACACACGTTTTGCTGATGGTCTTCAAACTGTCAAACCAGTTATTAGCATTAGCGGATATTTTACAAGTAAATTGTCCGAAGCATACTCAGTATCTTGTTTGGCTAAATAGTAGAAATATTCGACTTTTGACTGTTGTAGTGAGGTCACCGTACTTATTCATTTGTAATGTCTTGTTGCAAAAACAAATTTCCAATGAGAAAGAAAACAATAAAATTTGAGGTTTGAGGTTATATGTCATGTCGATTCAACGCCAGCTGATTTGTCAATAAGTCATTTATCTGTGTTCACACACTATTTTGCAACCGGTTAGAAATAAACATGCGTATTTAGGTTAGTTTGGAAACTGTCAGCAAACTGTTGTGGATTTGTGTAAACAAACCTATGGACGTAAGTGCCGCGTTTTGACGTTTTGACATTTTAAGCGTTTTGACATACCTGTTCCGATTGGAGGCATTTTTGACAGTTACAACTTACAACAATCATGGCGGGGCGATTTTGAGTTTTCTTCGGTTTATTAGGGATGGATCATGATACAAAAATAACGGTATGCCGACTTGTCTTCTCAAATTTTACGCGTCGCGTAAGCAGTCATGCTGGAGTAGACAGATGACTATATTGACAATATTTACATCGTGAAGTGACTGGTGTGACATTGACACACGACATTTCCGCATTAACTTAAATTAGAATCAAGATCACTATACAATAGGCTGCCTCACCTCGCCTGAGGTAGAGACGGAGGGGGAAAAATATGAAGTCATCTGTTTCGAGCGACTGCAGTAGACTTAATCCTGTCACTCTTGTCATTCGATTGCATCGGTCTGCATTGTATCGTGTCGTATGTCATTCGATCGATGAGATTTGTTTGTATGGATTTGTAGGCTTGTTGCTACTTTTATCATTTAAATCCAAATAACGCTATTTTACAGGTGTAAAATTATCTTATGGTCCATTATTATCGAATAATAGTTTAGTAAAGAAAGCGAGAATACTGTTCCAAATGTGAGTATTTTCTATAATATGTATAATCAAATAAATCAATGCTCAGATTTCAACAACTTTGTATCTATTAGTTCATATTAGACCTACCTTATTCTACTAAGAGTATTGAACTATAATAAAAGCTTAATTTACGTAAAATAAAAATAGACAGTTGAACTGAGTTGAACACATGTAACAAACTCTATTTTTAAAATTTATAGACAGACCTACCTTTGAACCACTATATTTGATGGACAAATCTAAGGATACGACACTTATGAACAGTTTTCAAAACACAAATGAATAATTCCACATAAGAAAAATCAACCACACAGCAAAAAATCTCTCAACTACCAAAAACCATCCATTGTGTAAAGTGAGGTTATGATGATGAATTTATCACAGACAAGGTTGCCAGCTTCTGTTCTACTGTTTTTGATAGGGACCATCTGGCAACAGTGGTGAACGATGGCGTCACGATCGTGAAAGTGAGGCAACCTATTGCATAGTGATCTTGGGTTAGAATCACGTTAGAACGTCATTTCTAACTCTCAATTTATCATGAAAACTTCACTGTACTGGCAACATTGCAGAAGGCCATTACTCCAGCGTGACGTCACATCTGCGCGTCGGCATACCGCTTTGTGTGTATCGTGGGAAGGATGAGGTGAGATTTGTTTTGAATTTGTTAATTTTTTAATTAATCATCTTTAATAAACCAAAGAACATTCAAAATCGCCCCGCCATAACTGTTGTTATTTGTAACTGTCAAAGATTCAAGCAATCAAAACGCGGCAATTATTATATTTTTGTATTGTTAAAGATCCGATCACTTAATCAAAATCTAATAAATTTATCTTTTTAACAACTATTTATACGTACTACCATTTTGCTAGATAGACTTAAACCATTTGGAAACAGATAGGAAGGTAGGTATTAGATATTTTGTCTTGAATAAAATAAGAATAGAAATTTCATGTCACATGACGAAAAAAAATACATTTATGATTACAAACATTCGCGTTCGAGACTTGATGCAAATGAATAGTACAAGACAAGGGTTCGTTTGTTCTTACACTTACAACGATTTTGGATACAAATCTGTAAGTTAACATCAATAATAATACAGTTTATTCTCTTTAGAGGTGTTTTTTGTCACTCAGCCCACCTTACCTACCTATTCCTAGCAACTTTCAAGTCTGCCTTATTACTACATTATATATTTCAGTTGATAATTATTTTACATATACAAGCTTAAAATCACTTTATTATGAGTGATGATTAATATAAATAATATCATAAATAAACGAAAAGTTGGGTTAAGTGCGGTCATGTCATTGTTAAACTGAAAACCGAATCAAGCAAAGACAAACTGTTTGGTCAACGTGGAGCCAACATAGCGGCCCCCATAGTGCAACCATTTTTAGAAGCCGAAATAATACACTAAAAGGGATATTGGCACTGTGCATTAACTTCTTATAAGTTTCCTGGGCACATTTTTCAACCGACTTTAACGAATTTTTCACAGAATATTTTTTTAAGGATTCTTGAACGATCCGTTGAAACCGATTTTTGATAAATTTTAAAATCGTCTTTCAAAAAACCTCAATTTGCGTTAACCATTCTCTAGCGAATGAAATTTACAACTTATTTTGCCAAACATAAATTTTCCAAATTTCTATTCATTATAACGTAACATTTATATAAACCTTCCGATAATGGCAAAAGAGGGTGTTCAATATATTTTTTTGGAGAACCGCCTAAAAATCGCCCCACCACTTTCAAGTGAACGAACGCGGACGCCTCCGAAGACCGGTCAGCTAGAATGATGAAAATAAGCAACTTATTTTATTGATTGATTGGGGGTTGAAGGTACTTTTTTGAAGTTGAGGTTCTTCCGAGATAATGCTTGCAGAGTGAATTCTTGTTTGCTCATTGTGTGCAGGCGCAATAGCACGATGTCCAATGTGTTTGTGGATTTCACATCATTTTTATCAAGAACTAAGTGCCGATATTGTACAGGATGGAACAGCCAAATGGAATAAATTTGTCAACTATTGAAAGGGGACATTTTCGAAAAAACTCTCGGAAACGTCGATTTATATTTTTCTTTGTCAATTTTTTCCAGCAAAAATATTTTATAGAGGGTGTGTCATGTAGCAGTGGCTGATATCAACTTTGTTATTTCAAATTCAACACCCAGTATAATATTCAATTTTTGAATTTATAGCAAATTCTAGACATTTTTAATTTAGGCTTTATTATCATTAACTGTTTTGAAAATATCAAGTGTTTTCAGATTTATTGCATAAATTAACATTACAAAAATAAAATTATTTCATAACAGAAATTCGTTTGGACACACCCAAAAGTTGATAAATACCAAGTAGCTATACTGTCTATTTCTTGATAATGTAAAAAAAATAAAAAATCCAAAAAAATAAGCCTGATCAACTACAAAGTCACTCAAGTCAGACATTTTTTTTATTTTTTCATATCAGTAGAAACACACGCTGAAATGGTTTCCACTTACTTTCTCATTTCCAAGACCTGCGGGATAAGTATTGACTGTGCTGTGTGTTGTAGCGATTTTTTGACATTTTCCAATAAATCTGAAAAATAGGTAGAAGACATATTCTACATGAAATATGTTTGAAATTTTCTGAATAATCTAAAAATTGAATAATATACAGGATATTGTATCTAAATTCTAAAGTAACAAAGTTGGTATCAGCCACAGGGACATGACATACCCTGTATTAAATGTTTTTGCTAGAAAAAATGTACAACCAAAAATATCAATCAAAGTTTTGGAGCGTTTTTCCGAAAACGTCCTCATGCATTGGTCAGTTATCGAATTTATTCCATTTGGCAGTTCCACATTTATTTTTGTATTTTATAAACGTTTTCTGTTGCATCAATTTTAATAGCATTTTGTCAGAATTATCAAGAACTTATTCTCATTAGTCTCTGAATAAAAAATAAAAACATACGAAAATCGATGGTGTACAGGGTGCGAGGGTGCCACAGATTCGAGTGCATGCATGGAGATCTCAGTTATTATGAGAGATACAGGATCGGTTGAAGGGTTGCCAAGTTGCGGATTTTTATGCTCAAGAAAATGCCATTTTGAAATTTGAAAAGTTCCGACTACTTCCGAACATATTCGAATTATTTCCTGCGTTTGTTTGAAAAGACATTTTAAAATAAATCACACTTTAACATTGCCACTTTTTCTGCACTAAAAGATGGTGGTAACAATTTAAAAATCTGACGTTTCGTCTTCGAGCTGCCATCATCAACTTTATTTTTTTTTTAAACGGTCCTGGATTTTTTATTTCATTTTTGGTTATCTTTTGACGTCCTTAGGGCATTGAGGTATCGCAACCGTCGAAAATTATACTCATCTAAAAATTAATACCAGAGAAAATTAGGGTTGCCTAAGACATAGTTTGGTTCATAAATCCATCTTTATTCGACACGTTATTCTTATGAGCAGACCTGCACATCTAAACAAACCCAATTGACTGAACCAAAATCGAAATAATATCCAATAACGATAAATCTAATGAGATTCAATTAAATCTACAAATCACATGGAAAATAAAAAAATCACATATAAAAAACTGAATCAATTTCTGCGAAAGTGTTCAAAAATATTGCCATTTTAAACAATAATTGAAAATAACAATAATAGGTGAAAAATAATTGAAAATATTGAGGTTGCTGAGGCTACCCATTAATCTACATCCTCATCTAATCACCTCGATGCCTCAAGGCTGTCAAAAGATAACTAAAAACAAAATAAAAAATCCAGGTCCGTATTTAAAAAAATTAATTTGATGATGGCAGCTCGAAGACGAAACGTCAGATTTTGAATTTGAAACCACCATCTTGTAGATGAGAAAAAGTGGCAACGACAAAGTGTAATTTTTTTTAAAATGTCTTTTCAAACAAACGCAGCAAATAATAAAAACGTTTTTGCGAAATTTCGGTTTTTATCGAATATCTTCGAAAGCAGTAGGAATTTTTCAAATTTCAAAATGGCATTTCCTTGAGCATAAAAATGCGCAACTTTGCAACCATTTAACCAACCCTGTATCTCTCATAATAACTGAGATTCCCATGCATGCACTCGAATCTGTGGCACCCTGTATAAATAGTATCGATTCTTTAGATTCCACTGACGTCACGAATATTACTTTTTACTTTTTATAGTAGGTTTTTATAAAATATTGAAAAAAGGGATGACAATAATTGAGCCAATTTTGAAGAGATGCAATTTTTAATCACATAATAATATGTACTCAAATGATATACGTTTTTAGGTTTAATGTTATTTTATGTTCAAATTTCACTTTTTCAACATTCCAAGCAATCTTTAACCTTCCCTATCATAGATAAAAAAAAACATAAAGTGTGTTTGTTATGCTCCACTAGTGCACACTTTTTAACACTACTATCTTAACTAGTTTAGTGAAGCTATTCTATCCTGAAAAAAAGACAAACATTTCACAAACAAAGCCACACAGAGTGTCGTAGTGTAGAAAAGTGTGCACTAGTGGAGCATAACAAACACCCCTAAAATTTCTGGATGAATCAGGTTTTTTTGCAAGCAAAACTTCGATGATGAACAAGTTTTCCATTTGCAAACTCAATTTGGGCACACGTTAAAAAAGTGAAATTTTAATATAAAATTCCGTAAATCATTTGATTCTAAACAACTCTTTCAAATGAAATTTTTCTTAAAAATTAAGATTCGAGGTAGATCACTCCTGGATAAAATTAATGTTTGCGCAATTTCTTGCTACCCCGTGTATACAAATTGCTTAATTTCTGGATGAATCTTTTTTTTTTGAGCAAAACTTTTTATGGAGAATAGGTACTCTTTTTCGCTAAAATCGATTACAAAAAACTTTCCATTTGTTAACTAAATTTGGGCTCACGCTGTAGGTAATAGTAGGTATGCCTCAGGTGTATAGCTAAGACTAGTTCCTCGGGACTTCGGGACGTACATATGCTATTTTTCTGATAACGCTTCAGAAACAAAGGATAATTTTTGTTCCAATTCGTATTTTTTCGTATGGCTGTATTAATAGTTACGGTTGGTATTGCGGAATTTTTATTTACCTTGATGAAGAAATGTTTTCTACAAAATTGATATCAGTTAATAATTTCGCAATACCAAAAAAAAATGGGGACCTCTATATTACCGCTCCAGTCAAATCATCCTTTTTCTTCTGAATTTCAAAAGTTTTGTATATCCTAATATTTGAATGAAGTCAATTTAATATCTTGAAACATTATCGCAAGAATACGAATTGGAATAAAAATTGATTATGTTTTGATTGAGAGGAGTCCTCAAAAAATACCAAATACGTCCCGGGGTACTAGTCTTTATATTTATATTTTATTATAAAAACTGCATCACTTTTTTCAACACCCTGTATATCATAAAGAACCTCATCTCACTAATATAATATCCTGTGAGTACCTCCTTATCAAAACAAAATACAAATGAGAAACATCTGTACATCGTAGAATAAAAATAAAGTAAGTATATAATACAGTTTCCTCAGAACCACTAGATTTGGTAAACAAATTTAACAAATCGCACCGACACGGACACATCGCAAGGGCAAGAAAAAATAATAAAATAAACTCCACCTTTATTTTACTACGTGTGATTCTCGGTATCCAATAAGAAGCCAAATACGATACTAATAACTACGTTCTGGTTTCTCTCTCACTCGCGCCTATGCGATTCATCAGTCCCGGCGTTCGCGTATCGCGTAGATTATTTCACGATAGCATTTCGATTTCGGCCAAGGTGCATACATCGCCTTGAGCAGTACCGATATATTTAAGACGTACGTGGGACCCACCATCACTGTCACCACCTGCTGTCAATGCTGTAACTGTTCATTTTGTGTTGTTGTTTGAAATTAATACATTTCAATGTTTTGTTTAATAGAATGATGTTGTAAATGAGTATTCTTCAATTATGTCTAAATTTTGTGCGGTAGATACTTGCTACACAAAAAGAGGATGTGGAAGACCTGTTTTCAGATGCCTGAAGAATCCTGCAAGGTGAGTATCATTTTGGAAACTCATTTGGGTGACATAATATCAATATGCCAATTCTATCGAGAGTATAAGTAATAATTATTGATCAACCGTTATTTTCGTGCATAAGTTATCACAGTTAAATGTATGATTACGGACTACAGTGTTTACTGAAAACAATGTCTCAATGATTAAAGCATAAACATAATGCATAAGCTTAAAAGTTCTCAACTTTCAACTTGTATGCACTATCACTTTTTGGCAACTAATAAAATAAATAAATAAAAATAGCAAATTTTCAATAAAAAATGTCTTCATGGGGGCTATGATTGAACCTTTACGTTGAGTTAACGTATCTTTCATTGTTTACTAATGAAAATTCCATTTTCGACCAAAGACTATTACAATAATCATCATATCAATTGTGATAGTCTTCGCTAACCTAAAATATACTCGGTGTCTGTGTTTTCTGTGGATATCCTTTGTTTTTCGACAAAAACTTTCTTTATGTTGTTTTGTGACTTATTCTCAATAAATACAGCGTGTTCCAAAAAGTTGTATACCTTCATTCACTGTATGTAGGATCCATTTGTTTCAGGGTAACCCTGAAAAAAAGTTTATTATTTGACCGATTTTGCTCGAGTTTTTTTTCAGATTGACGATTTCAAATTTGGTTCTGTGGTTAAATTAAATTACTCAAATAACGAATGTTATTTTCAATATTCGCAAAAGAAATGATAGGGGTATTGAAGAAAATGGTGGCTTGGTGGAAATTGCTAGAGTTTAGTTGTTTTTTCATGACCAACTGTGAAGTTTTGACGATAAATGAATAATCTATTTTTTTCTACGAAATGATCACTTACTAAAAGTGTTCGTCCAACAAGTTTTTTCATCAATCAAGAGATTCTGAAAACAACATTTTTACGGCCCTTTTGCATTTTTTGCTTTTTGATAATTCCAAATTGGTTCAGTCAGAAAAATTATCGTTTTCATGATGTTATTCGACACAAAAAAAAGTATATCTACCTACCTGATCACAGATCAAAGAGAAAATCTAAATTGATGTCACTTTTCGATCTATCAAACAAAAGCCTTAATTATTCATCACCATTTCCGATACGCAACCCCTATATCCATCCAAAATAATATGAGATCTGCAATAGAACGAAAAAATCACACCTCATAAATATCTCCACAGCAGTTATTTATTACAAAACTTATGGAGTAACCCTCGTGAAGCGCTTTCTCGTGATTCTCAATTATCGGCACGTATGTTCGATGCTATGAAAACGATGTGCTCCTGAATGGCTCGTCGGGCTGTCTTTTGATGCTTTTGATGATGCTACTTTGCGTAGAGTGAACTTTGTATATGTTATTTGTCCGAAGCCGACTGTAAGAACAAGAATATCATTCCTTCTCACTTTTGAATCGGGACGAGCGTTTCTGCGCAGTCTCAGCAAAACAGCGGAGAAACAGTTTCCGGCACAAAACCCGCCTATCTAGCGCGACGGCGGGCGGCAAAAGCTTTGTTTTGAATTTTGGAGAAATCGCTTTCGTGGTACGAAGCCTGATGTTCCACTTAAGTGGCCAACTATCACCTATTTGGCTTGTGAAGTTTATCAAGACGCCCTGGAAAACAAAGACTTTTTCTTTCGATTTCGGATTGTTGCTAATTTTTTATCGAAATGCATTATATTGGCGCGTCATGGCAAACTACCAATCAAAAAATCAAGATCCGGTTCATGCGTAGAAACTGCAGTCCCGATTCAATTTGGCCGGTTTATGCTCGGCACATTGGATAAATGTAGTACGGTCAGTATATAGTTTTATAGGTATACAGGGTGTCTTACGGTCTATGGTACGTTAGACGTTTACGGAAAACTAGACAAAGGATCGACCTGAAAATTTGGCTGAGCCCATAATCGAGTATGATCTATATTTTAAAAATATTTTCAGTTTTGCAGTGTTGCCGCTTCTACCCAAAAGTCGTGGCAACTTTCTTATTTTAAATGGACCACCCTGTATATTATTATTTTTTGGATTCCTTGACTGATTCTAATCACTTGCTTGATATACTCCGATACCTATCGGCAGCGGTTTTTGAGATATAAATTAATTCATAATTTTTTTGTCGTAAAACACATCAGTGGATTGAGTTCAATAATTTCGTACTTGAAAACGGTGGAGAGTTGAAATTGCTATGCCGACTAGAGGAAGGTAGGTTTATATGGTTCCAATGGAGAAACCGATCTGTAAATATACAGGGTGCTTCAAATTTATTAATCTTTTTCATTCACACAAAAATGATAAAAAATCAATTTTTTCAAATGGAACCCCCTATATATATATATAACTTGAAAAATGAAAAGGCCAATAAATTTCCTTTCAAATGGTATCCCATGTTCCTATACCTTAACCTTCAGGATCTACAAGAAAAATGCATTTTACTAAAAAATAAATTATATTGGTATACATGATAATATGAAACATAATGTAGTTTCTAGGGCAACCTATAGTTGCCAGGTCACACAGCAATAACAATTTATTTTTAGTAGCAAACTGCAACTACATTATGTTTCATATCAATAATACCAATATAATTTATTTTTTAGACAAATGCATTTTTCTTGTAGAACCTGAAGGTTTAGGTATAGGAACATGGGATACCATTTGAAAGGAAATTTATTGGTCTTTTCATTTTTCAAGTAATATACAGGGGGTTCCATTTGAAAAAATAGCTTTTTTATCATTTTTGTGTATAGGAAAAAGATTAATAAATTTGGAGCACCCTGTATATTTACAGATCGGTTTCTCCAGTGGAACCATATAAACCTACCTTCCTCTAGTCGGCATAGCAATTTCAACTCTCCACCGTTTTTAAGTACGAAATTATTGAACTCAATCCACTGATGTGTTTTACGACAAAAATATTATAAATTAATCTATATCTCGAAAACCGCTGCCGATAGGTAGAGGAGTATATCAAGCAAAAGTGATTAGAATCAGTCAAGGAATCCAAAAAAATAATAATATACAGGGTGGTCCATTAAGAAAGAAAGTTCCCACGACTTTTGGGTAGAAGCGGCAACACTGCAAAACTGAAAATATCTTAAAAATATAGATCATACTCGATTATGGGCTCAGCCAAATTTTCAGATCGATCCCATGTCTAGTTTTCCGTAAACGTCTAAGGTACCATAGACCGTGAGACACCCTGTATATCCGGTGCTAAGTCATATACCATACACCATATACGTATAAATAAAATATACCACGGTCAGCTTGTCGATTCTCCCGCGAGGATGTTGAAACAGACATATTATACACGGTACGTGCATTCTACTCATAAGTTTGTCCTTGGTGAGGATGATCGAGATCCTACCCAAGGATGGAGTTATGGGAATTTCTGTTCTGATTATATTTTCCCTCTCACTTCCTCGCGGAGAATTCCTCTCATTGCCTTATGAGACTCACGCGGTATATTTTATTTTATAGGTATACATATACTTATATGTACAGCAAATGCCAAACAACTTTCGATTCACGTCAAAATTGACACCAAGCGAGTTATAATGTGATTTGCAGGTGACCATATTTGGTCACCAGCAAGCTTCATAACTAGCTTGGTGGCAACGATGACGAAGATCGGAAGTTGTTTGGCGTTTACTATATTTATAAGTATATATATATAGTACAAACTAACCCATAGGGATATTTACGTTCGGGTCTGGCGTTCGCGCTTGTCAAATTCAACTACGGAACAAATTTTGTGGCGGCGCCGGCGCCGGCGTTGCCACTATTATATCGAGAAATTCTTGGCTGATGAAAGTGCTTGTTTGAATAATATTTTCATTTGAGTGTTATTGTGAATACTAGTTTTCTTTCAGTTGATATTGAGTGTGTTGAAGTAAGGTATCTATAGACATGGAAAAATCTATTTGAATAGTCAAGGCTATTCAAAAACATACCTGATACTTAATTAAGCTCACGGAGTAATAACGAAAAATGGCATTTACGCTCTTGTCCCGCAAAGACGCCTAGAATGTGATCTTCATTTTGGGGTACATGCAAAATGTGAATAAATGTATCTTTTTGAATGTATAATCTAAGTCGTATACCGTAACAGTATCCTTGAAAATAACGCTTACTGATGCCCCTGTATCTATTAATAAGGTTAAATATTGATTATAATAAAGAAATTTAATAAAGTTTAAGCCACTCAACCTAAAAACTAGCGAAGAAAAATGATCATTAGAATTATTGTCATTTAGCCTGGGGGGCTCGAAAACCGTATCAGAAGAAGAATTATCCGATTGAGAAGGGTTCGCCGGAATAGTTTCCGCAGGATTATCCTCGTTATGCATAAAATAAGAAGTGCGTGGATTGCCTGTGAAACTGTTTGATAAATATGTCCCAAGAGGTTGTGCAACACCTCTGTGACGATAATTTCTAGAACGATTGCCTGATTGAAATGGTGAGTTCGAACTTTTTTGATTGGGCCTAGATGACAAATTTTGTCGATGTTGTCCAGGGGAATACCCGCTTTGTTGAACCTATTTTTTTTTTAATAAAAACAATTGCGAGCGCTTGGCCCCACTGCTTAACTCTACTACTAACTCATCTTTTGCTCCTCGAATTGCCTCATTTAGTTTGGTATAGTTCCTAGCCTTTACAATTGTCCTCAAATCAGTCAAATCTATGTTTTGTAGTCCGTTAGCAAAAGTATTGATAGCAATTTTCTCGTTAATAGGCGCTAATACTGTCATGGCGGCTTGATCACCTTCTGCTTGTGAAATCGTTAAATCGACCATTAACTGTTCGATCTCTTTACCAGAATCATCCACTGATCTAGAACCTTGCTTAAGAGAGCTTAACATTACCGATTGCGCAGCAGCTGATTCTTTAGGGAGAAAAAGTGTTTTTAAGTCTTTTACCAACGCAGCATCTGATGCATAATCCAAATTTAATCGAACTTTGGCACTCTGAGACAACCCAATTTTTAAAATATATTTAGTCAGCAATTGTTTTCCAGCATCGTCAAGTAATGAATCATAGAGTTCTATTGAATCAATTGATTGTTTTGTGATGTCTTCAGTACCACTCATAACCGGTAATAGCGAAGAAGCAGTTTCAAAATCGAATTTATCACCCATTGTTAATGAATCGCCCAAAAATTGTTCACTACTTACCTGATCTTTGTAACTTTTTCTTGAGAATTTTATCCATGTGACTCAAATATTTCTTAATATTATCAGCATACCCTTGAACAGTCTTGGTATCACGTGACAAATCTCCGCTTCTAAGCCTACTGTTAAAATCTTTTTTTACTTGCTCAAACTAACACGAATCTATCCAACTTATCTATCCTACTATTAACTGCACTAATGTTAATTCTTCTTTTCGTGTTTAGATTTTTATAGAATTCTCCCAGTTCTTCCAATAAGTCTTTGAATGGTTCCACCGCCTCTAACATAACATTCACATCTCCATTTCCATACCATTAGAATTCATTGTATTTGTCTCCACTCTCCACTACTAGCCCTTTCAATTTCCATAACCCATAGCCATATCCATGTTATACATCCATTGATTGCCAATATTTGTTTGCAATCATGTTGTCTCCTTCACCATAGCCATTTCAATTTCCATAACCATACCATATCCATGGTATTCATCCATTGATTGCCAATATTTGTTTGCAACCATGTTTTTCTTCTTTCCAGCTTGTTCTCAAGTGCAGGGTCGCCATATAGTGTTAATCAGTGCATCATCTTGATAATTATTTGGAAACGGGAAAAAAGTAACTATACTCGTTCGTAAAGCTCGATATATTAATTCGGTTCTAGTTAAGTTACAATGACTTGAATACTCCTAATTGTTTATTGAACATGTTTTCATAATATATTATTGCATAAATTCATATTCTGCTTACTCTACTGAAAAAGTATCAAGTCTTGACAAACCTTACAATATAATAAATTTACAGGGATTCCTAATATAATTCATCCTAAGCTATTTTCCTACTCTATGTTTACATTGTCATCGCCACGCCTTTGCCATAACCGCGCCAGTTTTGTAGGCGCTAGGCCTCAGGGGACGTTTGCCGATATAAAATGTTGATATGATAAAGTAAGGTTATTTTTGTCCTATAAATACAGGCCCGAAATTTCGTCGACTAATTGGACAACCTGTATACAGGGTGTAAAAGAGTAAGTGTTACAACGTGAAACTGTAGATTCGTAATCAAAAAAGAAAAAGATTTTTCCTCAACGAAAATTTTCCGCGGCCTTTCGTTTTCGATATACAGAGTGTCAAAGTTATGAAAAAAAAAAGATTTTTCTTTAATTACTTCTAAACCACTTGGAATATTTTTATCAGATTTGGTACAGTGTCAAAACTCACTAGTTAGGATTATTTTATTAAAAAATCGATTAAAAAAATTAACCAGTGGCGTAGTTATAATACACCCTGTATATCGAAATCGAAAGTCCGCGGAAAATTTTTTCTAAGGAAAAATATTTTTCTTTTTTGATAAAGAATCTACAGTCTTACGTTGTAACACTTACTCTGTTACACCCTGTAGAGTTTCTATGACACAGGCCGTTTTGATGTTTGTTTCTGTTGATTTGACGATATAATGAAAGTTGATTACATACTTCGCTTAATGCTTAATCTCCATAATAAACTGAAAAAAGTGCTGACATTGTTGGAAAAATATAGAGATACCGTGACTGCTTCAAACAATGAAGGTACTATCGACATAACAGCCACATTTTGGGTTTTATCTTTGTCATTGTGATTCGAATCACTTCATTTAAATATTTGTTACAACCATACGAAGATCGACGTCCTGTGCATGAATTATCTCTCACTTGAAGGTGAGAGTTACGGGAGACAACAACCGTCAGACGGCAACAGAGAGTGTTCTTATATTGGGACATTAGTATAGAGGCTTTCAACATCAAAACTGATGAATCTGTCTACATATTATACCCTCTGAATAAACGTATACCTGTTACTAAATATCTACGAAGTGATGTATTATACAAAAATGATGATGTCTCACCCTTCAGTATCTGAATAATCTGCAGAAGGAATTTCGAGAACTTGATGGTTGCAGAGCCGCGCGGGCAGGTTGTTATAGGTCTTGCTTATTGAGGTACGGACAGACACGCCCATTGAAAAGCATGTTAGAGAGCATGCTTTGAACTAGCGCGTTCTTTAGCTGTTCTTATTTACTAGAAATTACCATTCTGGTCTTGAGCATACTCCTGAAAAAGTGTTCTGAAGCCAACAATTGGACAGGCACGCATGTCCTTCCAGAAGTAGGCTCTGAAAGAAGGTGAAATCAGTGGTTTTCTAGAGCAATCTAAATCCTTGCAACGCATTTGTGTAAGAACTTTTTGTTGGAAAAAAAGAAAAAAAGAAGATGGGTACGTAACTGGATAAGTAGATGCAAAATTTGGAGCGAGTACTCGATTGTTGACAGAGCGAGTGAAAGATTCCCCAACAATCCAGTATCTGTATTTATAGACGCACATCTTTGCGGAGAAAGAACAAGATACTGGAACGACTCAATATATTTTTCCCTAGCGTGGCCATAAGCAAGCCTTTTCAGACGCGCTCAAAGCATGCCCCCCTCCACTCGCGACACAAGTAGTACGCTCATGGTACGCTCGAAAATAGAACAACTGTTGATTTTTGAGCACACTTGGAATGAGCATGCTTATTTCTATTAAAGCACATACACAAATACGGAGTAGCAATTACTGAATAATGGCATATTTTCGTGCTAATAATATAATGAGCGTGTCTGTGCGTAGCTTTCATAATCAAAGTTACTCTCTGTATCATAGTTATTGTATGTAATTGTGTAGCTTTTGTTGATTGATTTGAAAAAATGGTTGAAATAGTTTTAATAATAGATATTTTTCTGTTTCAAGATTTAACCAATTTTGAATGCCAATTGAAAACATTTTTTTTTTCTAGTTGACGAGATGATAGCAAACCCTTTTGAAACTAGATCAGACAGCTTCTATTTTGTAGATGATGTTCTCATAATGCACAATAAGGCAGATTATGCATATAATGGGGGTATACAAACATAGCCTAACTTTTATGACATGAACATTATTGTAGTTTGAATAGTTCGTTACAGGATCTGGAAACTAAAGATTGTGTTGATTGTTGACAATTTATCCAAATTTTTGTTGGAAAATTGCCCAAACTGATACTTTTATGCAGGAGTATGTTCTGAAGAAACTGTGGTGTTCTATATTTTCGGGCAGTTCTTTTTTGTTAATTCTAGTACTCCGCTCAATATAATTAATAGAGGATTATATCTAATAACAATCGAAATATTCTGAGATGACGCTTACCAGAAAAAAAACATGTATTCTCTTGTTTAACACGAATTATTCATCTATTGTTTTTGAGCAATGTATTTCGACCATATTCGATTCTAGATAAAAAGTGTAGCAGACTTACAAAAATCACTGTATCTGAGAACTGCTTTTTTGCATGCTTTGTGACATGTAGAAATCAAGAAGACATTTACCTGATTCTGGCAATCAATCTGGGTCTATATGTTGGTCAGCTTTCAATGGTATTGACCAATCAATGTTTAATCACTGCCTTTTAAGGTAACAGTCCCTGCCGTTAGTAAGAGATGTATGTGTAGTGAGAGAGGGTTCTAAAATGAAGATGGAGAACAGAACCTACACGGAAATATCTGGTTTTGCATCTAGGCGCCTCACTTTATTTTGATGCGAATTGGGTAAAGAGAGGAAAAAACTTTGAACTCGGGATTATAGTTAATAAGGGGAAAAGTGGGAATATGTTGAACAAACAACTGCTTATTCAGGTAACCAAAGTCATAAAAACATTTTCTTGAACTCTGAGACAGCTAAACAATAAACATTCAACAAAATCATATACGTATTATTAAAATAATAAGTATATGAACAAAATATCATTCAAACAAAACATAAACACAATATAAAGTGAGGTTAGACTAGATTGACTAGAACCTTGGATGACGTGTTTTGATGAGAATTTAAAATTAAACAATCTGCGTCGATCTACTTTTGAGAGAGAGATTAGGACATCTTCTAAATTTATGCTAGCATTTCTGATAGCAGAAATTTTCAAAAAAAAATACGTGTTTGCAACGATCACATTTTTATTTTAAATTTCTGCTCGCAGAAATGCTATCAAAAATGTGATCGTGTCACACGGGCTTTAAATTCGACTCAAGCCCACCCCAATGGGCGTTTTGTGTTCCGAGCTTAAAATGCCCATTCGTATTCATCAACCAGGAAAAAGTGTGCTAAACGTTCATAAAAAACTTTCCAACAAAAACGCAAGAAAAATATGAGTGAACAAGGAAAAGCTTGGTATGTATATTCTTTCATGGAATTTATCAAAAATATTTTGACAAAAATAACGAATTTCAATGCAAGGATGCATCGCTATGTTCAGCGATTCAATAATATTTCAAAAGTCTAAATCAATGAGTCTACTTTGAAAGCTGACTACTTCATAGAGTATTATTTGGCACCTGATGTGTTGAAACACATACGTATTTTGCTTATATACACGATGTAGACTAGTATTGACACATGTTGTCAGATACAAACACATTCCGCTTTTGGCATTATTTTAAGTGATGTTGAAAGAAAAATGTATTTTTCGAATTTTTTAGACTAAACATCATGAAGCACTTAATATATCATAGGCTAATCAGAAACTTTAATATGAACAATAGAATTTACAATAAAAAACATGATGAAGATTTTGTTTTTTTTTTCATATGGCAGGATATACATTGATCCTTAGTTGAAAAAAGCATATTCAAAACAAAACGTTGAAATGAATATTCATGTTCATCAATGCATCACAGAAACCTTTATAGCTATGGATACACATGATTTGGGTGATTGATTTTCTTGCTTCATAATACTTCGAAATTTTAAGTAGAGATTGCAAAAATAATCGTCGTTATCATTTATTCGAGTAGTGATTGATAGTGAAAGTAAGGTAAGGGTTATCCGGATTCAACTGCCAGCTGCCGATTCGATATAACAAGCGTTTACAACCTGAAGGATCACTTTTCAAATTATTTTCTGCCAAAGATTGCTGACGTCATCAAAGTCAGCTGTTCTAGTTTTGATTTCAAGTTTTGTTAGTTTTGTACAGGCAAAGTTGTTTTATTTGTGTTTTCCAGTAAGTGGTCTGGACAAAATTGGCATACAATAGATCATAACAATATAGCGTTAAAGATTTTAAGGGTAGCGAGTGCAATAACGTGTACAAACGATTATATGATTTGCGTAAGCATGTAAAAAAACATAATGCTGAAAATCTTGACGAAATAGCTCCTTTGAGAAAAATAGTAAGAAGACAAAATACCGTTGCTTGTGGAGATAAAAAAATCAAAAAATCAGTTGAACTGTAGGATTTCAAATGTGACATTTGTGGTAAAAAATTTTCCTTGAAGAAACATTCAATTTTTCATAAAAAAAAGTCCACCCAAACTTAAACCACTATTCTGTGCTTAAACCACATAATATCTATACACAACACGTCAATCATGATATACAATAATAATTGTAATGTTAACCTATTGCTAACCAACAAACCGCTGCATATTTTTAGGTACTCAAACATTTAGAAAGCATTTGTAATTTCGTTTTATGGATCCTGATGAGAAACTAAAACTTCCCATTCCCAAGCCCAAGCCCAAAATACTAAATCGTCGCCTTAAAGTGTTAACCTGCTAAGTCCACTTTTTAGCAAAAATGGGCTTTTACTATGTCCATTATTTTACCAACTTGATCTATCGATTCGTTAAACAGTAAAGTCGCATATTCCATCCAAAACCTTAATATTGTATGATGTGAATACCAGGCAAGTTCAATCGTTTTGATTTTCCCGCGTAACACAGCTAAGTCCTTGACAGTTATGCATAAGTAGCGTTATTACTCTTTTGAAACTTTTTTTTTACTGTTTCTATTATTGCTATTTTGATACTTTTATACGTTTTGATTCTCTTTTTAAAGTACTTAATAAAGTTTCGTTGGTTAAGAAGCAATAATAATGCCTTTTTCATTGCACTAAACTGCTAAGTCCATCACTAACCTAATCTGGAAAACTGATAACCAGCTATCTCCCAAAAAATTTCAATACAATTATCATTCTTAAACTTGTTTAGCATTATTTGATATGAGTTTCAATAATTTCCATCCAAAAAACTGCTTCCAAATCGTTTTTTGTCTCTCCTGTAAAATTAAGTAAAATGGATTTATCAGGTTAACACTTCAAGGCGACGAAATCCTAAATCTATAAAATTCAGATATGGCGGGTCGTGGCACAAAATAAATGACAAGTGACCTTTCAGGTTGTAGACGCTTCTTTCGTTATAAACCTAGACTATGTTACAGACTCGGGTTTCAAGTACTTTTTAAATCGGAGTTAACGTCCGACTACGAAGATGACATAAATTATGTTATCATGCGAGGCTGTGGAAAGTCCCAGGAAATAAAAAGCTTTGTTTGCGGAGGAGATCCTTCTTATGTTCAACTTTGCAACGAAATTGAAGAAGAGATTTTGTAATTCATTGTTATTATTAATAGAATCTTCCGGATACGGCCCGGAAAAGCTGATGTGTACGGGCAATCATGATTACTAAAACGTTTGAACAAGCACCTTTCATGATTAATTAATCATACTTCATTGGAAATGACTAGTAAGTACCCCGCTTTAGGCAGGGTCTGTCTCCGCGAACAAAGCTTAATATTTACGTTTTTTTTTTGTGTGAATCTGGGAGCCGTATTTGATTCGCATGATCTAACTGATCCGAATCGATCGAAGTGATGTGAACCGTGTTTGTTTGGGAAATGCCCCTTAACTGAAGTGAATTGAGATTTAGTCTAAAGTGATCGAAGTAACCGAACGATTTTGCAAGTTCACCTGGTTCCATATATCTATTGATAACTATATGGGAAGCAATTCTACACGCTTGATGCCAGGATGAGATAGCAGATCCCGCTGTACTGTTTATTTTTCGCATAAGTCTATCCTTTTCTATCGCGGGGGGACGGTCCCTTCGTCCTGTTAGGAGAGTTCCGAATTTTGCATATATGGATGATTTATGGCACTCACCGGCATCTTCTTCTTGTTCAGTTGGAGAGGGCCCTCCTCCTTTGGTTCTGCTCGCCTCCACACAACATCACAATACATGAATAGTAATAATTATTGATTGTGACCGAAAGGCAGAAAATGTCTATCAACGGAAAATTAGCACGTGTCCGTACAGCAAGTACGTAGGTACTCTGTCGAGCGTATCAGATCAAGCACTGTCGCGCTATTTCGGGTAAAAATGCAGTTTGTGCCATCTGGAGGGGATATGCGTGCAAAATGTTATTGCGCGAAGTTTAACTTGAAAAATAATAAAAACGTTCAGTTTCGAACATTCCACCCACTAAAAGAAATGTAATTTTCTTTTATTTAAGAAAACCGAAAAGTGAGCTAAAGTTAACAACCAAAACAAAAAAAAATATATATATCTGCTCTACAAGTGACATGCCCCTGCACTTGCAGAGAATGTCAAAAAGATTGTCTGGAAAAGATTGACTGGAGGTTAAGCAGTTGGTAAAGGACACAGCTTTACCACTGGCCTTTGAAACAACCCTTGCTGGGTACGCACAGTCGCCACTCGCACCACACCATCCTGATGGCCAGGATGAAGTTTGACCACACGGCCGAGCGTACATTTCAAAGATGGTCTAAGTTCATTTTTGATCAGAACCAAGGTGTTTAACTTGATGTTTTCTCGGCTTTCCAACCATTTAGATCTCTGTTGCAAGGTATGCAAATATTCTTGACTCCATCGGCTCCAGAAATCCGCGTGCATCCTTTGAATCAACTGCCATCGATTTAGGCGATTAGGATTGCAGTCTCGGTAGTCCGGTTCCGGGAAAGAAAATGCAGGTTCAGTGGTTAAAAAATGTGCCGGCGTGAGGGGTAGAAGATCGTTGGGGTCTTCACTAAGGTTACAAAGAGGTCGCGAGTTGAGAACGTATTCTACTTGCGTGAGTAGAGTGTGAAATTCTTCATATGTGAGGATATGTGAATCCGTTACACGATATGTGTTTTCATAAATTTAACACCAGCTTCGCTAAGGCCGTTGAAATGAGGACTGGCCGGGGGGTTGAAATGCCACTTTATAGACAGCCTTTCTGCGGTTGCCTTGGAGAAGGAATGAAGAAGAGAAGAGGCTCCTATAAAATTGGTTCCTTGGTCACTGTAAAGATTGCTAACTCTCCCACTCCGTGAAATAAATCTGTGAAAAGCTGCCAAAAAACAATCCGAGGACAAGTCGGAACACAGCTCTAAGTGGAGAGCTTTAGTTGCGCAACATACGAAGAGGCATATGTACGACTTGCTCGTTTTCGCTCCTCGATGTCAACCCAAAGTGATTGAGAAAGGACCTGCGTAATCCAAGCACACATCCGAAAATGCTTTCAACTGAGACACCCGAAAGCTAGGCAAGTCAGCCATGACTGGAGCGTATGATTTAGGTTTGAGCCTAAAACACCTGATGCACTTTGATAAACAACGATAAATAGCTGCACGGGGGGAGAGGATCCAAAAGGTTTGAGCAAGTATATTATGAAGCGTCTTTGAGCCAGGATGAAGGTTGTCACGATGTGAGAGTTCTATGACCAAATCCGTAAAGCGACTATTTTTAGGCAATAGAATGTGGTGTTTACTTTCAAAGGATAGGGAAAATTTCCTAAGTCTACCACCTACCCCGAGAATACCCACCTCGTCAATGAAGAGGGCAAGCTTCCTGAAGGGCTTCGGCAATAAGCGGTTGCTGTCTATATCACCTAAAATATCAGAAAAATACTCTCTTTGAAGCTGCAAAATGATAGCTTGACGAGCTCGAGATAATTCTACGGGGCACAGAGCACTCGTATTACGTCTATCTTTCGTATTCGAATTTGAGATAAAGCGGAAAACAAACGCAAGTATACGTATTATTTTGTGAAAGGAAGAAAAACTGCAAAGCAATTCGGAAATAATACCTTGGTTGAAGGTAGTGTGCAGAGAGATAGTTTGTTCCCCCTTAAGAATGTCCGTAGAAGCTTGCTCTATAAGCGGGGGCTGTTGAGGCCAAGAATTCCCACTTTCCGATAGAAAGTTAGGCCCCTGCCACCAGAGTGCATGACAAAGAAGCCGATTGAGGCTGAGACCTCGAGAAGCGCAATCTGCAGGATTAATTTGTGTGGGAACGTATCTCCACTGCGATGCTGGGATGATGCTCTGTATGTGACTGACTGTTCGCGATAAACGTCTTCCACCGATGAGGGGATATTGAAATCCAGGCAAGAGCGACTTGTGAGTCGGACCAGGCATACATACTATCGAATACCCAGGTTTTGGAATAAGTCTCCTGAACGAAGTGCATCAGGTCGGCAAGAAGTACCGCTGCACAAAGTTCGAGGCGAGGTAAGGATTGAGTCTTTAACGGTGCTACCTTGGATTTTGCTGATACCATGGTGACTGAAATTTGGCCTGAACAGGAAATTTCACAAATGTAGATCACGCAACCGTAACCAATGCTAGAAGCATCACAAAATCCATGATCTCTAAGCGGGAAGAGTTTCCAGAGAATAGAAACCGTTTTAACTTGATTTCTGATAAGCTGGGAAGTTCTGACTTGAAAACGTTCCATTGTTCCGTTATTGATTCGCTTGGTGAATCGTCCCAACCAGAATTTGAAATCCAAAGCTGCTGAAGCATATGTTTGGCGAAAAGACATATTGGAGCGAGAAAACCCAAGGGGTCAAAGATACGAGCAATTTGGGCGAGTATGTTACGCTTAGTGCATTCAGGTTCCACGGGAGTGAGAGAGTAAGAAAATACGTCGTTTGTCGGGTCCCATTGAAGTCCTAAAACTTTGATCATAGTTGGACCCTCAGACTAAAAATCCAAAGGCATCTGAGTATCGGTAGAAGGTACAGCTGCAAGAAGTTTATGGTGGGTGCTGGCCCAATTACCAAGTTCAAAACCTCCCTTCCTGAGCAGGCAAATCAATTCCCTCTGAATTTTCAAAGCAGTAGGCAAGTCCGGTGCCGATGAGCAACAGTCATCCACATAGATATTGTGACGCAGAACTTCTGGAGCCAAACGAAAGGAGCGTTGCTCCTGTCCTGCAAGTTCTTGCAGAGTACGTAAGGCCAGGTACGGGGCAGATTTGATCCCAAAGGTGACTTGATTTATCTGATACTCCTTTACATCTTCGGAACGGGAAAAACGCCACAGCATGCGCTGATATCGGGTATCATCCGAACTGATCAGAATTTGGCAATACATTTGTTTCATGTCACAAATGAATGCCACTGGGTTTGAACGAAATTTGAGAAGAATCTCTGAAACTTCGTGATGGAGCTTTGGACCTGACATGAGATAGTCATTCAGGGACAAGCCGTTGGAATTTTTTGTGCTGGCATCCCATACAACTCGAAATTTTGAAGTTGTGACGCAGTGATGCGGAATATAATAGGCAGACGGATCTCTGTAGTGGGAAATAGGCACTGCTGCTAGATAATTCTTGTCGATGTATTCTCGCATGAAAGCTGCATATCGCTGGAGAAGATATTCGTCTTTTGCCAGTCTATTTTCCAAAAGCGTGAAACGCCGCAAAGCTTGACCGCAGGAGTCTCCGAGTGCCGGAGCACCATGTCGAAAAGGAAGGCTTACTACAAATCTACCGGAATCGGTCCTGGATGTGGTAGCTTTAAAGAACTCCTCACACTTCAGATTTTCCTCTGAAAGTTGTGATGCTTTGGGAACGCTCTCCAGTTCCCAGAATCTTTGAAGGGTAAAATCCAGAGAGAAGTCAATGGAAGTATGACATGACAGCACGGGAGTAGGCAAGGGAGTTGTGTCTTGAATTCCGCCCTGTAGTATCCAAACAAAGACTGTTTTCAGACCGACAGGCTGATCTGGACTTCCAAAAACACGACCTGGACCCAAAATATAAGGGACAAGTTCAGCTCCAATCAAGATCAATAGGACCTGGAATATTGAATTTGGGATCCGCTAAGGACAATCCACTTACGTGCTTCCATCCAGTAAATTGGATTTTCATCTTGGGCTGATCAGAACATAGCTTAGGTAGGATCATGGCGTCGAAAGAAAACGAAGGATGCTGATTTCCAACCGGCTTAATATGGCAGCTCACCATGCCTTTACCACTAGCTGTAGACATTCCATTCAAGCCTTCAATGAATCGAGAACACTTGGTTCTTACCAGACCCAGGCGATTGGCACATGACTCAGAAATTAAATTAGCCATACTAGCGGTATCCAGGAGGACTCGAACCTTTTTATAACCACCGTAAGCGTCACGAACTTCCACCTGTGCTGTTGAAAGCAAAACCGTTGAGGCAACATGGGATGTGGAAGTGGAAGCATTGAATAAAGGTGGCGGCTGCGACTCACTTGGACCAGGGTTTTTCACCGGCACGTTAGATGAGTCATCAAAAAATGTATTTGAGTTTGACGAAGAACCTTCCTTCAAATGGTATGAGGTAGAAGGCTGCTCATTTGTTTTGTTCAAGTGAAGCAAGGTATGATGAGGATTTGAGCAAATTCGACAGGTAGTTGTGGACTGGCAATTACGCAAGGAATGCGGTGAACGGAGACAGTTAGAGCAGAGTTTGTGGTGCTTCACAAAATACAATCTCTCATTCGCGGGCTTTGAAAGAAAGGGTAGGACACCTGTATAAATCGTGGAAGGCTGTGCATTAAAGGCATTTTGCTTTTTGGGGATTAGGTGAGCTTTTGTCCATATGATGAGGATTTTCTGATGCCGACGTCCTCTTGAGGAAATAAGACTGTGGTTCCGGAGGGGAACGTTGCGCAAAGGGTTTGTTCTTTGGCGATGAAGGTACCATATTGAAGACTGACTCCAAGGCCTTACAGTGGTTTTCCAGAAACGAAACCAAGTCATTGTAAGTGGGCATCTCAATATGGTATGACGAAGTTCTAAATCAGTGCGTGTCCTCGCATCTAATTTTTGTAGAAAAATGTTGAAGAGTATGAAATCCCATCCGTTTACATTAAATTTCAACAGACGTAACTCTTCCAAGTTTTCTCTAAAAGTATTCAAAATACTTCTGAGCTCTTTCGCTGAGGAGCGCGTGAGTGGCTGAGCTGTGTAGATTTCATTGAAATAGCTGGTAGCCAAAAACCTGGTATCCTGAAAGCGTTTAACCAAAGTGTGGTATGCAATCAAGTAGTTATTGTCAGAGACTGGAATGGACTTTATTAAATTGAAAGCAACCTTCTCCAATGACGTTCTTGAAAAATGAAATTTCTCAATAGATGACAGTGAAGCATTATTGTGGATCATGCTTCCGAAAAGATCATAAAATGACGGCCACATTTTCAAATTACCATCAAAAGTCGGTATAGAAATTTTTGGTAGCTTTGCAACAGCCTGAAGAGGCGTAGTATGTCGCATGTCTAGTGTAGATTGATGTGTTGCAAGTTTATTTGCCGCAGCTTTTACTCCAAAATAAAAAGTATCCGCTCGTTTCCTGATATCGTCTTCGGAAGAAAAGTCCTCATCAGTGGAAATTGAAGACACGATTGAATTGTGGACCTTTTTAAAATCATCATGAATCTCATCAATATCATCCGCACGCACTGTCAAGTTCTCAGTAAAATTTTCATCATCTTTATGTTCGGATGAATATTCGGTTGATATAATGATTTTGAATAGACGTACACATTTTCGAAACGCAATCCATTCATATTGAATAATAACGCAAACAGACTGTTTGTTTTTCCACAAACACTAGGGCCGCAGAAAATTGCACGAACATAATTAGGTAATAATTTACTATGTCTAGAATTTTCAACTTTTTCAACAATATCAAAGTTTTCTATAGGGAGTTTGAGTCCTTGCGGTACCGCAAACATTTTGAGAGTGATCGGTGGAGTATGTTGTAGCTGGCTATGAGGGTTGAATATAAATATAAGTTAACTCAACGATTTGACCGCAGTGTAATGTTAGTCTTTAAGCATAGAGGTTGTGGATTAGTCAACTCCATCATTGATAAACTGCCAATTGAACTTCATCTTCCTGGCTATCAATTTTGCGGACCTGGAACCAAATTGGCTGAACGTCTAGAGCGAGGAGATAAGGGTATAAACCCACTGGATGCAGCCTGCAAACAACACGATATTGCATATTCTCAAAATTCTTCGTTGTTCGAACGACACAAAGCTGATTGGGGATTGGAAAATCGAGCGTGGGAGCGTGTAAAGGCGTAAGATTCCAGTTTTGGTGAAAAAACAGCTGCTTGGTTAGTGACTACGGGAATGAAGGCTAAAAGAAAACTTGGAATGGGACACCATTCATTTAATAAAAAAGTAGTTGGACCTATTTGCAATTCATTGAAAAATTGCGATGAAAAAAATGTAAAGAAAAGCAGTGTCATTGCGCTACGCGCTGCACGAAAAGCAGTCAAAAGACTTGGCGGGCGTAAAAAAATCAAAATCCCACGAATCATTCCCATTGAAGCAAAATCCGGGGGATTTATACCTTTAATACCTCTTTTTGCGGGACTGAGTGCACTAGGAACTCTTGCTGGAGGAGCCGCATCTATTGCTAAAACGGTGGTGGATGCGAAAAATGCAAAGAAACAGTTGGAGGAGAATCAGAGACATAATCAAGCAATGGTTATGGACAAAATGGATCGGGAATTTATTTGAGAATAAATAAACGTTAATTTGGATTAATTTTGAAGCGAGCTGCGGTTTCAAAAAACTCCCAATAAAGTTACCCAACAGAGCTCTATACGACTATGAAATAATCTTTTTTGTAAAAAAATTAAATATTCCATATTTTCGTGGGGTATTTATGCGAGACACTCTCCCTCGAAAAGTGAAAATAAATGAGAGTGCTGTTCTGAATTTATATACAAATAATCATAGCGGTACACATTGGGTAGCTTACAAGAAACGTGGAAATTAAGTTGACTATTTTTATAGTTTTGGTAATCTGAAACCGCCAATGGAATTCATTTATTATTTCGATGAAAAGGTGCGTATTCTATACAGGGTGTTTCCTAAAGATTGGTAAAAAATCCGTTGTGTGATTCCTGGGGTATTTTCATGAAAAAAAGTTCCTATAAACATTTGCCGAAAAATGCTTCCTAAGGGAGCTACGCCCCTTTAAATAGGGCACCCCAAAGACGGTTTTTCCTCAATATTTCCGAAACCTTACATACAAAAATCATGAAATTTGGTACATCATACAAACTTTTAATGCTGAATGAGAATTTGAGCTCAAAATTTTAATCAGGGGCGTACCATACTGGCGTACCATACCATTTAAAAAATTGGATTCTTTTAACCTTTAACCCCGCCAGTATGGTACGCCCCTGATTAAAATTTTGAAATTCTGAGCTCAAATTCTCATTCAGCATTAAAAGTTTGTATGATGTACCAAATTTCATGATTTTTGTATGTAAGGTTTCGGAAATATTGAGGAAAAACCGTCTTCGGGGTGCCCTATTTAAAGGGGCGTAGCTCCCTTAGGAAGCATTTTTCGGCAAATGTTTATGGGAACTTTTTTTCATGAAAATACCCCAGGAATCACACAACGAATTTTTTACCAATCTTTAGGAAACACCCTGTATAACAGAGATTGTTATCACAATCTCAATGCATCCAATTGTGGGCATTTGTGCATCAGATTTCTCTATAAAAATTAATAAAAGTTTGACCATTCATCAGTCATGTCTATGATCTTCACATTGAAAGGTCGAACGTCAACGCTATCCATAGACTTCAACCCACCCATTCAACTGAATCCTGATTATCAATACGGGCTAGCTGTTCTAGGATTTCATTCCTACAATACTATTCCAAACATTGAAGAAAATACAAAATTTAAATATTTGGATGAGAACAAATGATCTCAAATTATCACAATACCATCTGGTACTTATGAAATTAGCGATATCAACATTTATCTGCAGAAGTATTTGTCGGAAAAATTTTCACTGAAACCAAACAACAATACCCTCAAATGCGAAATTTATCACCCCCATTTCGATATAGTCTTTGAGGAGGAGGCAGATTCTCTAGCAAATTGTTGGGGTTCTCACCAGGTTGTAACAAAAGGGAAACCTACATCACTGGAGTTTTGGTTCAACATTATTATGTTTCACATTTGTTGGGGTTCGTTTTTAGAAATAATAACCCACACAGGGTTGAGCAAAAGAGATATTTGTGCAGGAAGTCATAAATATAAAATTCAACTTCAAGAATCAATAAATATAGATTTCACCATAAGGATTTTGGGTTGTGGGAAACAAATACAGACCCTTAGAAATGTCACAGTATGACTATTAAAATAAATGTTTATGACTCAACTGCTCAAGTGTCCTCCAATAATCAACAAAGAAATATTTGGCGGTTTTTATTGAGAAACGACCCATGTCGAAAGCTAATAAACCTTAACTCAAAGCCCTTAAAAGTATGGGGACCACATGGCCAATCGAATTGTAATTAGAATCACGCAACGGTTATACTTTGTTAAAAATGCGAATTGATGGAGAAAATTAATTTGATCATGTATATAATCTAAGATCGTTTTTAGACATCAATGTTTTTTCCCTTGAAGAGATATATACCTATGTATAAGCACCACGTAGAAAGGGTTTTTTTCACATTTTTGTCTAATACGTTATCCTTGTAAAGCCTAACGGCATTAAGAATATGTATTAAGTTTTAGAATAATTTGCATGTCAGTTATTATATAAAAAGGTATCCTTGATTTGAAACGATACCACTAACGACATCTGGGACGTTTTCTCAGGAACTAGAGGTCCAGAAAAGGGATGGTCCAGGGGTGGTACTTGGGGGTTGGAACCTCAAGGAACGACCTCATTGGTCACAGATCTGGGTGGAAAAGCTTAGCTGGTTCCTTAATTTGAGTGAATTAGTTAGTTCTTAGACTTTTGTTCTTCTGAACAGACGTGTTCGTGTATTTGACCTCAGTTGGTGTTTTGTCTTGATCTTTTCACTCCAATTAAAGTACTTGGAATTTTCTTACTAATCTGAATCTGACTCAACAGTAAAAAAGGGATTTTCACTTCAAGGGTGGGACTTCTTGAGTTTCGAGTTCTTTCACTTCTGTTAATTTTTTTTGTATTATCATTTTTGGGAATATTTGTGGGTTCAGTTTTCGAAGAGAGTTCGCAACAACGTCCCAGATAATTTTTAAAGCTAGTAGTCTATTTTCTGTTTCATTCTTATTGTTTCGTTGTTCTCTTTCTTTATTTAAATTTTTGTGTGAACTCTAATTTTAGTTATTTTGGAATACATAATTCCTTTGGTGCTTAAATTTGGTGTTTCAATTCACAAGAGTTAGAATTTCAACCCGACCCGATTCCCGAGCGCGAGAGTGAGTGAGTGAAGGTTATTTTCCTGAATCAGTTAACTCGTGCTGCAAGTGGATTAAAGTCGATATTGGTAAGTCGTTGGAAAATAACAAACTAACCAACTGGAAGTATATATCACATGAACGACCCCTCCTCCGACAAGTTTAGAGTACAATTATTTTATTTATTAAATTTGCGGCAGTATCAACCCCACGCTACCTACCAAAAATATCTTTCACGTTGAAATACTGTCACAAGTAAAATGGTGGCAGCTCAGTGGATAAAGTGTTCGATATAAAAATTAAACACGATGAAAAGTTCACCATTCATTTTTTTTTTTTTTAGTTGAGCGACTTTAGTAACCTTTGAAACGAACGATAAGACGATAGTTATACGTTAACTACGTACGAGTAGCGTTCGAAAAGAGGAGAAACGATCACCATCGCCTCAAGAGTTTTCTTTTAAAGAGTTGATAAGTTATACGATAACTATCTTCACTAGCAGAATAGGGTTTTCAGCTTCTGGTCGGAGGACTTGTGAAAGGAAGAAAGAAGAACATAAAATTGAGTACTAACCGAGTTTGAAATTTGTTGTGTTTAGTATTCAGAATTTTGGAATGAAGAAGAAGTAACTTTGTTATCAAGGGTCGACACGACAATTTTAAAACTTTTGTAGACTTACTAATTTTTTCGGTCGAAAGAACTCCTTTTATGTTTAAGGTGCAATTTAAGCATAATCGTATCATTTTGGGAACTGTGACACACGTTATATTATAATCTGATGATTTCTCTTGCAGGTAAACGGTTATAGGTTGTTTTACAAGTGTTATAAAATTTGAAGTTGGTGTTAAAAAAAAAAGTATGGTAAGGTTATAATTATGATTGGTAGATAGATTTTGCGGTATTTGACTTGAAAGTGCCCACAGTTCCATTTTCATCATACTTGCACATATACGAGTTTGACTTTGAGTTTATGAATCATGTTATTCGGAGATGAAATAACACAAGTCGATTTGCTTGGAAAACTCAGATAATATAGTATTTTCAGTTGACATCATTTTGAAAAAAGACCTTAAGACTAACCATCTATTAAATTAATCGCACGTTTCGTGAGTTATCAGTATCTCCTTGTGGCCAAGAATTCGGGCTTTGTCGGTGGAGTATTCATTGATACTCTCAGAAGGAATTTTGGACGACAATAGAAACGGAAAGGCGGGGAAACTAAGGGAATTGTTTCTAGGGATTGACTTTTGCCTTGAAAAGGAAGGTTGGTTTATTGAAAAAAAAAAAAAAGTCAATCTACTTGCGTTCGTTTCTCTTCGAAGAATTTAGAGGATTTTGTGGTCTTCGTCGTAAGGGAAATTGTCGATAGTACCCCACAGGGGCGGTGAACATCTTCCAAAACATGGCTACACCGCTAACAAAAAGTACTAGAAATGCATGGAGAGACTACGCTAGAAAAGGAAATAGTACAACAAGAAAATTTTTATTTCAAAAAAACTTTGAAACATGATTTTTCTGTCTGCGAAAACGATCTACAATTTTTATCAGATGGAATAATCGGGATGGATTTCTTGCGGAAGTTCAAACCGATTATCGATTTTAGTAGCAAGCATATGATTTTGGATGGATGTTATTTAGATTTGCATAGTGACCTTCAGGATTGCTACTCTACAGTACCTCACAACTGTAGATCGATTGGTTTCGTGCCGCTCAGAGACAGTGATGCCTCTGTCTGTAATTCGCTTTATAGAGCTGGCGGGGTACTAGGGTGGGCTAGTAAAGAACAGGATGCGATTATTCATCAGGTACCAATCCTTACAATTGCGAATTATAAGTGCGAAGGAACCAACTCACCAACCGATATTCTCAATGTTCCTGCTGATTCAGCCGAATCAAATTGAATTGAGAACCACATTAACAATAGTCCGGAAGAGAATACGAGCCACAATCTTCACTCTAAATCACCAATAATCGACACTGATAGGATTGATCACCCTATCAGGCATGTTCTGGAACCCAAACGCGCGTAGGGTGCCGCATGTGGTCCGATTGCGTGAATCTTTTATTATTCCTGCTTATCATGACTTTGGTGTCCCGATTAAAAAAAAACTTTGCCGGCATCAAGGTATGTGAGCCTTTGAACCACACAGACTTTTTACCGCGATGAGTCTGATGGAAATACCAGATAATATTGAAGACATAAATTCTCGACAAATTGTAGTTCGTATGCTCAATATTATACACCAATACCTCTGACCATTAATAAAAACACATCCCTCTTACACCTGGTGAAAGTAGTCAATAATGAAGAGACAAGGTACCCTCCTCCTATAGTGTGCGGACTAGAAATAGTTGACGGAAATCCTCAGCAGGGGGTAGCCGGAAAGGTAAAAGAAAAGTCGTGTCACTTGCAAGATCGGGAGAGAAAACCCATGGATGATTTATTACATGAGTATACCGACCTGTTTGTCAATGGAGATTCTCCCCTCAATTCAACGAACCTTGTTACCCATAAAATCGATACTGGTAATCACGCACCTATAAGAATGCCGCATTATCGGATTCCATTTGCTTTACGGGAAGAAATGGAAAAACAAATTGATGAAATGTTGGATCAAGATGTTATACGACCATCGTCATCTCCTTGGAGTGCACCCGTCGTCCGGGTAGAAAAGAAAAGTGGAGACGGGCAGAAAAAAAACAGATTCTGTGTAGACTTTCGCAAATTGAATAGTATCACTAAACGGGATTATTTTCCGATACCCAATATTCAAGACACAATTGATTCTTTGGGAGGAGCAGATATGTTTACGACTCTGGACATGACTAAGGGATATTGGCAAGTAGAGGTGGATCCTAAGGATAGAGAAAAGACAGCTTTTTCTGTACCCTGGGGACACTACGAATGTAATAGGATGCCATTTGGATTAGTCAATTCACCGTCTACCTGGCAAAGATTGATGATGTGTGTGTTATCACCAGTAATTGGAACACATTGTTATGTTTATTTGGATGACATCATTGTCTTCTCAAAAGGAGGCATTGGAAATCACATTGGAAAATTGAGAGAAAGGAAGGTATCAAGCCGTGCAGTAAGAATATTGAAGCCATTACAAACTATCCTCAACCCACTTCAGTAACTGAAGTACGTTCATTTTTAGGCTTGGTTGGGTATTATTGCCGTTTTATTCCAAATTTTTCACTCCATTCAGCCTCTTTAACCAATTTAACAAAGAAAAATGCAAAATTTACCTGGGATCAAAAGTGCGTCAAAGCTTTTGAGTACCTGAAAAATAGTCTTATTCATGAACCAATTCTCAAATATCCAGACCCCAATAAACACTTTTACCTGTCAACCGATGCTTCTGGTTTTGTTATAGGCGCAATAATTCATCAGATTTATGACGGTCAGAATGGCCGGTGGCGTACGCCAGCCGTCAATTGAACAAAGCAGAAAAGAATTAAAGTACCACAGAAAGGGAGTGTTTAGCCTTATTGTGGGGTGTAAAACAATTTAGGAATTAATGAGTTGATAACCAATGTGAGTTCATCATATTAATGATCAAAAAACGGGTCTGTCGTTTGAGTGAATAAAGAAAATTATTTTTGGAATCTGTGAGATTTTTGGACCCGTTTTTTGATCATTAAATTTAGGAATTATTTGTATGGCCGAGAATTCACTGTTTATACGGATCATCAACCACTAAAATTGTTATGAATGTCATTTACTCAAGCAATAGATCAATGAGATGGTAATTAGCACTGTCTGAATACACTTCTTGAATAGAATATAAACCTGGAAAAACTTACAAATGTTGACGCTCTGTCAAGAGAGAAAACAATCAACTTTATCAACAAAACTACGAATAATAATGAACAATATAGAATAGGAGTATATACATACAATGAAGTTTTCAATTATTTGCCAGAGTCTCCCCAAAGAATGGAAATAGCCCATATGAACGCCATACACAACATACAAAAGATACAGATCTAGTACACAACACTTTTGATCAAAAATGAAATAGAATCACACCGGTTTAGTGAAGGAGATACGGTTTATTTGAGAGTAGAAAGAGAAAGCGAATAAACCTAGTAGAATTGCGGAAAAGGTGGAGTGAGCCTTATCGAGTAGTTAAGAGGTCTCACCGCAGAATCGAAGGAGATGAATGGTGAGGAAAGTAAAGAAGGTGCATGTCATAGGTTGATGTTTTGTAATGTTTAGGAAACGGTTTAGTTGATGTCCCTCTATAGGCTCGCGAAAAACCAATTCATGATTTGTTCGATTCCAATGAAGAAAGTTTAGGTCACCATAGTTCTATTTTGTCGAGTAAGAATGAAACTTAGCTTTCTCAAACGAGTCCTGCGGACAATGCATCAACGCCTTGTTCGTTGGACCGGACATCGGAGAAGATAGATAAACAGGTTGGAGAACAACCGGACCAACGAGAAGATATCCATCCAAGAACGCCCCAAGATGTCCAACCAATGGAAGAAGAAACTCCTCGTCGCGAATCAGGAATTTCGAAATTCAACAACCGGTTTGTCAATTTTATATGAACGTTGTAATGTTTTGTTATGTTTTAGATTGCTTATCATGATCAGGTTATCGAAGGTAATTTTCCTCCTTATAACGACAACTGCTTCCAAGAGGAGTGCTGAACGGGATCGTGGCATATGGTTGTGCAGACCGAGCCACGGAGCGGATCAAAGTTTCCTTCCTATCGATGAGCCATGCCAGGATCCAAGGAATCATTCCGAGACGACCTTTCGGAAAATCCAGTTGGTCCAGAAGAGGCAATATGTACCCCTACATGTTGTCACCTGCCATGTGACGGTCCAGCAGCTGATTGAGCATTGTGGAATGCATAATCATCGAAGTACTGTGGCCGGGGGCCTTGGCAAGAACGTCAACACCTAGACCCTGAGCAATGTCAGAAGGCTCAACGGTTCAGACAGTTGGTTCTGGATGATATTGGAGCAGGCACACTATCCCAACTCAACCTCAATGGGACGACTGAAGTGTCCGCCACTTAACGCGGTCATGCTAACACCAATGGCAAGTGTGAAGGCGCTAGATTCTCCGTCGGCCCCATACAATACACCAATGTGGTGGTGATAGCTGCAATCACAGTCAAACTCCAGGACTATACCACCACAGCCGACGTGGAGAGAAATCTGATCACCCTGAGGCCTGGAGCTACCTGTGCCTACAATGATGGACATTGTTTCGATGACATTGAAAGAGAGGTGGTCTGGCGATTTAACGACTCTGTACACAGCATGGACTCGTTGTGTTATACGAAGGGAATGCCACATAACTGATAATGAGCCGTAATCCACCGAAACGGTATGAATTTGTTGAAAACGAGGACTCTGTGTTTTCGCTTGGAAGGTAACCAAACCTGAGTAGCTTGGTGGGCAGAAAGGATGGCAGATAGAAGCAAGAGCAGGGAGCTACTACGACAGCAGAACTGAAGCAGGTGGTGATTGATCCAACATCACCTGAACCAGAGCTTCCATGTATCTCACAGTACCAAATAACACACATTCCGGTATGTGAGGATACCAGCTGTTCAATAACCAGTTGATCGGGAACCAACGACGACCATCACTGTTCCAGAACCCGAAACGAGAAGATTCACCCGAGAACACCTGAAAAGACCGATGGTATGGAAGTGCGGTTCCAAACGTGTGCGGGGAAGAGAATCTCGTTGCGAATAACTGCATGAAGCAGGAGTGCGGGTTGTGGAGCGATCGGCTGATGATTGTCGGGATATATCTAGTTTAGTTTCTCCTTGATTTAATAATGATTGTTGAGTGATTCGAGCTTACAATTCAATTGTGTTTAAGGGGGGGCTAATTTGTAACAAAAGGGAAACCTACGTCACTGAAGTTTTGGTTCAACATTATTATGTTTCACATTTGTTGGGGTTCGTTCTTAGAAATAATAAACCACACAGGGTTGAGCAAAAGAGATATTTGTGCAGGAAGTCATAAATATAAAATTCAACTTCAAGAATCAATAAATATAGATTTCACCATAAGGATTTTGGGTTGTGGGAAACAAATACAGACCCTTAGAAATGTCACAGTATGACTATTAAAATAAATGTTTATGACTCAACTGCTCAAGTGTTCTCCAATAATCAACAAAGAAATATTTGGCGGTATTTATTGAGAAACGACCCATGTCGAAAGCTAATAAACCTTAACTCAAAGCCCTTAAAAGTATGGGGACCACATGGCCAATCGAATTGTAATTAGAATCACGCAACGGTTATACTTTGTTAAAAATGCGAATTGATGGAGAAAATGAATTTGATCATGTATATAATCTAAGATCGTTTTTAGACATCAATGTTTTTTCCCTTGAAGAGATATATACCTATGTGTAAGCACCACGTAGAAAGGGTTTTTTTCACATTTTTGTCTAATACGTTATCCTTGTAAAGCCTAACGGCATTAAGAATATGTATTAAGTTTTAGAATAATTTGCATGTTTAATGAGGTTGACTGCCCATTTCTGTTGAATTGTTTGCAATTTCGGGTTCCAAGGCCTGGTACAAGACAGACTCCAATTTTCTATCTTGATACGATCAGATCCAACGTTATGAAGCAGAGTCTCATCTATCTTATGTGCAACGTATTTAACTCTATCTCTCACGTGAATGACTTAAGTGCAGACTCACTTCATGATATGTTAAATTCGATTATGAATATTGATCTCGGATAGGTCCTCTGAATCCTCGTTGTAGTTGCGTTCATTGTTTATGCTGATATTTATTATTTAAGTTGGGTTGTTAAGATTAAGTTACTACTTTTTTTTTATGTACTTGAATTTCCTGTAAGTGGGTATTTACCTGTTGGAAATAAAGGCTTATTTATTATATAAAAAGGTATTCTTGATTTGAAACGATACCACTAACGACATCTGGGACGTTTTCTCAGGAACTAAAGGTCCAGAAAGGGGATGGTCCAGGGGTGGTACTTGGGGGTTGGAACCTTAAGGAACGACCTCATTGGTCACAGATCTGGGTGGAAAAGCTTAGCTGGTTCCTTAATTTGAGTGAATTAGTTAGTTCTTAGACTTTTGTTCTTCTGAACAGACGTGTTCGTGTATTTTACCTCAGTTGGTGTTTTGTCTTGATCTTTTCACTCCAATTAAAGTACTTGGAATTTTCTTGGTAATCTGAATCTGACTCAACAGTAAAAAAGGGATTTTCACTTCAAGGGTGGGACTTCTTGAGTTTCGAGTTCTTTCACTTCTGTTAATTTTTTTTGTATTATCATTTTTGGGAATATTTGTGGGTTCAGTTTTCTAAGAGAGTTCGCAACAACGTCCCAGATAATTTTTAAAGCTAGTAGTCTATTTTCTGTTTCATTCTTATTGTTTCATTGTTCTCTTTCTTTATTTAAATTTTTGTGTGAACTCTAATTTTAGTTATTTTGGAATACATAATTCCTTTGGTGCTTAAATTTGGTGTTTCAATTCACAAGAGTTAGAATTTCAACCCGACCCGATTTCCGAGCGCGAGAGTGAGTGAGTGAAGGTTATTTTCCTGAATCAGTTAACTCGTGCTGCAAGTGGATTAAAGTCGATATTGGTAAGTCGTTGGAAAATAACAAACTAACCAACTGGAAGTATATATCACATGAACGAGCCCTCCTCCGACAAGTTTAGAGTACAATTATTTTATTTATTAAATTTGCGGCAGTAACCCCACGCTACCTACCAAAAATATCTTTCACGTTGAAATACTGTCACAAGGGATTCTACTAGCAGGTGAAACATATCAATCAGATTTGCCTGTGAATATTGTGAAAGTTCGTACAATTCACAAAGATAGTAACATCACCGGCACAACGAGAAACCTTCACATACATTGTACGAATTCCTCATAAGTGTTGACGCTGGATTTGCAATTGATGAAATACCAAGAAACCTAATTTATCTACCAATATCAAGTCACCAGATAAATAATATCACCTACAAGTTCAAGATCAGAATTTTAATCTTGACAATTTCCGAGGTGAGGAAATCATTATCAGATTAGAGTTGAAAAAATGGTACTAGTGATTGAAACATATACTGGACCACCTGTATCAGTTGTTCTGCAACCTCCTCCGAAGAATCAACACGCAAAATTGGGTGGAACATTATCTCTTCTAAACAAACGATTTCTCGAATCCATTGGCTATGTTGTCAAATAGAGTATTTGATTTGTATCAAAAACCTCTTCATGATGATACCATCAATCACATCGAGTCTTGCACTTATCTACCCTTTATCAAGTCATTTCGCAACAATGATAATATCGAAATAACAATCAACCGAAATGATGCATGGCTTTTGATGCATGAAGCTGCTCTTGTAATAAAAGGCTCTTTGAAAAGGAAATCTGGTACAGGAGATGTTCACCTGATGATTAATGCTGCTGCATTTTTCTTTGATTCAATCACATATGATTTAAATGGTATTGAACTGGAACATGTGAAGAATCCTGGAATTGTTAGTTTAATTCGTGAATATTTGTGCTACGAAGAGGATGATACAATACACTTACAAATTGCCGGATGGAGTTACCCAGAAACACCAAAAATATATCAAAATTGCGAATTTTATATGCGAATTCCGTTGAGTCATTTCTTCGGACTTTTTAATGGCTATAAAACTGCTGTTTGTGGTAAACATACAATCCGTTTGGTGAGAGCACGCAATGATTCCAATTGTATGCAGATTGTAAAAGAACCTGATGCGAAAGATGTAACCACTGCATAACTTTCAATCGAAACCATTGAGTTGAAGGTTAAACATATAGTTGCCAATGATACTATTAAACTACAATTGTTGAAGTCCATTCGAAGTGATCAAGCTATTCACATATATTTTAGAAAATGGGAAATACATGAGCTGCCTGCCTTACAGACTGATGCGACAAAAGAAGTATGGAGTATTAAAACAACTACAACTGTTGATTGTCCACGATATGCAGTTATCGCTTTTCAAACAAATCGTATTGATGACATCAAATCGAACGCAACAAAATTCGATCAGGTGAATATATCAGACATTCGATTGTTTCTGAATGGGGAATATTATCCATATGAACGTTTGAGTCTCAACTTTGGAAAGAATGATTATTCGGAAGCCCACTACAGCTACACCGGATTTTACTCAAACTTTGTGGCTATAGATAAGAAGAGACCGCTTTTAAATTATGATGATTTCACAAATCATACATTATTTGTCATCGACTGTTCCCGACGTGACGAAACCTTAGTCATCAACCATAGAAGTGAAAGTGGAAATTGAGTCACGTGAAGGATTTCCTGCCAAAACCAAGGCGTATTGCATGATTATTCACGATTGTGTAATCGAGTATCTCCCTCTAAGTGAAATTGTGCGAAAATTAAATTAGTACGATGAAGTCGCTTGAGGATCTCAATATCAAATGGCGAGAGGTGTTTCAATCAAGAACGAGATTTGCAATAAAAAAACAACCAGATCATGGAAAAAGAAAAACAATAAAGCCAGCAGCAGCAGCAGCAGTACCAGGATCGGACGCTTCCAGACTATCATCACAATAATAATTATTATTATTATTAGAATCAAATAAATTACATTTTATATTTTCTGAATAAACCTATGGGAAAAAATCTTTGTATTTTCGATTCTTTTTTCTTTTTCATTCGAATTCAAATAGCGGGTTAGTTCTAACTAACCCCGCGAAAAACAATAAAGCCAGCAGCAGTAGTACCAGGATCGGACGCTTCCAGACTATCATCACAATAATTATTATTATTATTAGAATTAAATGAATTATATTTTATATGTTCTGAATAAACCTATGAGAAAAAAACTTTGCATTTTCAATTCTTTTTTTTTTTTCATTCGAATTCAAATAGCGAAATCAATCCCGATGTTGATGAACCCAAGATAATTGTTGTGAAATCTGAACACTCCGCGATGTAGGTGTAGGTACTTGTTATTATATCAAATACGTCGAATTTTAAAATTCAATGTTCAACTTGTGGCATTTTGTTTTTTGATGAGTCATCGGTTTGAGCTCAATTTATCACGTTCTGACTGGAATATGCAGGTGCTCGCCGCGCTTGCATTCGCTGAGAAAAGTACTAATTAAAAGATTGAATATTTTATGTTAACATACTTAATTATAAACAGTTCTATGGGTTTGAATGTTATTATTGTTTGGATTAATAAACTTATGAGAAAAAATAAACTATACATTTTTAATTCTTTTTCATGAATTCCAAATTCAAATAGAGAATTTAAACTGAACGTGGGAAACTTATCCGCAAACATAATAATTACCGTGCGAAGTAAACATTTTCGGTCGGCTCGAGTGGTCCATTATAGCTCTACGCGATGACATATATATTGTGCGATATGCGCTGTCTAGATTTTCCCACCCTCTAATAGTCTGGTTCGGTTGATTAGATCCAGTCAGAGAATCAGTTTTCTCTAAATAGTTGAACGAGACACTGGCACTTTTTTGAAGCAGCAGCAGCAGCATCGACTTGGTTTCAACATACACACCCTCCAGGCTTAATAAGGTAGGTAGATTACATTCAAGCAGTTTTCAATTAAAACTATTTTTCAATGTGAATAATTTTTATTTCTTATTTTTTTATGTAATTGAACTAAACAAAATATGTCTTACAGAAATCAACAAAGCAATTTGATTTGGTGAAGTTCATCGCGAAGAGTTGATTACGAGGTTTTTTTAAAGATTCTGCATCAATTATCCATACTTCAACTCAACATTCAGCGTTTGAAATTAAATCAGGTAATTAAACTTTCAGTTTTTGAAATTTTGATGATATTTCATCAATGTACAGGGTGTCCCATTTTGGGTACTTTTGCGGGGTATCTCCGTTATTGTTATAGATAGAAAGTTGCGGTTTTCGCGACAGTGTGCTACTCTTTCGTGAAACTGAAGATTCCGTTAACAAAATGTTCATAGCCCTTTTCGTTTTCAAGATACAGGGCTAAACTTAAAATGTTGCATTTTAAGGTACCCCTCGTATCTAAACTATCAGATAAGTTATGGAAAATGTGAAAACTGTTTCTTATATAACTTTTCCCGTAGAACTCGATTCTGCCTTCGGAATTAGTATACAAGGTCAGGTCAAAAAGTTATCGGACCCAACTTTATTTTTTCAAATGGAACACCCTGTATATTTATAGTCCATAAGATTTGTCTTTTCTTTACCTTTTCAAAAATATACAAGAGTATGCACGAGAGTATGCACTTTAAAAAAAAAAAATTTTTTGCCTATAACTTTTTGACCTGACCCTATATACAAATTCCGAAGGCAGAATCGAGTTCAACGGGAAAAGTATATAACTTTCGATTTTGCCTTCGGAATTTGTATACAGGGTCAGGTCAAAAAGTTATAGGCTAAACATTTTTTTTTTTTAGTGCATACTTTTATATATTTTTGAAAAGGTAAAGAAAAGACAAATCTTATGGACTATAAATATACAGGGTGTTCCATTTAAAAAAATAAAGTTGGGTCCGATAACTTTTTGACCTGACCCTGTATACTAATTCCGAAGGCAGAATCGAGTTCTACGGAAAAAGTTATAAAAGAGACAGTTTTCACATTTTCCATAACTTATCTGATAGTTTAGATACGAGGGGTACCTTAAAATGCAACATTTTCAGTTTAGCCCTGTATCTTAAAAACTAAAAGGGCTGTGAAAATTTTGTTAACGGCATCTTTAGTTTCACGAAAAAGTATCACACTGCCGCGAAAACCGCAACTTTCTATCTATAAGAATAACGGAGATACCCCGCAAAAGTACCCAAAATGGGACACCCTGTACATTCCGTTTTTATATTATATCCAAGTAAATTAAACATAACTTATTGTCAATGATTGTAAATTGTCCATGTTTGGGCAGGTGATGAATTGGTGAGGGTGAAAGGAAAATTCCCTTTTGTCTAATTATTCCCAAAATTATATTTTCAGAATACGACCGGTTTCGTTCCTAAGGGAACATCTTCAGGTATTATACTAAATGAGAAAAAGAGGAAATTACCGAATTATAAATCACCCGATGATAAAAAATGTACTTACATTCTTTGTATAAACGAGAATTGTCAAACAAGTAAACAAATTAAACATCCATGACCACTAACATTTACACACAGCATTCAACAAAACGAAGCGTAGAATGTAGATAATTAAAATTATATAGGCCTACATGACAATGCACATTACTAATATAAACAAATAAACTGACAAGCCCAAGTGTGGTTATGTTGCTACACATTGACGATCACTGACAAGTATTGATTCCCGATGACATCTATGAGCAACATATACTCAACAATAAACTATAGGTGGTGAAGATAGCTGTAATTAAACATGGAACAATCATCCTATATTGGATCTAGCCATCACTAAAATTTTATATTAGTAATGTACATTGTCATGTAGGCCTATATAATTTTAATTATCTACATTCTACACTTCGTTTTGTTGAATGCTGTGTGTAAATGTTAGTGGTCATGGATGTTTAATTTGTTTACTTGTTTGACAATTCTCGTTTATACAAAGAATGTAAGTACATTTTTTATCATCGGGTGATTTGTAATTTGGTAATTTCCTCTATTTCTCATTTAGTAAAATACCTGAAGATGTTCCCTTAGGAACGAAACCGGTCGTATTCTGAAAATATAATTTTGGGAATAATTAGACAGAAGGGAATTTTCCTTTCACCCTCACCAATTCATAACTTATTGTCTTTCAGAAAACAACAACAAAGCAATCAGATTTGGTGGTTATTCGATACTACAATTGGAGGTGTGTTGTTCCTGCCTAGAAGGGTTATAGCCAACAATCACCTGCTGGCGAGCTATTTCACACCCTTGAAATATTCAGAGGACTACACAGAATATCACACGAGTTCATCCTTCCAAATTGAGTTGAAATCAATCACCACCACCACCACATCAACGACATTCAAAAGTTGTGAGTCGATTATTTTTTCAACCAATTAATATGTCTTACTCTGCTTACTCATGCAAGGTTTTGTTGAAAGAAGCAAAGAATATGCTTTCATTTGTGAAAAAAATGAAGAGATTTCTGTTCAACGAACCTTGTGTCAGAACGACAAGTCATTGGAGTCGTAGAATAAGTAGATTAGTTAATTTACAAAAAAACAATCGTCGATTAATTCAAACTAATTTGCAACACCTTAAGGTGATCAAAAGACAATTGATTTTGAAAAATAAGCGGGTTGGGATGGGGTTAGTAAAAGTATCAAAATTAAGTAATAGGGTTAGATGAGAAAAAATTATTAATTGTTTCAAAGGAAGAGTATCTAGCGGGACAATAATTAATTTGATTCATAAAGACATCAATAGATTTATGGATGATGCATCTATTTTATTTCAACGTGAGTTAAAGGAAGTACTGAAATCTTTAAACATTGTTATTGTAAACTCCACATTTTGTGGGGAGTTTGTCAAAAAATCAGCCGAACGCGACATTGTAGATTTCAAATATTTTAATACTAAAAATGTAATCATTGATGTGGGCACGGATTTAAAAAGCTGGTTTTTTGAAAACGTACGTGATGTAATTTTGAATAGTCTTTCAGAATTCCAGGAACGCGATTCAGGATTTGCTCTTGTTAGAATAATTTATTTAGAAATCAATATTGATAAATTTCAAATGGGTAATGGTTCTTCCTATATTGAACTATCAAAGGAAATAAAGATTAAGCGAGCATGTGTCAATGTTCATAATATTGATACCGCCTGCTTTTACGGGGCTATTGTTAGTGCGCTTCATCCTGCTAATCAAAATAACTACCGAATGTCCTCTTATCCTCACTATAAATCAGTTTTGAATCTCAACAACTTAGAATCACCTATGCCGTTGAACCATATTTCAAAATTTGAAAAAATTAATGAAATTTCTGTAAATGTGTATGCTTTGGAACTAGTTTCAAAATCAGATACGGATAATGGTAAACCAAATAAGTTCAATATTGTACCAGCTAGACTTACCAAAGAAAAATTAGCCAGGCATGTTAATTTGCTGTTGATTCAAAATAAGTTCTATCCATCATTGAATGATTACGAACCACTGCCCACTAATGACACCGATCATGAAGATATTAAATATCATCATTGTTGGATAAAAAATATTTCCCGTCTTGTTTCAATGCAGTTGAGCAAAAAGAAAATTGCTAAATATATTAGTGATCGGTGTCTCAACTATTTCACATCCGAGGTAAAATTGACCGAACATGAAAAGCTGTGTACAAAATTGAATAAATATAGAGTCCCATTTCCAAGCTATAAACATGTTGAATTTAAAAAATTTATTTACAAACAAAAATGTCCCTTCATTATCTATGCTGATTTTGAAAGCCAACTACAACAAGTAGTCGATCAACACATTTCCACAAATACGCGAAAATATCAAAAACATATAGTTTACAGTGCCGGGTTGTATTTAAAATGTTCCTATGCCGATTCTCTTTCATTTTTCAAGAGCTATCGTGGTGCAGATGGAGTGGTTCATCAACGAAATGTTTGAAATATCAAAAGTTATTCATTCGAAAATCAAGAATATTGTTCCCATGATCAAAAAGAGAAGCATTTGCGGTGCAACAGATTGCCGTTCGCGATCATGATCATTTTACTGGTGGTGGTTTTGCACATGAAAATTGTAATCTAAATTTCAGAAAGCTTCAAGTTGTGCCGGTTGTTTTTCAAAATGTATCCGGTTATGATGGTCATTTGTTGATAAAAGATCTTGTCAAACGTAGTCACGTGACTGTTCTTCCAACCAATAATGAAGTTTATATATCTTTCACCCATTTCGTTGACGAAAACAATCTGAGATCTAGGTACATTGATTCATTCAGATTTTTAGGCGCTTCTCTCGATGATGTACTATCAACAATGAAAAAAGCCGATTTTAAAATATTGAGAGAAGAATTTGCACATCTAGATGAGACAAAATATTAAATGTAACAACTGTGTGCTGTCCAATAGAAAATACGGACTTAGTTTGAAAGTCAACCATGCTGTATGGGATGTGATAAACTGTGATACTTACAAAAGACTTGAAAAACTACAAATGGACAAATACGTAAAGTAGCAATTAGACTCTGATATAGCTTTAAACTCTAGTCTCGTATATTTTAATTGCCAAGGATACATTAGTAATAAAGATAATATAACGGTGCTAGTCAACAGTTGGAAACCAAAGATTATTGTTTTGTCGGAAACTCACGTGTCTGCTGAAGTAGATCCAGTGGAGCTCAGGATTGACGGCTACAACATAGAGCAGTGTCTAACCACCAACAGGCGTACTGGAGGAGTGATGGCATTGCTAAGATGTGACGTCAAATATAGGATTCGGTCAATAGAGTGTGTTGAAAACTTTGTTTGGTTGTTGTTCGTCTAATTGACACATTCTGGCACCAAACACCTGATATCTGTGATATACCATCCCCCCAAGACTGAAGACAGCAGATTTGTAACTTTTTTCACGGACTATTTGGATCACGTTAACGAGTTTGATGGCACGAATATTATTGTGGGTGATTTTAATTTCGATTTGTTAAAAAATTCTTTTTACGGCAAGCAAATATTGGATAGCGTTTACGCTAATGGCCTCAATCAAATTGTGCAGACACCAACAAGAATTGTTCCTCAAAGTGCAACCCTTATTGATTAAGTCATCACTAATAATAAATCTACACCACACAAGGTACACCTCACACCGAAAATCAGCGATCATTCGATTATATCCGTCACTCTAGATCAACAAACCGAAATAAACTGCAACACTATAGTTTGTAAAAGAGTGATGAACAAGTACGACCGTGAAAAAATGCAAGACTACCTGATAAACATTCCATGGGACAATAGCCTCTCAGATATCAACACTCTGGCGAATTCGAATCTCAGATATTCTGAATATAATGTGTCCTATCGTAGAAATATCTGTTAAACTCAAGTACGAGGACAAGAGATGGATTTCTTGGGAAATCAAAGAAATGATGAAGGAAAGAGACTGTCTGTATAAGAGAGCCATTTTTGATAAGAATCAAAATACCTGGGAGTAGTACAAATCTGTCCGGAATGCTATTGTGACTAAAATCCGTATAGAAAAAGAAAAATATTTCCACAGTACAATCGACGAACATAAAGATAACCAAAAAATTTTATGGAAAAATTTAAACATTGCTTCCTGGAAAAAACAAAAACAGGCAACCGGAGGAGATAATTTTTGAAAACAAAACTCTATCGGACGAGATTCAAATAGCCAATACATTCAATGAGTACTTTATAGAAAGCATCGACACAATAGTGAAAAATATTCCAAAAACATCGAAAGTTTGTATTCCAAAGGCAAAGGCTTTCCTAGCAACCGATTTAACGGCGTTCCAGACAATCGACATGGGTGATATGAAGAGGATTCTTCGAAACATGAGAAACGTTGGAGGAGGAGACACCGGCATTACAAAAAGGGTGTGGCTTGATGCATGTGATGTTATTGGTGACAGGATGTTGGATGTGGTCAATACATCTCTATCCAGGGGAGTTTTTCCAGAACAGTGGAAAGTGTCTACCATAATACCTATACCAAAAGTTCCTAATACCAAGCTTTATGATGAGTTCCGGCCAATCAATACCGTCCCTACACATGAAAAGTTTCTGGAGTTATGTGTAAAGGAACAAGTGATACAACATTGTGATGACAACCAGATAATAGTTCCTTATCAGTCAGGATTTCGTGCAAACCATTCATGTGAGTCTGTTCTTGTAAATATATGTGACGATTTTTTTGGAGCTTTTGACGAAAGTAAATTTGTGTTGGCTGTATTTTTAGATTTTAAAAGAGCTTTCGAAACAATAGATAGAGACATTTTATTGAGCAAGTTGGAACGTTTTGGTATTAAAAATACTGCTCTGTTATGGTTTAAGTCGTATCTGTCAAAGAGGGAACAACGTGTTAAATATAAGAATAGTTTGTCTGAAACAGCTTGTGTCAGATTTGGTGTCCCGCAAGGTACTGTGTTGGGTCCGTTGTTGTTTTTGTTATACATAAATGATATGGGGAGTGTAGCGGGGAAGTGCAGGATGGAGCAGTTTGTGGACGACACTATGATATACATTGTTGGAAGTTACCTAAATTCATTAGTACTTGATATGAACAATCAACTTGAAGAACCATTCACCTGGCTTTGTAGCAATAGGCTCAGTGTCAATTTTGAAAAAACTAAATTCTGCCTTTTTGGGAAACAATCCAGACTGAAGCATGTAAATGTAGATAGTATAGGAATTTTTTTTATCAGCCGAAAAATAGAACATGTGAACCAGATTAAATATTTGGGAGTTATTCTGGACCAGCATCTCAATTTCCATGCTCATTGCGATTATGTTATGAGAAAATATTCCCAAAAAGTAGGCTTCATTATGAGAGTTGGAAAACAGTTATCGAATGAAACAAAATTATTGTTATACAATGCCATTGCTGCTCCCCATCTACAATACTGTTCCAGAATATTCTATAATGTACCTAAATATAAGACTGACTTAATCCAAAGAACACAAAATAGAGCAATGAGACTGATTTTAAAATGTGATAAATATACACCCATTAGATTAATGTTAAATGTTCTCAACATGTTGTCTGTGAAACAAAAAATTGTGTTCGATGTCTTTATATTTATTTTCAAGATCAAGAGAAAGTTATTACCTGTTTATTTGCAAGATAGAGTCAAATACTTTAGAGACGTCCATAGTTATAACACAAGAAACTTTAACGATTTCATACTTAACAAATGTGTTACAGCTCAAATGTTAAATTCAATTTTATGTAGAGGACTTAATGATTTCAACCAACTACCACATGTCTTGAAATCCTGTGATAATCTGACTGAGTTTAAAAAATTATTGAAAGAACATGTGAAGAGTCAATTTTGAATGTGTACCTATGCTTCTTTTGCGCTTTCGTTTTTCATTTTTTATTGTCATGATGTACCTATTTATTTTTGTAAACATGATTAGGATATATATATTTTTATTTTTCATTTTTACATTGATGTTCATTTTCATTCTTATCATTGTTGCATATTGTATTATTCTATAATTCTGTAGCTATTATGCTAAATAAAGAAATTACTTACTTGGAACGATCCTCGTCTTGCGCACTAAAGAGATTTCTTACCAACTGCGTATGCATGATTCCTTGCACCGTCCCGTTACGCGTTCCAACCTAACTTGGAACCGTTCCGAAATCGATTTCTGAACGATTCTCTCGATACCTGACTAAAAGTGGAAATTGATTGGGATGACATGCGTACTCTAGCCTAGCACCGCCATGTTAGTTTATTTATATATATGTTTTGGCTTTGTATTCACTATGTAGTAGTACTCAATGTGTTTTTTGTTGATAGTGCAGATAAGATTTTGGATTTTTCTATTTTTGGGTGAAAATATTTTATTATATTGAGTGATGAAGAAAGTTCAGAAACCGATTCCTCAAATCGGTACCTGAATCCATTCCAATACTGCTGCGATTCTGGGATCGTGATGGAAATAATGATGAAAATCTAGATCATGCGCAATAATTCAATTCTAACTATTCCAATAATCGTTCCGGAACGGTACCAATTGCTGTGTAGGTTGGAACAAACCTATAGTGTCACCCATGGACCTGTGTTGCTCCGAACGATTACGACTCGAGTAGTGAACGACGATCGTAAAGCTTGAATAGCCGCTCGAGCGAGGGGTGAATATAATGGTCAGTCGTAAGCCGTGCACGATTGCTGGTTGTGTAAACAATAAATATCGATATGGCTCCGTCTTCTACTGATGCGGAATATGAGGAGGGGAGGTGGCGAAACATCCCTCCATATGGAAATTGTCTCATCCTGCATACAAATACCAAAGGGTTAAGGTCAATATGTGAGCTGAAATTGCCACAAAAGTGAATAAATAAGGTAATTATTTAAATAATCTGTATTTGATGAACAAAATTTCTCATTACCACATGACCAAAGTGTACCTGCGTACAATTAAGATGCAGGAAGTCTAATTTTACACGGGAAAATTAAAAATATCAAGAAGAAAACAAGCTTGAAAAACCAGTTGAAAAGATCCGCTTTCGAAACACATGTTTTTTGACGGTAAAAAAATGGAAGATTATAATTATCAGTATTCTCGATCTATCGTTAAAAGATATACTTGCACTGCATGTCAAATCAAAGAACATAACATTTTTTCCCCATTTTCAATAAGCTCTGACTTTTGAACGGATAGCCGGATTTTGACGAGTGTTTTTGGAAGATTTTGTGCATAAAAAACAATCTACTAATAGAGTCATTTCTCCCATGTACAGCTGAGAATAAAGTTTCTGGCCCTCCAGTGGGAGGCCCGAAACTATTTTGAAAAAGCGGGAAATTTGAACTGCTGGGCTGAATTTATGGTTGATTTAAGCTTTTTTCAATATAATCCGAAACGGTGGATCACTTTCACATTATTCTGAAAGTGATGCACATCTAATTGTTTCGGATTTTCTTTGGAGCAAAGCGTTGATTTCTGATCTGAGAATTTCGGGAAATACGAACATTTCTTCTTTTTTTTTTAAATTTGTGGATCGAAGGTGAAAATACGTATCGCCCTTATTTTCAAGACGGCGGGGTAAACTCGCCTTCATTTTTTCCCGAAAATCAGAGTTAAGCTAGTGAAAATGCGTATTTTTGGAATTTTCAGTAAAAGCATGTTCACTGTATTGCTTGTAATGTAGACATAGTTAGGCTGTAGGGAAAAATAAAATCAAGTGAATTAGTTTATAATTTATACTTTCAACGAGGCATGGTTGATGTCTGCCAACCAACAATCAAATGAAATGAAAGGGCACAACACCACACATCATCCGCAAGCCACAAGTAAAGGTCCACGAGCCACTAATAATAAATCGTTTTAAAGTTTTAACACGTTGTCAACAAACAATCCACTAAACAATCAAACAAACAACAACAAAGCATTCTCAATCAATTATAGATTATAGCGTTGATCCGTGACAATTGACAGTACTGACAACTGTGACACGGCAAATAGCTCCGACCCTAGCGCCAGCAGTTTGCAGCGTGTGGGCCCGATCCCAAACAATTATTTGACAGCTCCCATTAAGAAAATTGCATATATCTATTAACTCTATATGGGAACCGTCCCATTTAAACAACGAGCGACGCTTGATGCCAGGATGAGATAGAAGATCCCGCTGTACTGTATAGTTTTCGCTTGGTTTTCGCATAAGTCTATCCTTTTCTATCGCGATAGAAAAGGATAGACTAATGCGAAAACTATACAGTACAGCGCTCATCCTGGCATCAAGCGTGTAGAACTGCTTCCCATATAGTTATTAATAGATATATGGGAAATTGCTCTATTAGTGGATTCTTTATGATGTGATGCAATCTTTAAATTTTTCAAGAATCTGCTTTTTTGCAAGATAATTTTTTTCTACCAAAGTTATACCTCAAGGATATAGTTGAGCGAGTAGTACCTCGGGACGTAGGTATCTGGTATTTTTCTGATAACTCTTCTGAAATAAAGGATAGCCAATTTTTATTCCAATTTGTATTCTTGCGATGTTGTTTTGAGGTTTGCGGACTCAATTAAGATTAACTTCAAAGTTTTAGGTTATACCTACGATACTTTTGAAATTCATGAATAAATCGTTTGTAGTGAAATGGCAGGATTTTGAAAACTGCATCACTTTCTTCCGCAACCTGTAGATCAACACGTAATCAAATTGCTGCGTGGAAAAACGGAAAAATTCTGGAAACTTCTGTTTATCTTGACGCAGATGGTTTTTGATTAGTTTTTTATATAGCCCTTCTTCATTTTTGAGAACAAATATCTGGTGTATTTTAGCCCTTTTAGACCAATACATATGAAGAATCATTTTGTCTCTTTCCATCTCCTCCATCAAAAGATCATTTTTTTACGTCTGCTTAACTTTGATAAACTCATTCTGATTTTAGCCCGACAAAGACAAACGAACAAAACTTTTGCAATCAAAAATGATCTGTCTGTGGCGAATAATTGACAACGGCTCCGAGCAAAACAAGAACCAGCGATCGTTGTTTGACGATTAAATGTAAGTACAACGGTTTTCAGTGAACGATCATCGCAATAGTCGCTCCGAGCAGCACCTCGGGGCGACTATTCCGATGAATGATCGTTCACCGATCACCGTTGTACATTAACCATATACTTATAATAAGTATATGACATTAACCGTTGAACAACCAGGAACCAGCGATTATCAGCCGTTCTCATCAGTTCTCGCTTGAACGACTATTCAGACTGTACCTACGATTGTCGTTCATGACGCGATCCGTAATTGTTCGTAGCAACATAGGTCCATAGGTGACACTATGAAATAGTATTCAACGATTATCGATGCACGATTTGGTTTCAACGATAATCGCAAGAGTCGTCCCGAGCAATATGTACCTTTACTTGGCCCATGGAAAGCGAAAATGTAAATGTATGTGTAGGATCCAAAATGTACGCAAATTAATTCAAGTGTACTGATGGATACTATCATTATTATTCCTGGTTCTAGCTAAGCGATCAAGCGAAAAGTAACTATCGAAATGACCATATTCGTCTCGATTGCTGTGCACTGCTTGTCCGTATGGTGAAGTTTGATACGTCAAATTAAAGGCAGTTTAGTGTGCTTTAAAAAATTATTTGGGTCATTTTACAGAAAAACGTAATACGGTCAAGTTATTTGCAAAAAAAAAAATTAAAAATGAAAATTTCCAGTTCGAAGCTCAATTTCGTTGTTCGTCAAACTCAAACATTTTTCATACAAACAATCTGGATAATTTTATTGCAGTTAATTTTCCATGAGCGACTTACCTCTTCCAAGATATTAATGGAAAACTGCGAAAATGTTACTTAGACCCATCGCAGAGTGGTGCAATTTTGAATTTAAGCATCTATTATAAACCCTTTCAAGATTTGGTATCAAACTCAATTTGTGCATTGTACCGCAAACTAAAGGTTATTTTCACGAAGTATATATCGACTATGCTTCATCCTATACCTTTGTATAGGCATTAAACAAAACTTTTAAACAAAAGTTTTTTTTATTATCCCTTCAAAAATGGGAAAAAAATCAATAATTTTTGACAAGTTCATAGTCAGACTATCCTTTGTTCAATTATTGAAATTTCTTTTCGGAAGTACAGGATTTTTCTTATAATTTGTGACCCCCTTGTAGCCGTTATTTTAAGAGTTATACAAAAGTGATAAATTAAAAAGATGTATGATTGTGTTCAATTTTTTATGATCCGCTATCAAAAAAAACAAATGAATATTGGAATGTCAGAATTTTGAAAATTGGTACATTTTTTAATTGTAATACCTTCAATATTTTTATATAAAACGAAAGATCTTTACCTTTGATTTCAAGAATACCATGAGTATAACTTGATGTTTGGTTTAGTCGTTTTTGTGCTATTCCAGTTCAAAATTTCATTCTCTACTAATAAAACTATTTCAAGAAATCATCGTTATGGGAAACGTATGGTGGCTTGGAAATTCTAATTATACAAAATGAAAATTTAAACTCAAATAAGTCATATGATATTTTTGATATCACAAGAAGAAAGATCTGTTTTATACAGGGTGACTGTAAAATCTTACCACATATTCCTGAGGTCATAATAAGCCGATTTTAAGCGACTTACCTCATTCCAAAATGGCTCCGTTTCCTAAATACAGGTTGATAGAGTTTAAAAATGAACATCGAATTTTCCCAAATGTGTGGAAATTTTTCAATTTAGGTATTACTTTGAAAGTTGGTACTCAGAGGTTTTTTGGGATGCAAAACCTGATTATGAACACTACACTTCTGTTTGTTCAAAATGGCCATAACTTGTTTGTCAGTGCAGTTTCCACAGTCAAGAAAATGATTTTCTAGGAATTTCTTAATGAAATATGTGCTCCTGTTATAACCCGCCAAGATGAGCTGTCTCAGAGATATTTGAATTTTTGAAGTTTGATGCCGCACCGGAATATTCAAATTATGTACTTTGAATAAAAAAGAAAAAAAAACCTTTGAGGCTGAAATTTGTTCAGGAATAAGTAGTATTTGAATTTTATAGGTTCACATAGCCTTATGGTATAAAAAAATTATATCAATATTAAGATTAATATCGGTCCACGTCTACGCCCATGGATTGATATTTATCTTAATTTTGATACAGTTCTCTTTCCCCATAAAGCTATGTCCACCTACAAAATCAAAATACAAGTAATTCACTGTCCAAATTTTATCCTAAAGGTAAGTAATTTGAATACTCTGGTGCGGCATCGAACACTTTAAACTAAAATATTCCGAAAACAGCTCTCTCTGCGGGATCATAACAAGAATACATTTTTTGCTCAACAATATCTAAAAAATCATTTTCTCTACAAAAATGGTAAAAAACTAATATACTGAGAAAAAAATATATGGCCAATTTAAACCATCATAAGTGAAGTGTGCAGCACCTTCTAACGGCCATAATGAACAATGCTCAAACATTTTGAAGAATTCGATTTTTATTAGTTGAACAATAAAAATCGAATTTTTCAAAATGTTTGAGCACTGTTCATTATGGCCCTTAGAACACCCTGTATCTAAAAAACGGAGCAGTTTCGGAATAATGTAAGTCGCTTTAAATCGGCTAATTCTGACGACAGGAATGTGTGGTAAGATTCTGTAATTTACAGACACCTTCTTTAAAAGTAAGAGCAAGTAGTAATTTTCAAAATTTTCAATATTCATTTGTTTCTTTTGACACCGGAATATAAAAAATTTTAATCAAAAATATACAACTTTTCATGATTTTTTTATAGCTCCTAAAATAACGGCTCTAGGGGGGTGGAAAATTATAAGGAAAATCCCTGTGCATAAATTTTGCCCCTCTTTCGAATGGTGCTAGCCATTTTTATCAAAAGCTACAAAGAAAAAAGTTTAATTTTAAAAGTATTTTTTTAAATGAGACAAAAAGGCCCTTCCTAAACAAGGTTTCGGAAAAAATCGCCAGGACACTTAAACTGACAAATGCACCATTACTTCCTTGATCAAAGTTTCATCAATTTTGAGGCATGTGCTATTTATCTGACCATGAGTGTGGTTATTATTTCAGAAGGATTCGCAAGATGTTGCAAGATCAAGTTATCAGCAGGATGCTGATTATACATATTATTATAAGTGTAAAGTGTAGGACAACTACGATATCTATTTGTCTGAGTGTCTTCTCAGAAAATGTCAGATTATCAATATCTAAATCAAACCCTTCATAGTGTGGAAAATCATTTATTGTCCAATTCGTTTTCACATTATGCTCTCATTTGATAGCATTTTTTGCAAGAATAATATCATCGCTATCCTCAGTAAGTACGGCTAACTTTTTCACCAAGGCTCTAGTTCTGTCAGTTAGAAAAGTGTCCACTTGTCCTAAGATGTTGACCAATTCGATCATTTTCTCGAAGTTCTTGTTGACTTTTTCCGCTTTTTCCAGTTCTTTCTCTTTGTACTCAATTTGCTTTCTAAGAGAGTCGACTACATATGATGGGTTCATATTATTGGGTATCCTATCAATGGTGTTTGTGGTCATATGAGCAGCTGAGAAAAGAGAGACCTACAATTGAAAAAAAACATTAGCTATATACAATTCAACCATGACCATGTTTGAATAAATTTTAGAAATGAGGTGTGAAGTGATGAGTAACCTTGATATTACCGGGAACATTTTTCATTCTGACGTTAAGATGTAGTTATTGTTATTATTTTTTATTGTATATTGTTTTTCTGGATGGAAATCTTTTACCTACCTCTGGTATGATAATCTAGTACTTTACTGACGTATTGTCTAATTATTATCATTTTTACAGTGTCCGTCATAAATTTGGGTACATATGGTAAACTCTTTTGTTATTTATATTTTCGAAAAACATTCTTGGGGGATGGTTTGTGTATGTCCGAAAACCAATGAATCAATTTTGAAACATCTCATGGGTTCATCGGTTTAGCGAGTTCATTTTGGTATCATAACTTTTTACATAAGACGGTATGTAAACATCTTCTTTGAAAAAAGAGCTATCAAGCTGAACAAGAAATAAAAACTTCAGAAAAGAACAAGACAATGAAGAAATTCTATTCTTATCACCTAAATTCTACAGAGTTTTGAAATTCCAAAGCAATGAGTGTTCTTATACCTACTAAGCGTGGAGTAGAAAGCGAATTTAATCAAGTAAAATTAAAAGACGTCTCGATCATGTGAAATGGCATCGTCAGGAATAATTGCAACTATGGCTCTGATTTCATCATATTATTTCACAATATGAAGTGCTCAAAAATGTTTCATTGCATTCTGTTTTATGTTTCGTTCAGGAATAAAAATACATCTATAATCAAAGTTTTGTTTCGTATCGTATTTTGGGCTACCACCATCAACTTTTTTTAAATATAGACTTGGATTTTCGTAATCATAAATAACTTTAAACCCACCGGATAGATCGGTACCAAACTGGCCATTGCGATCGTCTGATATTAAACCAATAGATAGGTCGAGGTAGCTACCCTCATAACACATAACGTTAAGAAAACATACAATTTAGGTACCAATTAATCAATGGGGAACTTGCATGAAAACTTAAATCGATTTTTTTTATTACAAACTGAAGAAAATCGCAAAAAAATCGATACGTATTGTTTTATTTCGTAAAAATATGATTTTTCCAATAGTTATTAAAGTTTAAAGTTTTGTATATATGCTAAAATTGCAATGTTATGACGTCATAACATTGCAATTGTAGCACACTTCAAAGCGTTATATCTTCGTCAATTTTCGATCAACATGCGGGTCTGCTTATTTTTCATGGACTTTCGAATTCAGCAATGAAAAAATTTGCGGCAAGTTCCCCATTAAGTCCGAACGTCCTGGACTGGGATAATACGTTCTCCGAACGTTTTTTTTTGGATGTTTTAGGGACATTCGTTAAAAACGTACATTAAACGTCTTTGATGAACTCATTTAAGAAAATTATGGAATGTTCAGATAGAGGCATAATTTTCCAAGACTAATTGACTTTTATCAATATTCTTATCGTTTTTAGCTTTTTTGTACATCAAATAGACATGCTCAATTAAATAGAGTGCTGCTTTCAGATTACGCAACTACGCATGCGTGTCGTATGTCGAAACAGTTGCATGTACTTTTACATGTTCATTTTGTGAATTGAAACTAACAGTGAATAATGAGCAATAGTGAAATTGCAAAATCTTCATAAAAAAAGGGCGACGAACGCTCAATGTCGTGAAAGGTGGAAAACATGGACAGTTGGGGACGTTGGCTTTTGGTTTGTCGTCTACTCTTGTTATTATCCGTATTCGTGTTTTTAGTCGTGTTTTCCCTAGTTTCAACATTCTTAGTGATATTTGTGAGAATAATTAGATTGTGTTTGTGTTTTGTGAAGTGCGACTTGACTTGGAAAGGTAATAATTGACATGAGTACCAGTGCTTTCAAAAAAAATTTATCAGATAAGCATTCTCGATAATACAAAAGACTTTGAATCAGCCTCTGATAGCGAAAACAATAGAAATTCCTCCTCTACCAGTGAAACCAGTGCCCTTCCTTCTTGTTCTCGAAATCTTACACATTTTTTGAATTCCGACATCATAGTCAACCAACCCGCTGATGTTCTATGATACAGGATACAGATTCCGATTCATGCTCAGATTCAGGATCCAGATGAAAAAGAAAAAAATGAAACGGTGCCGACATTGCTACCAATATATCACATTATTATTATTTTTTTCATTTCATTACAGAAGCTGCATCAAAGATCGAAAAGAAACAGAATCTGCTATTGGGTATTGGGTCTTGGCTAAAACGTGGCAAAGCAAAAAGCAAAGGAGCTTGCGAATAAGAAATGAATACATACTCTCTACATGTCCTTTTGACTCTTTGAAATTAATGTATTATTGTAAACCAAAAGGCTAAATTATTATTCATGTTTAGTTTCTGATCAAAATTTATTTAATATGTAGTTTACTTTTTTCAAAGTTATATTATCAGAATAATTATAATTATTATATTTCACTCGATATTTCAGTTCCTTTCCATGCCAAATGTTTAGTGAAATATATGTATGTAAAATTTTCAATGTTGCATTTGATTCTCGATTACAGGTAGTTCGCAATTCCTCTGATAAATTTTTTTTACACTCACAGAGTTCATCAGCCCACATACAACAATCATTACAAAGGTGAAAACTATACAATGATATCTGCCAGCATCTCTAATGTTGTGTCAGATTGACCTAGGAATAGGAAAAACCTTAGTTTTAAATTATTTTGGGGATGTTTTTTAACATTATTGATCATTTACGGAACATTTAGAGAAAATTCTACAATTCGGTTTTCAAAACGTTCAAAAAAAGCTTTGAAAAAAAAGGTTTTTCAATCGTTTCATAAAAATTAAATGATCGTTTTGAGTATGTCCTGGAGAACGTCATTTTTGCCGACAAAGAACTTTAGTTGAACATTTAGAAAACATTCGCGAAAGTCCAGAACGTTTTTAGTCCGTTCCCTAGGACCTAAGTATAGACGATTTGATAAACCTTTATAGTACGTGCCTGTGTTATGAGGGTATATGTCCTTATGGGATTTCACCCACCCCATTTTTAGGGTGTATCGAACTACACCTTGGAATCTGATTGATTTGATTGTAAGAATTCGACGGGCATGTAACAAAATCACTCCTATAATGTTGGAGAAAGCCAATAGAGAGATTATTCTACATTAATTCGCAAAAAAACAAATTATATTTACTTTTATTGGGCTCTAAGAACTTGCAAGTGACCTGCTAGAACCTTTTTATGTGTATAATGCTAGAACATGCATGCATGGTGACAATTTCAAAACGACGGGCATATGCTGCCCAAACCAATGATGATATGAAAATTTGGCGAGATACGTCAAATTAGATACCCAGGAGAACAACTTTTGAGTTATCTGTAATTTTTCTGGATTCAACCTTCCCACTCGCAGGGAAACTTTACCCCTGAAATTTCAAATAGCAAATTCACTCATTTCGCGATTTTCGAAATTTCCATGTTATTCTTAATAAGTTACATCACTTTTCCAAAATTGAATTACAATTGTTTTTAAACGAACAGCATTAATTTTTTAAATAATCGCGAAATAAGTGAGGTATGCTATTTGAAATTTCAGGGGTAGTTACCCTGGGACTGAGGGGGTTGAATCCAGAAAAATAACAGATATCTGAAAAGTTGTCTCCCTCGATATCTAAATTGACGTGTCTACCAAACTATTATTGGTTTGGACAGCATTAAATCCCGTTCGTTTTCCAATTGACACCCTCTAGACGTATTATAAAATGAATACCCAGTTTCTGAAATATTTAATGAAATTAATTTTGGTCATCCTCACAATTCACCCTTTATCTTGTAAACTAAGAAAAAGTGATTGGATCTTGACCGACGCGCGACGTTGTAGCAAACCAGCCAGCACCCCAACAGCACATATGCGTTTAAGAGCAGGCCGCATGCGTAATCTCTCTAGTCCAAATTTGGAGAGCAACCAATGGGCGGGTCGAAACCAGTTGAATAAGTGGGGAGAACTGGCGTGTTAACTACCGCAAAATTTAAAAATGAATAATGTCCTAGGGTTCACAATACGATTCAAAAAATAACCCATCATTTGGTCATTCAATAAAAACTAGCTGATATTTGTTCTTTGTTTAACCATTGATTTATTTATTTATTAATCATTTTAAACACTCACCTCTAACTTTTAAGTTGAAAACAAAAGAACCTACTCTCATTTGAACACAATTGTCCAAAAATAAGAATTATAGGTAAGTATAGGCAAGAAGCTTCTTCACAATTATTATTTATTATTGTTTTTGGATTCTTAGAATCGTGTCCGTGTCATAAACATTAAACAGGGTGTCAATTTGGAAACTTCCCTGAATAACAGACCTTCAAAAAAAATAAAATGAAAAACGCTTGGACCCGTCGATTTTTGTTTTGAGGGGGAAACAATTTGCGCCTATTTTCAACTTTGCAACATCACCCCCCGAGCGAGGGTTGAATGCACCCCCAATATGTTAAATGGGAGGAAGGGGTACAGTGATACCTTATTTTGAAGGCCCTTCGACCCCCATTAGAACTGTTGAGTTCCAGGTCTCTGATGCTGTAATTCCTGTTGATATGACAGCTTGTCAAAAATTTGTTTTTGATTTTTTTCTACACCAATAAATGATTAAACGCTCAAGAGCCAACTTTCCCTGACTAAGAGGATTTGATAAGGGACAGAAGATTTTCAAAATGAGCTATATTACTCAATCCTTGTGGCGAGGATTCGTTTCACACCAATTTTTTTTTTTGGTTAGAGGTGAATATCCCCTCGCTCAGGAGGTGAAGTTGAAAAGATGAAAATAGGCAAACATTGTTTCCCCCTCGAAACAAAAATCGACGGGTCCGGACGTTATTCATTTATTTTCTTGAGGGCCCGTTATTCAAGGTGGGAAGTTTACAAATTGACACCCTTCAAATAATTATTGTCAGGTAGAAATGTTAGGATAATCTGAACCTGGTAACTTACCTTGTACATCGAATTATCCGATGTTTTCATAAAGTTTTTATTCAAATGAAATAAAAAAAAAACCTGTGAATCTTTGCATTAGGGCGATTTTTGTCTATATTTTCAGATAGTAAAAAATGTTTAGTCTTCTTCCGGTTCCGTTTACAGCTAAGCACAGCTTCCTCTTTGGTAGAAGGAAAAACCATGATTTTAAAATTAATTTATTCCATATTTTAGCCGGTCACTGTACAGTGTGGTCATTTTATCTTGATTCAATTTTAATTGGATGTAACTTTTTCACTTTGAAAGATGGAAAGACGAACCAAACAACAAATTGTAAGGTAGGTATCTCAAAACAGTGGCGTAACTACTCCCCCCCCTTCCAGCAAAAAACATGGAATACCATAATTTTAACCAGTACGGTATCATGTCTTGAGTTTTCTTTTCTTATGAGAAAAAACTTTGTTTGACAGAATACAGATGAAGGGGCACAAAACTTGAAGAACATGCAGTCCATTCCAGCGATTCTGAATGAAAGTTTTCTGTTTAATATTGATGTACGCGGTAAGTTGTGAGTAATAGTTTTTTTCTATGACTATTCAATAATAGATGTATTATACATCCACTTTCTATTGGTTAATGTAACTCGTTACTCATACCAGTGATTTTTTTTTCATTATTCAATTGTTTTTAACCAATGAAATGATCTAATCTCATTACTCAACTGTTTTGTAGCCAATCAGAACATTCGACAAAATGTCAACCTTCAAATACATCATTTTGAAACAGCCCATTTGACCGTCCATACTTGTTTTATAGTCATTGTCACATTGTGTTAACAACCTAACCTCTCTTGATTAAACTAGTTCTCAAAAAGTGCCTTCCAAATGAAATTGAATATTTCAAAGTTCGCTTCAATTATTGAATAATCATAGAAAAAGTATAGTATTCTATGACTATTCAATAATAGATGTATTATACATCCACTTTCTATTGGTTAATGTAACTCGTTACTTATACCAGTGACTTTTTTTTGTTACTCAAATGTCTTGAACCAATGAAGTGATCTAATCTCATTACTCCACTGTTTTAGAGTCAATCAGAACATTCGACAAAATGTCAACCTCCAAATACATCATTTTGAAACAGCTCATTTGAACGTCCATACTTGTTTTATAGTCATTGTCGCATTGTGTTGACAACCTAACCTCACTTAAAGTAAACTAGTTCTCAAAAAGTGCCGTCCAAATGAAATTGAATATCTCAAAGTTCGATTAAATTATTGAATAATCATGGAGAAAGTATAGTATTCTACTCGCGGTAAATGGATATTAGGTACTCACTCAGATGATTACGAAAACTTCATCCTCGTGAGTAATATCCACCATTTCCCGCTCGTTGAATAATATACTATTTTTCATGGCTGTCAAGGAATATCACTATTGTGCAATCGATATCGATAAGTAAACGTAGCACATTGTACAACTGAACGGAAATGGGACCATTCCCTACTCGTTGCGTAGCAGTAGATATGATATCAGGCAACACTGCATAATTAGTGGTCACTTTGAATGTGTACCACCACCCCAGAGTACAAATATTTCCCTTTTAACCGTTTGTTCGGCATCGGCAAGTGTTTTTTGTTATTTTTTGAAGTACTTATAACGTTTATACATTTTTGGATCGCAATAAATTACCACCCTTACTTTGTGTACTTTGTGGTCACAATCGTTTGTCAGTTTTCATTTTCCGGAAAATCTTGGCATAAACTCAAAATGGCGCCGTCTGGTAATTGCGTGCTGAGGGCGCGTTATTATCAGACTAGGGTTTTCTCAATGCTTTTTCTTCAGATTTTTAGATCTCCCCGAAAAAGAATTCTAAACGTTATGTTATCCAGCTTGGATGAAAGCCGCTTTAGAATCTGAACGTCCCTGATGGAAAGATATAGAGGGAGCAAGAAGTCTTGACTTTACAAAGAGGTGGTGATCCAAAGACACGGTAGAATCTATGCACCCACTGAGGACTGGCCAAAAAGAAATAATGATAACTATATTTGCAAATTTTAAATTTTATAAAAATTAAATAATGCTGTGACAAAGGCCTCATTTTTGGAACACGGTATTCTCAAACATGGGGCGCGGTATCATCAGACTAGTTTGATAACACCGCTCGTTCACTAACTTTTGTTTTTTTCCAATCATCTTTACTACTTCACCTCAACTCGAAATTTGTCATTTGTACCTATTTACCATACAAATCTTCGATTCAATGACATTCTCGAAAAACATCACATCTACTGATTTCTAGAGATACTCTCTTAAGGGCGCGCCAATACCCAACTCTCCCCTACAATATACCATATAGTTACCATTTTCAGAATCATTTCAAGAGCTCAAAATAATTCGATTCATTTAAGTATGCTTACATATTATATTATGAACCTTAGTTCAAAAGTTGATAGTTTACAGGTTACAGGGTGTTACATTTACTTTTTAACCCAATCGAATCCAATTTTTCAACAACGCTGGAATAAGCAACCGAGAAATTGACAAATGTCTGCATCGTTACAAGTTGGAACCCCATAAGAATTATACTTATAGAATAGAGGTGGATAAAAAGCAGAACGGTGGATTATTTCAGAAAATAAAATAAGTTAGAAATACAAAAAAATGTCACATAAAAGTTGTGAGACTCTTAGAAATTCACATATCAGTAATAAATGGGAATACAGGATCAAGCATCAAGCATAAGGTTATGGCAGATCAAAGTTGCATTTCTTAAATATATAGAACCCCCTGTATATTAATAGATATTTCAATGCTTTCTTCAATTCTGAGCAAAAATTGTGGTATACATAATGTTCCGAAATTCAGCCGTTTTCTAGTTATCGCGTTTTATAAATGACATTTTTGTATCTTTGACATGCGATAAAACCCAAACTGTTTGAGGTAGAGAGAAACGGTCTGGACTTTCCAGGCTTAACTTTTCAAGAGTTATAAGAGAGCCCATATACCTATAAAACTATTAAGGTATATGAAGAGAGCCATTCAAGGACAAAATTGACTGTTGACAGTATGTACTTTCTATTCAAATGACAGAATAGCTTTTCGAAAGTTGAAGTGAGAAAGTGTAAAGCATTTTTCTCGATCTTGAACCGTTTCAGTTTTATAGTATGCCAAAGGTGCAAAAATCTCATTTTCAAATCGCGATATCTTGATAACGATTGAATCTACGACCAATTTGTGTATCACAATTTTTTCTCAAAACTGAAGGCAAAATTGAAATATCCATTAATATACAGGGGATTCCATTTCAAAAATGCAACTTTGATCTGCCATAACTTTATGCCTGACAGTATTATATTCCAATTTATGACAGATATGTAGATTTTTAAAAGTCTCCCAACTTAATAAAACATCGTTTTCTTTAACTCTTGTATCATTTTAAATAATCGACCGTTCTAGTAATTTTTCCCAACCCTGTATACAGGATGTCCCTGAAATGACTGTACAACGCTGAACCACAGATTCCTTGACAAAAAATAAGGCGATCTAGGCAAACTTACCTCTATCCAAAATTGCTTTGTTATGTCTACATAGGGCGTTAAAGATTCAAGAACATTTTGGTTTATCCTACATTTTTCAAAAACGTGCAAATCTATTTTGAGAATTTTTGGTACCTGGTCGTGGACCATGAAATTACGTTTCTGTTTCTATTACGTCACATGTAGTTATTTCTTTTGATTTTCTTTGGAATTGGCTTTTTGATAATTCAGATACTTTCATCTGATCAATGTATTGAAAAGTTTTTTTCTCTCTTGAGAAATTTTGCTGGGATAAGTGGTTGTGCCAGAGAAAATATTTTTTTTAAATAGGTACAGGGTCATTCCGTATTTATTGACCCATATGCTAGGGTCGTTATCTATGGAGATATGAAAATTTTGTAAATATGAAAGTTTCAGATATTCATCTGAAATGTTCAAAAATCTGATCAAAAGAAAACAAAAGACTATCGGAATGTCAATATTTTTTCACAAGTAGAATTTTTTTCAATGGAATCCCCTGCATATTATTCGAGATATTATCATTTATTATGAAAGAGCTTATTTTCCTGATTTCAAAAATATATAGTTTGATACCTTTCTGATAAGTCGTTCAGGAGATATTCAAATTTAAATATTTTTGAAAATTAGAATTCACATGCCTGTTGCTATGGAAAAAATGATAGAATCGTGATTGTATAGATTGAATCAATAGAAATGGAGGTCAAATAACTTTATTTTCGGGATGTTACTCCAAATATTCACGAGTTTATACATTTGTGCAACTTCATCCATGGTAACCGGGATTTGAATACTAATTTTTTCACATATTTAAACTTAAATCTCTACTGAACGACTCCTCAGAAGGGTATCAAACTATATATTTTTGAGATCAGGAAAATAAGCTCTTTCATAATACATGATAATATACAGGGGGTTCATTCCGATAGTCTTTTGTTTTTTTCGATAGGATTTTTGAAAAGTTCTGACGAATATCTAAAACCTTCATATCCACAAAATTTTCATATTTTTATTGATAACGCACAGATATCACAGATATTTTATTATTGAACCATTTTTTTCTAGCATAACAACTTATCCCAGCAATTTTTTTCAAGAGAGCTAAAAGCTTTGTATGGGTTGCGTTATTAGATAAAACGTCTGAATTATCAGAAAGTCAATTCCATAAAAAGTCAAAAGATTTAGCTGCGTATGATGTTACTGATTTTGTATGGAATTGACTTTCCGATAATTCAGATGTTTTTATCTAATAACGGCAGTGTTTAGAATGCCTGATAAATCGATCTGGGAACACTACATGACAGGACAGCCAGGTGAAAAGGATCTGATGTCAGTATGAAAGTAATGAAAATAGTGATGTCAGTGAGCAGTCACTTCATCTAATAATTGTAAAATCAAATTAATAAACAGTCCACTATCAAATAAATTCTAATAAATAATTTACCCCCAAACATTGGTCCAACGAGCCGGATAATTTTGGAAGCAGAGGGGTAAACAGAAGACGACATAAGTTGCTTTTTATTTGCATACTGGATCAGTTCACTTTTAAATGAACTGACCTAAAATGATCTGATCAAAAAACCATCAAATTTGTTTAAGGATACTGTATTTCTGGACGTAGGACATTACCTTATAATGATTAGTCCTTGACAACATAGACGTCAGATTGAAAAACTATCAAAGTTTGTAATCGCAATAAACCAAAAAAAAAGTAAAATATCGTGTTTCAAATCGTAATCGTACATTAAAGATACAAACAAAAATCATAATTCTTGGTCCTTCGGGCGAAATCCATCATCAGAAGCAGTCTGGTTCAATTTTCATCGGTTCAACCAGTGACATATCGAGATAATTTGGACGAAGGCAACGTTACCAGGTTCCCAGAGAATCAACGAGAAAATAGCGAAAATATATACGGTGGATCCTTTCCATCTCATCTAATTCTAGCCTATCAACTTGATCTTATTTTTTTTCCCTTAACTAATCATTACCAATTTTCATGATATTTGTGTAAGCAGGTTATATTACGAATCATTCACATATATTTACTTGACGTTAATAGTGTTGCTCATTCACGTTTTAGAACAGAATGACTGATCCAGGTGTTTTAGACCAGGATGCTATCGCTAACGCAAGCGAATTTAGAAAATTGGTATTTCGTGGAGGTCAATTGAAAGCCACGTTGACACGATTCACCAACTTTGTAAATGGACCTAACGTAAACACAACAGTTTTAAAATTGCGACTGATAATCTCGATACGGCTTGGAATGAGTTTCAGGTAATTCAAACAAAACTTGAGGAATTAGACATCTCACAAGAACAAGAGAGACTTTTGTTTAAAGAAGATTATTTTAAGTTTGCCGCAGTAGCGATTGACGTAATAGGGCAACATGAAAATAGCGTAGCGCAGCATGTTAACACGGGAACGAATAATTTTGCAAATGTTGTTCAGCCATCGATGAACAATAACGCAAAACTACAATCCATTTCACTTCCACAATTCAGCGGTTCATACGAAAATTTGCTACCATTTTTTCAAATATCTCAGGCATTAGTAGATAAAAATTCAGAATTAACAAAAATTCAGAAATGTAATCACCTGCAGTCATGCCTTCGCGGTGAAGCAAGTCAAGTGCTACAGTCGCTTGAGATTTGTGAAGCTAATTATGACGAAGCGATAAAGTTATTACGTGAAAGATACGAGAAAAAACGAGTTCTGATTCATAGCCATATCAGAAATCTATTCGAAATGCCAACGGTGGCGAAAGAATCGTATCAGAATTTACGTAAACTAATCGACAACGTTGTTCGAAACCTTCGTGCTTTAATCAGTCTACAGCAACCGGTAGATCAGTGGGATACGTAAGGAGTGGGAAATGTTCAATCAAAAATATTTCCCCACATTTGACGAATTCGTTGCATTTTTGAAAAACAAATGCCAAGTTTTAGAAACTATAGATAACAAAAATCAAACCGTACAAGAAAGAAATTGGACAAAACGCTGAGTGGTAAGTCATGTTAACGCTAACGTTCCAAATAATTGTGATACGCAAGAAATGCACAATTCAATTCAACAATCGATTGTTATGCTCATTCTGCAAAGAAACCTCACATTTCGCTTATAAATGTCAAAAACTTCTCGCATTACCATTCAGAGACAGATATTCCGATTTAAAGCGTCTATATAGGTATTTGCACAAACTGTCTAAGAACGGGACATTTTGTCAAAGATTGTACTAGCAAGGCCTGTAGAGTTTGTAAACGAAAACACAATTCAATTCTTCACGACTATAGTTTTCAGTCAAAACGAGATCAATCAAACAATGATATCGTAAGTAATTCAGTTACGGCAATAACGTTATCGAATTCAAATAATAATGGAAGTTCAGGTGTAGAAGAGATTGATGAAGACGTAAATTCAATCGAAAATCGTAGTAACAAAACATCAAGTCAACGTCAGTTTCGAAAAAAATATCGAAAACGTAAATCGACTAGTCGAAAACCGAGATGTCAACGAAACTTTAGCATTAGCTAGCCAAGGCCGAAACTGTACTCAACAAATTTAACTTGCTACAGTATAGATTCACGTTTTGAATGCTGAAGGGCTGCCTGTAAAGGGTCGTGCTCTATTAGATTCAGCAAGTCAATCAAATTTTTGTTCCGGAGATGTTCGCAAAAAATTGAAATTGCCGACTAAGGAAGTAAATATGTCAGCCATGGGAATAAATAACGCATCTTGTACTATTTCGTCGAAAATCAAAACAACGTTGAAATCATTGAATAATTCGTTCACATCGATAGTAGAGTTTTTAATTATCGATAAAATCACTACTAAATTACCTCAAATTTCTTTTGAACCTAACTTGGTTAAAATACCACAAATCCCGATTTTTGTGTTTCAAATCAAATCGATCTTCTGATCGGCACGGAATTATTTTTCCGTAGTTTAAGTAGCGAAAAGATATTGTTTGGAAAAAACGAACCGATTTTACATAATACAAAATTCGGTTGGATCCTAGCTGGTCCTTTACAACTATTGAATAAATTTCCCAGCTACGTATGTACAAATTCTTTTCTAACATTGAACGAGGAAGCCGAAGAAAACATACAGAACACAGTTCAGAAATTTTGGCAGCTGGAAAACATCGAAAATAGGAATAACAAATTGAGTAACGAAGAATTGGAATGCGAAATACATTTCCGAGAAAATCATCGTATAGATTCAAGCGGACGATACATCGTGAAGCTTCCATTGAAAGAAAATTATCAAGATCTCGGCGAGTCCTATAGTATCGCATTGAATTGTACAAGCAATACTCCAAATTTCTGAAGGAATATGAAAATTTGGGTATGTCACGTCTCAATCTCCAGTTAGATAAACCAAATCAAATTTGTGTATATTCAAGTCATCACGCCGTCATCAAAGAAAGTAGTATCACTACTAAACTTCGAGTAGTATTCAATGCGAGTTCGAAAACCAAATCCGGTATTAGTTTAAATGATGTTTTAAAAGTCGGACCTAAGGTGCAAAAAGATGTTTTTGACATAGTATTACGCATGCGTACGTATCCGATCTTAATAGTGGCTGATATCGAGAAAATGTATAGAAGGATACTAGTGGAAGAACATCAACGTGATTTACAAAGAATCCTTTGGAGAGATGAATCTTCTCAATCAATAACTCATTATCGATTGAATACTGTGACTTACGGTACGGCGAGCGCATCTTTTCTAGCCACGCGAGTACTACACGAAATTGGTTTGCAAATCAAAGATAGCAATCCAGAAGTTAGTGAAATCATCGATAATTTTTATATGGACGACTTGATTTTCGGACATCACGACGTGAACGCAGCGATCATGTTGAAAAATGAAATTGATGAAACATTATCAAAGGCTGGATTAAAACTACGAAAGTGGATGTCCAATGATGTGAACGTATTAGCCGATTCGATGATTAATCAAAACGAAAACTTTCATATTCGAACTAAAAATGAAACAAAAATGTTGGGCACAATGTGGAGTCCTCATGGTGATATGATTGGATATAATTATGGATTAAAAATTAATAATACTCATATAACAAAAAGAACTATTTTAGCGACTATCGGGCAATTGTTCGACATTTTAGGTTTAATCAGTCCAGTTATCGTAAAAGCAAAAATGATATTACAGGAAGTTTGGAAAGCGCAGTTAGATTGGGATGACAAGGTTCCAGAACAAATATCGAGTAAATGGTCAGACTTCCTAGACAAACTACCTTATTTAAACTCATTTCGTATTCCAAGAAAAGTTTTGGAATCTCGGGCTTACAAAGGTAGAATATCATTTTGCGAATTTTGCGACGCATCCCAAGCAGCTTACGGCGCCTGTATCTATGTAGTCGCACTGGATGAAGACATTATCGAATCGAATTTGATCTGTGCCAAGTCCCGGTTAGCACCACTGAGCTCCATGAGTATACCACGATTAGAATTGTGCGGTGCGCTACTACTGGCGCAATTGTTAAAAAAAGTAATAACTAGTGCTGTAGATATTAAAGTAGACGATGTTACATTATTCACAGATTCTACCATAGTACTTGATTGGCTCAATGCCGAGCCTAGCAAGTGGAAGATATTCATCAGCAACCGTGTCGCTGAAATACAACGTTTAACAGACAATATGGTTTGGCGACTTATAGAAACTGAAAATAATCCTACATTGTTTCGAGAGGCTCATATCCTGATATATTAAGAACCCAACCACTCTGGTGGTACGGGCCATCATTTTTAAAAACTGATCCTGAACATTGGCCTGCAACCACTGAAATAAAAATATCAGTTCACGAAGCCAGGAAGAAGAATGTTGATCTGTCGTTCACAACCTTTGAAAGGAGTTCCACGAATGATATATTTTTCAAATGGTCTCCGTATACTAAACTAATACGTGTCGTATCGTATGTTTATAGATTTTGTAATCACATTAAATTGAAATTAACCGGTCCTCTTACAAGCAGCGAATTAGACAGTACAGGAAATCATTTATGTAAACTTATACAAAGCGAGTGTTTTTTCGAAGAAATTAAATGCATCAAAATGAATCGCAACGTACCAAATAAAAGCAAAATAATAAGTCTTAATCCCTTCATAGATGCCAGTGGAGTATTCACGCGTTAGAGGCCGATTAAACAACGCAAATTTGAACTACAATAGGAAACATCCGATTATATTACCAGCTAAACATCGTTTTATCGAATTGATGATAAATTATCATCTCAAATATTTACATGCTGGACCGCAGTTTGTACTCAATCAAATCCGAGAAAAATTTTGGATGATTAATGGTAGAAATGAAGTCAGAAAAGTATTGAGGAAATGTGTGAAGTGTCTTCGCATCAGATCCCTTGACTTAAATCAATTATTGGGATCATTATCCGCCCCAAGAGTCGTACCTTCACGTCCATTTTTATATTGCGGCGTCGATTAGGCAGAACCTTATTTGTTGATGGAAGGAAAGGCTCGTAATCGGATCAAAGTTAAGACATATATTTGCATTTTTGTGTGCTTTAGTACGCGCGCTGTTCATGTTGAACTAGTTACTGATTTGCGTTCAGAAGCCTTTATGAACGCTTTCAAACGATCTGTTTCTCGACGTGGCTTGTGTGGTCATATTTTCAGCGATAACGCAACCAATTTAGTTGGTTCTAATAATGAATTCCTCAAACTTTATCAAGTCGTGCGAGAATCAGTCAAGGATAAATACCAAAACTATTTCATAGAGCATCGAATCACCTGGCACTTTATACCAGCGAGATTCCCTCACCACGATTCTATCTGGGAATCTGCTGTACGTTCTTTCAAATATCATATTAGTCGTGTTTTGAGCGACACACTTTTAAATTTTGAGATTGTTTATAAACTGCTCACTCAAATCGAAGCTATTCTAAACTCCCGTCCAATTCTACCTCTTACTAACGATCCCATCGACTTCGACGCACTCACTCCCGGACATTTCCTGATTGGCGTAAGTTTGATAGCAGTACCTCAAGCAAATGAACTTTTTATACACATCAACCGATTGCGTCATTTCAAGCAGCTACAGCAACTCACACAAAGATTCTGGCCGTTCTGGTCTGTCTGGAGGAAGGATTACCTGAATTCCTTACAACAACGATCAAAATGGAGAATTCAGCAAGAAAACGTCAAGGAAGGCACACTAGTTTTGCTGAAAGAAGACAACGAGCCACCTTTGCATTGGCCATTGGGTCGTTTAGTGTCCGTGCATTCCGGAAATGATGATTTAGTTCGCCTAGTAACAATGCGTACTAAAAAGGGCATTTTTAAGCGGGCCATCACCAAAATTTGTCCATTGCCCATAGACATTGATTCAAGTTGAGCAGCATATCATTTGGACATTACTGCTGGATTTTTTTTTTGTTTGTTATGGGACAATAAGTTATTTTTGAGTTGAAATAATGCGATTATTTCAAGGTCGGCGGCATGTCAAATTTGTTTAAGGATACTGTATTTCTGGACGTAGGACATAACCTGATAATGATTAGTCCTTGACAACATAGACGTCAGATTGAAAAACTACCAAAGTTTGTAATCGCAAAAAACCAAAAAAAATATAAAATATCGTGTTTCAAATCGTAAACGTACATTAAAGATACAAAAAAAATCAACTGCATTTGTTATTGTGTCATTTGTTTCGAGTCACGTCAGTGTCAGTGTCATCATTCTCAGCAAAAAAAGTTCTTTCCCTCAAAATTTTAAATTAAGGGCATATGTTTAATATTTTCATGTGGTTTGAGGGTTGGGCTGTTGCGAAATTCACGCCTAATATCCGTCAAAACAACCTCCACCTTTATTTATTTCTGACCAGTTCGCTTAAGTGATCAAAATTTACGGGTGGTACAGTTAGGGGTAAAGGGGGAAACGACCGGATCACTTACAAATCAGATCAGTTTGTAAATAAAACATCCTCAATGTCAAATTTTAGTTATCTAGGTCAAATTGACCTGATTTAAGATGCAAATAAAAAGCAGCTATTATTGTGCAAGTCAGTACAGTTGATTCATCATTAAGAATCATCGCAGAAGTCCAGTTGGAGCTAGAACTTGGAGCACAAATTAACGGAGTGAAAATATTGCGCTACGGGTTTCCTTCTTTCTATCTGTAAGTTCGTTCCAAATTCTTTTTTTTATTCAGTAGTTTGTGATTCTTTTGATTTGAGTTGGAATTATGGCTGAGTTAGCAACGTGTCCAAAAGGAGCAGTACCAAACAAAAATTAACAAGATTCAGGAATTATTTTGATTCATCAGATCAGGTAAATCTAGATGACGTAAGAATCAGTCAACTAAATGTCAGATTAGAGAAAAATACCCCTTTATTGGATGATTTTAATGAAATTCAATTTGAGATTGAGGCTGCCCTTTCGGGAAAAGAATATGAAATTGTACCAGAGATGAAAATGTACGCGAAGAATTTGAAAACAATGATTTTTCATTGATTGGCGATGTACGAGCTTTGTGTGACAATTATAATAAGAGTCGCTATGAGTCTGCTAATGTCTCGGTGGTGAGTCCAAACACAAATTCGGGTGCTTATGGATCTACTCAAAATCCATTAGTTAAGTTGCCGCCAATTAAATTACCTGTTTTTGGTTAGATTTTAAAGACTCATTTGTGCCCTTGGTCAATAATGATACATCGCTTAAAAATATTCAAAAATTCTATTATCTCAGATCTTCTTTAGACAAAATAGTATTAGAAGTTATCAAATCTTTGGAAGTTTCTGGAGACAATTACGATGTAGCCTGGAAATGTTTGGTTCATCGTTTTGAAAATAAAAAAATGATTATTTACAACCATATCAGAGCGATTTTTGAGCACCCCAATGTAACTAGCGAGTGTTATTCTGAATTAAGGAATCTGTATGAGTCAGTTTCGAAACATCTAACATGTTTAAAGACTATGGGGGAGCAAACTGAGAGTTGGGATCGCTTAATCATCTATATAATCAGCAAGAAGTTTGACTTGGTAACACGTAGAGACTGGGAAACCTACAAATATTGTGGAGATTTACCAACCATGGAGGATCTCAATATCTCAATTTGTTTCTTAAAAATAAATGTGAAATGTTGGAGAAATTAGAAATCTCTCAAGTTTTCGGGGAGCAGAATGTCAGTCATTACAAAGAAATAAGAGGTAAACGTCATGGTAATAGTTTCTCAGTGACCAATTTAAATCAAAATGATGTTGAATTTGAGTGTTACTATTGCAAACAGAATCACAGCATCTTTACATGTGAATCTTTCTTAAGATTGAAGGTGAATGATGAACCGTATAGCCGCGGTAAAACAATTAAAACTATGTTTAAATTGTATGAGAGATTCACGTCCATCATGGAAATGCCAGAAAGGAAAATGTTTCAGGTGTAAAAAATCGCACAATTCAATATTACACAGTGACTCTTATTTCAACAATAATAAATAAACGAATCCAGAATCAAGCGCTCGCGCAAGTAGTCCTCTGTTTTCTAGTTGCCAAGCTTCAGCAGCCGCACCTGATGTATCATCGCAAATCGCAAAGTAATTTTATATCGTTGTCTCTCTGGAATAAATTAAAGTTGAGTCCTTCAAAAATTGAATTTGTGGTTAAAGGAATTGGGCAAATATTGATTCACAGGTGAACATCGATATCAAATCACGGATAAATGATTATACAATTAACGTTACTGGTTTGGTCTTACCAAAAATTACAGATAGGCTGCCATTTACATTTACATTTAATAAAGAAGCTATTCCCATTCCAAATAATATATGTTTTGCGGGTCCCAAATTCAATGTGTCGAATGATATTGACATATTGTAAGGGTCTAGTGTCTTTTGGACAATTATGAGAGTGGGGCAGACTCGACTTGGTATAGGAATTTACCAATTCTGCAAGAGACTGAGTTTGGTTACTTAGTTTCTGGAAAATGCAATGTGAAGAATAAAAATAAAGTGGAAATATCTTGTCAAAATAGTACCTATCAATAATTGTTTGCTAGCCACCTCAATCGATGAAAAATAGAAACATTTTGGGAAATTGAGGAACTTAATAATAAAAATAAAACAATGACTGAGTCTGAAGTTTACTGTGAAAAGTATTTTCAAGAAATCACGTCCAGAAATTCTGAGGAAAGATTCGTAGTAAGAATTCCATTCTAAAATAATTTGAATAATCAAATCAAATCAAATCAATATAATATATATTACTGTTCAACAAAAGAGTTTTACAATGGTCAAATATAAAAAAAAAAATATCGCTACACAGACTATAATCCTAATAATCAACACATCAGATCACACAGTAACTAATTAAAAATCTTTTAACACAACATCAACGTTAAGGAACTCATCTATACTATAAAAAGTTGGGACACTCAAGAGAAATTGCGCAAAATAGATTTTCGTCAATTGAGAAAAGGTTGACTAAAGATTTGAAACTAAAAAGGACTATTGTGAATGTAGGTATGTCGGAATATTAGGGCATATGGAGGAAATAGATGTCAAGGACGATAGTGATGGAGGATTTTTTCTGCCTAATCATGCAGTGATAAAAAAGGAGAGCTTGACAACAAAATGAATAGTCATTTTCGATGCTTCTGCAAAGACATCTTTAGGTTTGTCTCTAAATGATGTACAGTTTGTAGGTCCTACTTTACAACAAGAAGTGTTCCAGATTTTATCGAGATTTAGAGTATATAGATTCGTTCTAACTGGTGATGTGTCCAAAATGTATGGGCAGATTTTAATAAATGATGAAGATTTTAAGTATCAGAAGATAATTTGGAGAGAAAATCCACAGGAAAATTTGAAGACTTACCAGCTTAGCACAGTTACATATCGTTTTGCGTCTTCTCCATATTTGGCCGTGAGGTGTTTAGTAGAGGTAGCAAATCAAAATAAAAATGAATTTCCTGTCGCTAAAGATTATCCAAAGAGATTTTTACATGGACGATTTAATAACAGGATCAGATTCGGAATGTGAATTAATAAATTTACAAAAAGAGATTTCGTCAATTTTGGCAAGCGCAGGTTTGGAATTAAGAAAGTTTTTGAGCAATAGTAAAAATGTTTTGAAAGAAATAGAAGTTGATACAAATTTAAAAGTTCATAATATTCTGAATCTAGGAGAAAATGAACAGTGTAAAACACTTGGAATATTTTTGGATTCATACCAAGATATTATTAATTAGTTTACCTTCCACAAATGTTGGAACAGATTTCGGTGGTCCGTTTTTATTTAAAAATCGTTTGACCCGAAATTCCAAGATGATTAAGTATTACATTTGTTTATTTGTGTGCATGTCTACCAAGGCAGTGCATATCAAGTTGGTGTCTGCACTTAACACCGAAGCATTTTTACCAGCTCTTTCTCGGTTCACAAGCCGGCGTGGTTATCCGGCAAATATATTTTCTGATAATGGTAGAAATTACATGGGCGCAAACAATGAATTGAAGAAAATTCATGATTTTTTAATTAATAATAATGGAATCATTGCGAATCATTTAGTTAATGACAAAATAAAATGGCATTTTATTCCAGCCAACTCTCCTTATTCTGGTGGTTTATGGGAGGCTGGAATAAAAAGTACCAAAAGTCACCTCAAAAGAGTTATTGGTGATGAGACCTTAACGTTTGAAGAATTTGCCACTCTTCTAGCACGAATCGAAAGTATTTTGAACTCTTGTCCCATCTGTCCCATCACTGATGACCCAGAAGACATAAGCGCATTGACTGCAGAACATTTTCTAATTGGGCGTCCTCTGGCTAGTATTCCTGAATATGATTATGCAAGATCTCCAAGAGAACCGTCTGAGCAAATGGAAAAGGATTCAAGCTATGTCACAGCACTATTGGTCCAGGTGGCAAAAAGAGTATTCAGCCGAATTACAAACTCGAGTAAAGTGGAAGGCAAATTCACAGAGTCTTCTTAAAGCTGGAAGTTTGGTGCTGATCAAAGATGACAATTTGCCCAGTTTATGTTGGCAGTTAGGCCGCATTGTGAATTTATATCGAGGCAAGGACAATGTGGTTCGAGTGGCAGAAATCAAGGTGCGAGATGGAGAAGTCAAGGGAGCAGTTCATCGTCTTTGTGTTGCCCTCGGTGTTGCCCATTGAAGACAGTGACTTTCAAATCAGACTTCAATAAGCAATGTTGTGTGTGACAGTAATTCATTTGAACGTTCATTTTTATCTAAAGTACTTGGTTCTTTCAAGGAGGGGTGTATATTTAGAATACCTGATGAATCGATCTGAGAACACTACATGCCAGGACATGCCAGGAGAAAAGGAACCAATGTCAGTATGAAAGTAATGAAAATAGTGATGTCAGTGAGCAGTCACTTCAACTAATAATTGTAAAATCAAATGAATATACAGTCCATTATCAAATAAATTGTAATAAATAATTTACCCCCAAACAGGCAGTGTGTAAGAAAGTTTTTTCCTTTCTTGAAAAAATTTGCTAGGATTAATAGTTATGCTGGAAAAAAATAAATCCATAGTAAAATATCTGTGCAGCTAATTGAAAAGATTTTTTTTCTGGTACAACCACTTATCCTGGCAAAATTTTTCAAGAGAGAGAAGGACTCCCCAATACAATAACTTTCAGAAAGGTATCAAACTATATATTTTTGAAATCAGGAGAATAAGTCTTTCATAATAAATGATAACAAACAGGGGATTCCATTGAAAAAATTGTTAATTGTGAAAAAATATTGACATTCCGATAGTCTTTTGTTTTTTTTTTTGATAAGATTTTTTTAAATCTCAGATGAATATCTAAAACTTTCATATTTACAAAATTTTCATATCTTCATAGATAACGAGGCTTGCATATGGGTCAATATATACGGAATGACCCTGTACCCAATTGAAAATATTTTTTTCTCTAGCACGCAACCACTTATCCCAGCAAAATTAATTAAAAAAACTTCTCAATACATTGATTAGATAAAAGCATCTGAATTATCAAAAAGTCAATTTCAAAGAAAATCAAAAGAAATAACTACATGTGACGTAACCTTCACAACACCTCCGTCCAAGAATAGGTACCAAAAACTATCAAATTCGATTTGCACGTTTTTGAAAAATGTAGGAAGAACCAATTTTTTTTTGGATCTGTTACGCCCTCTACAGACTTGACGAAACAATTTTGGATATAGGTAAGTTTGCCTAGATCGCCTTATTTTTGGTCTAGGAATTTGTGGTTAGGCGTTGTACAGTCATCAGTCATTTCACCTCTTTCATTATTGAGGGATTGTTCGTGGACACCCTGTATAAAGGAATCATAATATTTTGAGCTTCTGAAATGACTGAAATGTTTAACTATATATGAAGCTCATGCTTCAGCTATTCTATTTAGAATAATTTTGAGTTCTTTTTTAGCAACTGATTGTACCTACCTATTTTTTAAAAGATTTCAGTTTTTTTGGTTCTCCTTTCTAAATATTATTTTTTTCACTAAGTATTGGTTTTTAAACATTTGTAATGGTGCCATCTATAGAATTTTTTGGGGGACAACTTTTGAGGTACCTGTTGTTTTCCTGGATTCAACCCTCTCACGCCCAGAGGGTATAGCTACCCGTGAAATTTCAAATAGCAACCCCCTTTTATTTCGCGATTTCTGAAATCTCCACGTAATTCTTACTATAAGTTACATCACTTTTTTCAAAATTGAAGCTCCTAACCTCACAATTGTTTTCCAACGAACAGAGTTGATTATTTCTTAATCTGATGATAGTATACAAAATTGACGAAATACCAATACGTCAAGGTAGATATCAAGGGAGACAACTTTTGAGGTAAGCATTTTTTGTTTTTCTGGATTCACTCCCAGAGGGTAACTACCCATGAAATTTCAAATGACAACCCTCCTTATTTCGCGATTTTTGAAAAAAAAACCTGAATGCTGCATCAAGGTTAATTGATATCAATAAGGTTGCGTCGTTATATAATATGTACGTTCGGGTGTCGGACAAATCAGAATTCAGACAAAAATGACGTCGTCTCTCGGCTCCGATTCGGTTCCGAAATTCAAATACACATCTAAAAAAAAAATAAAATATGGTTCACACTTAACAATGAGAAGATATTTCACTGTATACCAAAAGCTGTGTAATAACATACCCTCAAACACGTTTAAAAACGACCGACACTCGGTAAAAACAGTTTTAAGACCCTGAAACAGGGATACCTATGTTATGACATTCATATGACACACCGATACCCTGGTGATGCTTCATCACTTTTTTCCAAATGGACAATTTGCACATTTTTTGGAAATATGAAAAATATAAGGATAAGTAAGTACTGATGCCATTGATGTTTAAAAAATCAACCTATGACCGGCCTCTATCAATGTAGTGATCACCGATTCAAGAGCGCCAATCAGCATCCACGAGACGTCACAGAATACATTATCTATCTTCGTCGGGCGTATTAACTGTAATAACTGTAATAATAGAGAGAGAGAGAGGGGAATCTAGCTCCACCCCGTTTTCGATCAAACAGTGAAATTTGGGTTTTCTTTTTCATTCATTTAGTATATTTTTGAGTATTTTGGAAAAATATTTTCGATGATGAATTTCTAATATTGTCCAGAATACGTATATAAAATTTCAAGCCATTTGAAAATGAATGCAAATTGTTCATTGAATTACATAACCTCACAATTATTGTTTTCAAACGATCAGAATCATGCCTCAAGAATTATGAGTTAAGGGGGTTGAAAGTAATACAACAACCGCCAACTCCTCAAAAGTTGTCCTCCCTGATATCTACATTGACGTGTTACACCTTACACCAAATCTCTATACTATCGTCATCAATTTAAGAAATAATGACACTTATTAGTGCCATTCGTTTGACAACCGTTGTGAGGCTATGTTCTTCAACTGAAAAAAGTGTTGTAGCTTATTGAGAATACCTAACATGAAGATTTTGAAAATCGCGAAATAAAGGGAGGGTTGACGTTTGAATTTCAGGGTAGGTAGTTACCCTGGGAGTGAGGAGGTTGAATCCAGAAAAACAACAAATACCTCGAAAGTTGTCTCCCTCGATATCTGAATTGACGTATTCCGACAAATTTCCATACTATCATATCAGTTCAAGGAATAATTAAGTCTCTTCGTTTGAAAACAATTGAAATGTTAGGTATGTATACGTACTACAATTTTGAAGAAAAAATAATGTAGATTATTCAGAATAACATGAAGATTTAAAGAATCGTGAAATAAGTGGGGGTTGCTATTTGAAATTTCAGGGGTAGCTACCCTGAGCGTGAGAGGGTTGAATCCAGAAAAACAACAGGTACCTCAAAATTGGTCCCCCTCGATATCTTAATTGATGTGTCTCGCGAAATTTTCATACTATCATTGGTTTGGGCACAATTGAATGCTGTTCGTTTTCAATTTTTCGCCCTGCATATCACAGCTCCAAAAACAACTAAGTATACCATACATACGAGTGTATCTCTGGAGTCTTACAAGATGTTTTAAATAGTTCTTACTTCCAAATATTTCATTTAATTTTTTTCGATGGTTTCCGAGAAAAAAATAAAAACAAAAAAAAGTTTGAAGATACTGAATAGTTTTTTTATCATATTTGTATCTATTTTAAATTTGGAAACAAAGAAATACATGTTAAATGCACCGTTGATTCGATTCATAATTCAGTTCCCTGTGGACAATCCATTGAGTCAAATGCTGTCAATTTGTAACAACCTTATTAAAGCCCATGATGTGGATTTTTTCAACACTAGTGTGAAAGCTCTTAAAAACCTGATGTAACTTCCCACTCGTACTGGATCTGCCAGTGCACCAGTGGCATTGCTGTTGAACTGTACAGGGTGGCCAACTAAGAATGCGAAGTACTGTATCTCGGAAACTATACATCGTAGAGGCTTGCGGCAAAAACATGTATTACTAAAACGGCCAAGAGAAAAACCTGGAAAATATTTTCAAGTTTCTGAAATGGTCGCTAGGGGGCGTAACAACCAACACCAAGTAGAAAAATATGATTTTTATGGAATTTTGTCCAATGAAAATATATCGATGAGCTCATTTTCGAATTTACTGATTATTTACCTACACTTTTTGTCTAAAACGTTTTTTTCTATCCATCATAATAAAGTGGTGGGGGAAGTTCAATTGTTTTATTAAACAGACGGAGATTTCTCCCGTTTTGCTTGACCGATTTAAACGAGCTTGGGCTCATATGAAAGAGCATGATCTGCACTTCAAAAAACTTTTTTGGTTTTGAATTTTTGACCTTCGCCGTCGCCGCTAGATGGCGTTAACTGAAATGGTAGCATGTTTTTGCGTTTTTTTCCAAAAAAATCAAATGTAATGGTATATTCATTTTTATATATTCTAAAAGGGGATACATTTTCCTTTAAAAAAAACAAAAAAATTCATGATTTTTTTTTTATTTATTTATTTTTTTTTTATTTTTTTAATAGGAAAATGTATACCCTTTTAAAATATATAAAAATGAATATACCATTACATTTGATTTTTTTGGAAAAAACTCAAAAACATGCTACCATTTCAGTTAACGCCCTCTAGCCACGACGGCGAAGGTCAAAAATCCAAAACCAAAAAAGTTTTTTGAAGTGCAGATCATGCTCTTTCATATGAGCCCAAGCTCGTTTAAATCGGTCAAGCGAAACGGGAGAAATCTCCGTTTGTTTAAAAAAACAATTGAACTTCCCCCACCACTTTATTATGATAGATAGAAAAAAACGTTTTCGAAAAAAAGTGTAGGTAAATAGTCAGTAAATCCGAAAATGAGCTCATCGATATATTTTCATTGGACAAAATTCCATAAAAATCATATTTTTCTATTTGGTGTTGGTTGTTACGCCCCCTAGCGACCATTTCAGAAACTTGAGAATATTTTCCAGGTTTTTCTCTTGGCCGTTTTAGTCATAAAATTTTTTGCCGCAAGCCTCTACGATAAATAGTTTCCGAGAAACGGTACCTCGCATTCTTAGTTGGCCACCCTGTACAACACGGTTTTTTTCTTCCTTTCTTTGATTGTACACAAGTTAGTGTTAGTTGTGATGTCTGTTATTACCTGTGATACCTGTTCTCTTATGTGTTAAGTCTTGCAATGTGATAACTTTGTATGACTTTAAAGAATTAATAAATAAATAAATAATCGAATGAGAACCACTCGTCGTTCGTCGTTTGATAAAAACCAAAAAAAATGCTCTCTTCCTCTTCCAATATTGTACAATAAAAACTTAAATGAAAATTATTGTTAAAAGAAAACTAAAAAAACATTAACCCAAACTAAATAGTAATTTTTTTCTTCATACGTCAGAAAAACCGACATTATTCGACTGAGTATCGGCCGCAAAGTTCCACTTTTCCTCCGGCGAAGAAAAACTGCGTTGTAATTATTCCATCGCTGAAAATCGACTTAGATCGATCGCCACAACGATTCGACTCCAAACTCGATCGAATCCGAAAACGGTATTCTGTCTTACGATCGAATCTGTCATCGGAAATCGTCGGCTTCTGCTTCTCGATTAAAATTAAACTCACCAAGTCACCACTATAGAGGTTAGTTGAAAGTTGAAAGAAGAGCTACCTACATAACCACAAAGTTTGTCTATGTTTTGATTATTTGGACAGTTTGGATGCAAAAGAAGTACCGTGGGATGGGGCTACTTTGATCAAATTAAAAATTAATTTTTCAGTATCGCCTTTAGTTTAGCGATTCGGTTCGTCAAAAAAATATTGAAATATCGGGTTTGCTTCTTCTTCCGAAAAACATTATGATATTGAAAAAACATTGAGTACTTTTTGAGTAAAAAAAAAGTTGTCAGTTATAAAGTTACACCTGAAGTGGGGTTACTTTGATCGAGTCTTTATTTCACGTCATAATTTCAAAGAAACCCCATATAACGTCCAAATTTCTATTAAAAATGAAAAGAGAAGACATTTATTTACAAAAAATGTGTGAAAAAAAATAGTATTCTGGAACGTCGCTTTACTGGTATAAAAATACAAATAGCTTTCCACTTCTGAAGTTATTGCAACCATAAAAAGTGTTCCAAAATGAGAATTTCTATTAAACACTGACGTACCACGTGCACGTTCCGGGTTGACTAAAGCTGCTTCTAGTGTGCCTCCTTGTGCTTTATACAACTCGGGCGCGGCGGCGCGGTCGCAAAGGATTCAATTTTTTGGCGGTAATAAGTCGATGAGTGAAATGGCGAAGTTTCAATCAAAGTATCCCCCGGGTTCTGAAGTAGCCCTATCCCACGGTAGGTATTATCCCAGATATTATCCAAATAACCATGAATGTAGCCCATGGTACGAAACAGAATAAGAGCTGCAGCTGCAACAAATCGGACAAAACGGCTGGTCCAAAACATAAAACAAAATAATAACGGATACCTATCTTGTGAATATAAACTAGGATCTAGAATGTCAAATTCGATTGCTTCACACTCATCGACAAACTCGATAGAGTTGCGAATCCTGGATCGAGGAAGGGAATTCACCTTATCGAGTGACGCGCTCAAATTCGATCGAGTCCCGTGTCGATCGTGAAACGGAATCTGGCTGCATTCCATAAAATTCACGGGAGAACCCCATAACCGAGAAAACCCACGTATGCGAAAAACCAAAACCGCGAAAACCCACGTATGCGAACACTTCGTTCGCCTTCGCGAATGCTCGTTAGTTCATATTCACCATATTTGCGGACGTGAGTTGAAAAGAGAAGATCAACGAGAAGGATAAATGTTTAACCTGAATGCTGGATATTGTGCACGATCGATTGGACTTACGTGATCCGCGTTAATCCGAGTGAAACGAAACGCATGTCAGCTGTTGACAGGTTGAAACAAAATTAGTTATTTGAAAGAGTAAAACAATAATTAGAAAGGAGCTGAACTTATATTATAATGAAGCGGGGTAACTGTGTTTAATTCTCCTGATATCGTTTAAAAAGTAACGCCCCTGCCCATATGGCTGCTCCTGCCCGAGTAAAAAGGTACGCTCTTGCTTAGCGTAGCCGGTGGATGTTCTCTTGAATATCGTTTAAAAAGTAACGCTCCTGCCCATTTTATCTTGTGCCAAGATCAATCACAGGATTAAAATAACTACTTACTGATTCTCAAAAACATCCAGAATAAGATTTATATATTCACATGCTGCGCAAATGTTTATAACATTAAAAAACAATTATTCCTTTTTGACATTTTTCATGGTTGCAAACACCTTCTAGAAGGGTCTTAATAGCGGTAATGCAAAAAAAAATAAAAATTGCAATAGTCGGTAAACTGAAAAATTACCCTTATTATTGTTATTAACAGGTATTATGATGAAAACTAAACAAATGTTTGGTTATGGACAGTTCATCAAGGAAAACATGGGGAGAAAATCATTTAAATCTTCGAGTCACATATTTATCTATCTCTCTATTGCTCTCTGAAACATGCCGAGTCCCATATCGATTTTCGCAGATTTGGGATTTCGCGGTTTTGCGTTTTCGCAGATCTGGGATTTCGCGGTTTTGGGTGCATCTTATAAGTTCACGATAATTTCTTAATGTGCTTCCCTCGCACTTCAAAAGCCATATTTTTAATTTAAATACAAACAAATCGGAAAAATACGGCCGGTCCAAACATAAAACAAAATAATAACGGATATTTTGTGAATATAAAGAATGTTCAATAAAAAATACGATCAAGTCACCTATGGATTGCAATTGTTCCAAAAAACGTATGTCTTGGCTAACATCGCAATTATGACATGACATCCACTTTCTAACCGTCACAGATGCCATGATGCATACCATACAAACTAGCCACAACCTACGTTCATGACAAAAAAAGAAATCCAGAGGTGACTTGATCGTATTTTTTATTGAACACTAGTTATAACCTAGATGTCAAATTCGATTGCTTCACACTTCACAGTCATCTACAAACTCGATCGAGTTGCGAACAGAGAACTAGAGATAGGAGAACGAGGTTGACATCTGCGCGACCTCGGAAAAACGTAGACAATTGCATATTATACTTATTATTTAAATAGGTATATGGACAATTGAAAGCCGCCATTTTCTAGTCACCTCTATACCAGGGCCGATCAATACATTCTATTTTGTCTACAAGCGTATGTAAAAAGTACACAAAGATGTGATTTTTGAGATAGGTGGTCGGTTAAATTGGAGATAATTTGTCCACTTTAGGAGTCGAACACGCCACTTACTTCTGGAAATATTCGAAAAAACAATTTTCTTTTTATTTTATCATCTAAAAATATAAGAAAATCGAAGAGACAACGAGAAAATCTTTTTATTTCTCTAGAAGGCGTTTCTTGATTTAGAAATTAAAAAAAAAACTGGGAAGAAATCATTATTTGGATAAAAAACTACGCATCATTTAGGTACTAACCAAAATGATAATTGGGACATTTCTAAAATTACACAAAAGTTGATCAAAATTGGTAGAAAGCAAGAAAGCACCGAATACTTTCAAATGGGATTTTCCAGATTAGTGAGTTGGGTTCATAGCGATTGTACTACCACTACTACCAGGCAAATGTCCTAAAAATATCCTACGTCAGCGGGTTTTCTTGCCAAATTGTATATTCTACTTTTCTCACGCAGCGCTTCATTTGTCCAAAAAAGGCGGAGCCAGATTGACTTGACAGTTTGACGCTTACAACATGTGATTGTGAAATCAGCTGTTGATTATTTATAACTTGAAGTTGGCACTCATATTGGCACTTTAATGTTGGATTTTCAGTTTGTTGCATAGACCAATAGTATTTTACTATTCAAGGCTTTTCACTTAAAACTCCGCACGCCAATATCTCGGAAACGAATAGAAATATTTGATTTCTGTAAAGTGTCGCAGTTGGGCCGGTTGAGCGTCGTGACACGCGTCGAAAATATCAATAGATTGCAGGGAATTTGAAAGTACGCGCATGCAAAAGTACCGAGTACGTGTTATTTATACACTTTTTTATTATTCGGACGAACTCATTTATCTTACTCAGTTCTGAGTTATACCGGTTTATAGTTAACATTTAATGATTGGCAAAAATGCGATAACGGATGATTTTTACAAGCAAGCTAGTCTCAATTTCTGTAAAAAGAAGTCAATGTATCAGGTCAAGTGAATATTTTCCAATGTTGAAAAAAATCGACGCCTACTTAGAGCTGTAAGCGTCGCAACGTTTATAGTAAATGAACTTTCCTTGATTGACAAAAAATGCGATTACGGATTTCTCTGAGAAGTGTTCAGTTTATGGCGCCAAGTAGATATTTTTCAAAGTTTTAAAAAATTGGAGGCCTACTGCGGAGAGCTAAGCGTCGCGACGCGTCAAAAATATCAATCGATTGCAGATTGCAGGGCAAGTAAACCTAATCATGGGAGATCTGCACCTGAAAACAGTGTTATCCTGAAAAGGAAGCTTTCTCAGCTTTCTGTTAGATATTTGCACAACAACTCGCCATTATCAAACACCAAGTGAACACTTATCGACCAATAATGTTTTGATAATATTAATTCACGATTTATCACACAAAATTACAAAATTAGTTTTCAGAAGAAAATCCTGAAATTCCTAAAATCCATATTCAAAATATCAACATAACCGCAACTATTAATTGCCAAGCATTCAGACGAACCAAGCAATTCGAGGCAATGTTGCCGGACTAGACAATTTTCATAAGATTCACTTTGATATGCACATATTTACAAAAACAAATGAATAGCTATTATTATGCATGTTATTTGTAGAGCACAAAGGTCTATGCAATTTAACCATATCGAATGCTTCAAAGCTGACAATAATTTTCAATGCTTTGACATATGAGCACATTGGCAACACATGCCTAGAAAATGGCTGCCCTCATAGTGTCTAAGAAAATTTTGATGCGCAGTCGTCCAAACTCATTCTCGTACCCATATACTTATAAATACAATATACCGCGTGCGTCCCATAAGGCAAATGAGAGGGATTTCCCGCGAAGAAGTGAGAAGGAGAATACAGAAGAATCCCATAAGGCAATCCTTGGTTAGGATTTCGATGTACTACCCATGCGCGAAATACCATTTCCTATTGGCTCGGTTCCAAATTGTCACGACGGAGACGGACAAGGAGCTAGAGCCGGCTGAATTGAACGGGAACGTTGAAAAGACGCCATTATTGATTCATGGTTGTTTGTTCTTTGTTGTGCTACCGTTGTTTTGGATTGTTTACAGCAGATTCCTCTTACAAAACTATTGCGATCGTCCCGAACTTGTCTATCCCGAGATATCAACAGAGATACAGGGTGTCAAAGTTGAATTTTAATTCTTGATTTATTTGACTAACTTTCGAAATAATCAAATTATATTGATGAAATTTGGTATATGAGGGCTGTTTGACATGCAAAATTCATATCTGAGCACGGAATTGCTCTTACTTTTAGGGGACGCCAATAACACCTGTTTATTTGTATGTTTAAGCAAGATTTAAAACATTTTTATTCAAACAGAGGAATCATTTAGGACAAAAACAGTTTAAATTAAGAATAATTTCATTGAATCCCCACAATACTGAAAATTACCGTGTAGTACAATGGTGCCTACTGCCTAGTGAAAGAAATTCCGTTGTTTTCCTTCCGACAAAATACGTTTTTTTTCCCACTGCCAAAAAAAAAACGACTTTTTTCCTTTATCAAATACAACAACACATAAAAGAACTTGAAAAAAATCAAACCCAAATATTATTTCAGAAACTAAATCAATAAACCTAATTTTGTTCAGATTCATATTTTGAAAAACTCACTATGGTCCTCAGACCTTATATTCAACCATTTTTTAACAAAGAATCATTGCAAATTACGTAAATGAGTTGTTAATGGATAACTAACAAAACAGCAAACAAAAATTAGAAATTATTTTTTCCAAATTGACCCGTTTTTTTTTTTGGATAAAAAACACGTTTTTTTTTTTAAACACTAACGGTGTCAAAGTTCTATTTTAAGGTTGTCATCTTGCGTTGCGCGACAAATGATTTGAGTTTACAAATTTGAAATATTTAAATTAAAGATATAAAACATGTTTTGTCCACAATAAATATTAATAATAATAATGAGTGCTATAATGATGACCAAGAGGCCGATATATATCGGTATCAGCCAGGACATTATCGGTATCGGCTAAAAAAGTCATATCGGTCGATCACTAAAAATTGTACCTATAGATATTTCCATATAAGTACATACATTTTATAATAAGACTATATTATAAAATGGTACATATTATATGGATATTTCACTAAATTTAAACTTGAAAACTGGAAAGGTCTGGAACAGTTTGTCGAAGTGTCTCTGAGAAGTAAGAATAAAGTTAGAAAGTTTAGTAAGACCTATGAACTGTGTGATTGCACTACCGCACAGAAAATTACTATTTTCTTTTGATTTTATAATAAAGTCCTTGACGGGCAGCTCTAATAAGAGATTATCTCCCTTAAACGGTCAAATTTCTTGGAACCAATTTTGAATCTATGTTTTAACACATTTGTATATACTTTAATTTATAAGTATAATATGAACATTCGATGAAATTTTCTCTTAAGCGGGCACCTCCCATAAGCGAACAAAAAAGCTGGAACCGTGACTGCCCGCTCATGGGAGCTTTTGTTTTATTTATGTATATTATGGCATATTCTAAAAGCTTGATTGATGGATTTTACCCTTATTTCATTAGTGGAAAACATACTTATGAATACAAATATGGTGGAAACCAAGAAAGAGCTGTTTGATTTTCCAAATCTCCGTGTATTACTCCTTCTGTTACAAAACTAGAAGAACGCCGATATCGGTCTACTCTCTCTATCGTCTATTCACCTACCTCTGAATTAATCTCACTTGATTTAAGATATCTACCGTAAATACCTCGAACTGTTATAAATATGAGCGATAATAATGACAAAAACATTATACCTACCTAGGTACTCAAAGTTTATAAAGTAAAACCTTACCAATCTCTGGTGATACCTATATTGCTTCAAAAACTATTAAGTAACTATAATATTTCAATGTATAATCGAGAACAAATCACGAAACTAATTCAAATCGTTTTTGAATCAATAATAAATAATATTTTGTAGGGATTTTGTTGCACAAAAATGTTAAATCTTATGCAATCTCACACCTAAACACAAAATCCTGGATCAGATAAGATGAATTCATGAACATATTTTCCACTCATGCTCATAATATTTATCACCCACCCCACATGTGAATTCACGTCATTATTTTTCGGAATCCCGCGAAAAATTTAAAAATACGTCGATCAGCTGTTGATCTTAAGCATGCAGCACTGTTTCCGCCATGTTTCAGCCGGCGAATCACAATTCTCGAAAATCGATTCTGCGCATAATTCAATCTCCTAACCAAGGACAGACTTATGTGTAAAAGTATATGTCTGTTTCAACATCCTCGCGGGAGTCCCGACAAGCTGCCCGCGGTATATTGTATTTATAAGTATATGCTCGTACCTCTATATCTCTGGTTGCGAATCGTGGATCGAGGAAGGGAATGCGCCTTATCGAGTGACGCGCTCAAATTCGATCGAGTCCCGTGTCGATCGTAACACAAAATCTGGCTGATTTGAAAGGAAAATGATTTATAATTAAAATGTTGACGTTGACTGTGATAAACAGTTTTCACCGTGACAGTGTTGCCTATATTAGGGATTCAAGCTGAGCGATACGCTCACTAGTATATTATATTATTATTTATTCTTATTGTTTATGCTTTGACATTGTGGTATTTGCAATAATTTCCGGCGGCGAACACCATTTTCTACAAATCAATGATCAAGTTAGGTTGGTTTTCCTCAGATTGTATGTTGCCATTGTTGCAAATCAAGACTGAATGACGTCACTATGATATCATTCGAACATGAGCCTGGCGCCGCCGCTCGACACTTTATTTAGATTTGCGGCTACGGACAGCGCGGAAACTAATAAGCACGACCAATAGCGATAATTCAGACAGTTCTCTCTCTTCACAGTGATTCAAATTTTCGCGCCAGACGCGCCAGAAGTGATCCTATTGTCTATTTCTACTATGATATACTTTCATGGTGATTATTTTCTTGAATTCATATCATTATGATAATGTGTTTTATTCCTGACAGTTGTTGAAGGTGATGCCAAAGTATGATGCGTTGCGAACTCTGGTTCCGGTTTTAGTTTTCTTGTGGATTATTTTCATAAGGGTGTCAATTATTTAATTCATCTACATGTAGGATGTAGGTATTTAATAATTATACCTATCTGCCTACTCCATAAAACGCAATGATTATGACTTGGACTTGATATTTATGTTTTTGGATTAGTTTGGGTATTGGCGTTGGTCGTAACTAACCGAGAGTAACCCAAAAAGTAGGTAAAAAAATATATCAATGGATGCGTTAAAAAGATACAGAACATAGAATTAGATGGAGCAGAAAATGAATAAAGCATAATAGGACACAAATACAATATATTATTATTGACAATACATAATTTCCAATTTTTGTAAAATGTCCGAATTTTCAACATTTTCTCCTAATAAAATCTATCGTTGAATTGAACTTCAAGTAGGTAGTAGAAACTAATCAAATAAGAAAACATTCTTGGCATAAATAAGGAAAGTAGATTTTTTTACAGTTATGACTCAAGCTTTCATTGGCAACCATATAGTACTTATACAGGGTGATTCACGTAGGTGATCTGTTACAAAGTATTTCCGGAACGGCTTTTTCAAATCTTTTGAATTTTGGTTTGAGTCGATATGCAAGGGTAATGCCTCTTTTAAAAATATGTTGGTGCTTACAGCGTTGCCGGTCACACTAGTTTTTCCCATAGTAACTTTCTTATTTTAAATGAGACACCCTGTATATTATCCGATGTTTGAATTCTGTATCGAATTTGTATAGAACAAGTATAATATGTCTAATAATTTAGTTTCTCGAATATTTGTCATTTTATTTAAAAAATGACAAATGTCATTGATTTTCTTAAATAAGATTTAAAGATTTCTCAGTAACAAACAATAATAAGGAACTGAGGAGTGAAAAATTGAAAACATTCACTTTCAATATCAAAGTACACAGAGCCTCTTCCAAATATTTCAAAAATATTGTTTGATACACAATCTGGAATGTGCATCAGAGTTTTTCTTGTGAGAAAAGTTTTTTCCACATTCACATTTGGAATCATACGATTTCACTGATCATTTCAATGGAGCTATAGTTGCTCAAGTGCATTGCTGTGAAATCTTTTAGGCCCGTATTCTCCGTTCATACTTGAACTCGTTCAAGGTTTGACGGCGTTTAAATACCAGATTTTGCATACGAAATATTGTATTTAAACACCGTCAAATCTTGAACGCGTTCAAGTATGAACGGAGAATACGGGTTTCAATGTGTCTTCTAAGATCACTATATCTCACAAACTGTTTTTTGCAGTCACCGCAATCCATTGCACACGAGATTTCACAGAATGTTTTGATTTGACTTAAAAACTTGCAGTTTTCCACGTTCTAAATCTACATTTTTGAATTTGAACAATTACAAATCACACCATCAAAACGTCAAACGGAGAAAACCTAGCCCCAAATTTGATGCTTCGCATTGATTGGTTCGGCTCATTAGTTTCCGTGCTATCCGTAGATACAAGTTATATTTAGGGCAACTTGAAAACATATTATTATGTTTTTGCATAGATTTGTCGACATTTGAAGAAAAAATACCATTGTATGGTAAAAGGGTTTCAGATAATATATATAAATATATATATTTGTAGGAAAAGTGACTTTTCATGACTTGCTCTCTAGCATCAGCCTCACTCGGCTGATGCTAAACACGGGCGTTTCATGAAAAGTATCACTTTCCCTACATATTATAAAATAATATACTATTAATTCAAGAATAAAATGATGCCCACTAAACATGTTACGTACCATAAACAATTTGTAACGTTTCATAAAAGTTTATATATTAACGTTCATTTTTTAATGTTAATGATACGTTATTTTAACGTGAAATAGATCGAAAGAAAGAATTGTTTTCCGATATCGTTATACTTGCGTTATTTATCCGTCAACGATGAAACGTTTCTGAAAAGAAACAGAAATACGTAATTTAAAAGTATATCTTGGTGGTCAAGTTTGTAACGTTATACATTTTACGTTAAAAGTACGTAACAATACTAACAGATTTTTCATGTCGTCGATTCAACATTGCATTATTGCTACTGTGAAGTGAAATCTTACCGTTATTTTAAAATCACCTTATCTTCAATTTTTATATTTATTCTTTTAAAACTATCTGTATAAAAACTAGTTATTGACGGTTTCCGTTTTCGATCGTAACAATAAAATGCATCTCTGATGTCTGTGTAGTAAAAGCGTGGGGTTCTTTTTAATACCTTCATTCATATACACCAACTCTGAATTTTCAAATAGAAATTAGTAAGAAATTATAACAATAATTGGACGGCGTTAAGCAGAAAGCTACCAACGCTCAATCGACGAACTGAGAAATTCAGCTAAAAAGTTTTTAATAATTTAAAAATTCTGTAGCATGTTTTCATAATACTTTGTAACTTTGTTTTAATCCAAGATAATTTGTTTGATGTTTGATGTTTGTGTGAATACTTCGAATGAAAAATTGAGGTGAAAAAGACGATTTTTTGTGTGTTGGTAGGTTTGTGCTTTTTGCAAAATCGATTTCAGTAACAATGTTTTTGATTATTAAAGCAATTAACGTAATGAAAAAACATCTTTATTTGCCAAAAAACAAGATAATGAGATTCCGAACTATCAATAACATGAAGTTTTCCTTTTATTCTACATCGTCCATATCGAAATCTAAATCTTCAACATTGTAACCATCAACATCTTTCATTATATTGGCACCCTTCAAATTTGTATAGAAAGGCAATGCGTCTGAAGGGATGAGATGCATTATTTCCTTTAAATTCTGCAGTTTTGCTTCAGCGATAGGCTTTCCATTCGGTCAAAGTGGTATCAAGTCGGCAAAGGTGGTTTCTTCATTAGCAGGTCTACCTCGAGAAGATTTTTTGATCGAAATTTTCTGATAAGGTTGTGAAAAATCATGTTGCTGTACCATTAGCAAAAATGGCTCTTGTTTTTCTATTCTGATTGACCTTATCTTTAACCAATTGATTTTTTCTTTATCATCTGTAATTTTCCGATTAGTGATTTTCTTTTCAATATTCATGACTCCCAAAAAATCTTCCACATTCATTTTTGTGACTTCCAATGGTCGCTTCCTTCTGCATGAACGCATTACCTCGATGTAGTCATCTGGTGTGTACAATCTTTGCTGTCGTTTAAGAGCTGACTCGATGTCACTAAAGTCGGTATCGTTTGGCAGGAAGCTGTGACCAGAACAAAGATATTTCACGGTAATGCATTCCAAGTTCGTGTGAGTACCATGCAATATCGATTTCAGCATAAGTATCAACTTGATATTTCTGTTCTGTCCTCCACAAGAATCACACCATAGAGTAAGATGTTTAACTTCTGGAGGTAGTTTCGTCTTGACATGTTTTATTAGGCAAGAGCCTATTTCTTGGGCGCCTCTTCCCGCTGAACCTTCTATCCAAACGTAACAGTAACCTCTACTCTCTTTAGCACTATGTATACCCCCCCATATTTGCAGAAAGCTACCAACCGACATGGATGCATCTGTTGCCAAATTTAAAATTATACCAAGTGGGTTGGTATCTTTCTGCACTTTATCATTCTTATAAATATATTCAGCGTTAGTGCGTTGGTAGGTTTCTGCAAATTGGAAGTTCAAGAAAAATAAATATGTGGATTAGCATTTTATAGCTTTGAAGGTCATATCATCAAATGAGGCTTGGTAGATTTTTACGCGTGCAGAACGCGTATTCTATTAACCAAATATGCTCTCAACCCAATATTTGGTTTGTTGTGGGTTGGTAGCTTTCTGCTTAACGCCGTCCAATTGCAATAGCTATAATTTGATGAAACTTTGATCCTGCATTAGTTAACAAAAAAGTATTATTATTGGCACAATTGAAATATTCAATCCATTTGTCACTTTATGTCCCGGCGATTTTTTTCATAAACTGCCCTTTTGCCACGTTTGAAAAAACGTTGATAAAAATGGCCAGCTTTTCCTGGAAAGTTCATAATGATTGAACAAAGAATATTGTTATGAAACTTTGAACTTGGAAACAATGATCCATTTTTCATGATTTCCTCAAATCTGGGTTCTTTTGGCCAAGTTCAAGATTTGATAGCTCTAGATTTTTAGGATATAGGAAATGGTGAATTTTGCCCCCTTTCAAATGGTGTTAGCCATTTTTATCAAAAGTTATAGATACAAAAAAAGGTTTCATTTTTGAACGTGATAAAAGGGCACTTCCACTTGACAATTTTAAAATCGCCAGGACACGTAAACTGACAAATGTATTGAAGTTTTCAAGTGGACCATTTCTGCTTTGATAACTGATGCAAGATCAAAGGTTTATCAACTTTTAGTCTGTATACAGGGTGTTGGTAAATGAGTGCGACAAACTTCAGGCAGTAATTCTGCATGAAAAAATAATGACAGTTTGCTGAATCGTTCAACCGATTTGAATAATTTTGACCTGGTTTGAAAGAGCATTCCATGTTCTTGCAAATGAAATTTTTGTTGATACTCTTGGTTCAAAACAAATACACTAGAGGGCGATATTTGCAGCAATTATAAATTTTTGCGATTTTTGGAAATAAGTCAAATTGAACGGTACCATTTTCATAACGGAGCCTCAACCACCATAAAATTTGCTAAATTTTAGTGAAAACCGCATCGAAATATTTCGCATAATATTAATAATACTAGTAATAATAATAACATAGAATTCACACTGTCTCAGGAAGATACACGCATGAGCTTTAACTTTGAAAACGTCATTTTATAGCTTCGGCGGTACCGGATCATTTTGCTTCAAGACATTTTTCCTTACCTTTCATAATAGGAGACGGGCAGGCCAATGCATCTTTCAATATTAGATTCCTAATATCTCCTGAACAGTGAACCGTTCAACCGATTTGAATACTTTTGGTCTTGTTTGAAAGAGAATTTAATGGTCTCTCAAAAGACATTTTTCGTTAAAGTTTTAGTTCAAAACAAATACACTAGAAGGCGTTATTTGCAAAAATCTATAATCTCTGTAAATAACGCCCTTTAGCGTATTTGTTTTGAACTTGAAGGTTCAACAAAAAATGTCTTTCAAAAGACCATACAAACGATTTTTCAAATAAGGCCAAAATTATTCAAATCGGTTGAACGGTTTAGAGGATATTGGAATTCAAATATTGAGAGATGCATTTGCCTCCCTCTTCCGTCTTATGACAGATATAAAAAGATGTCATGATACACAAAATGATCCGGTATCACCCAAGCTATAAAATGACGTTTTCAAAGTAATAGCTCATCGTGTACATCTCCGAGACAGCGTGAATTTTATGTTATTATTACTACTATTATTATTACTATGGAGATATGGTACCGTTCAAATTAACTTTTTCCCAAAAATCTATAATCGCTACAAAGATCGCTTTCTAGTGTATTTGTTTTGAACTCGAAGTTTCAACAAAAAAATATAATTTGCAAGATCATAAACCGCTTTTCCAAACATTCAAATTCGTTGAACGGTTCAGGAGATATTGGAATTTTAATATTGGAAGAACATTGGACTCGCCCCACCTTATTATGACATCAGATACGAAGAAATGTCATGAAGCAAAATGATCCGGAATCACTTAAGCTATAAAATGGCGTTTTCAAATGTATAGCTTATTGGGAATTTTTCCGAGACAGCGTGAATTTTATTTTTCTTCATAGCAGTTATACGCCTCGCGGTCGAATTACGAACTTCAAAATATTTTCCAGTCATTTCTCTTGCCCACTTTACTTATAGAGATCTTTTTCTCAAACCTCTAAGTCTTACCATTATCGGGATCATCCAGCCGCTTCGTATCCGTATCCGGACAGCGTATTGGAAATGCCTATAGTGCACTGCAAAATAGGGAAAAAGTCGTCACCTTCTCGATAAATTATTTTTTGGCGTACAACCGCATTGGATGTTTATAAAATGATGGACTAGGTCTCTGGGCATTGGAAATCGGAAATTACAACATTTTTTATCAGGGCCGAAATTTTTTATTGCAAATATGTCATAAAAATGTGTCAAAAGTGTGTTTCACCACTTTTCCACACATACTTCGTCATATCTCCGGAAAAAATCAAGATATCAAAAACTTTTTTTTTTAAATGATAAAGGAATTGTGTGAGAAGGTAACCGGGGTAGTTTTGTTGATATGAAAAATTTAGTTTTTTTGTAAAAGTGCGAAAGAATTCAGCAATAACATTTTTTGCAGAACTATTTTCAGTAAGCGATAAACTCTTTTGGTCCAAAAACGTTTTTGAAAAAAGAATCAACTTCCTAAGTTGTACAGTTCTCGATTTATAATTTTCTGAAGTTGAGTTTCCGCATGGGCGGCTCGCGGCGCGGCTTTTAAACAGCCATGCCATGCCGCGCCTGGCATTAAATACTATTATGGGGCCATCCAATTGGTTTTATGTGTAAACTCAAAACTGTAAATACAAGTTTAAAAAGATTCTGAAGTATATTATAGCCTTGGATCAATGATCTTCACAATCTGTTAAGCTTTCTTGGTTTAGGCTGTTGATGCAATTCGCATATATTTCACAGTCAATGCAACATTTTATTTTTGATGCAATGCAGGAAATAAACTTTGACATCTTGTCGTCAAAGTGCCTCTCACATCACCAAACACTGATTCTTGAGTAGAAAAATTGACCTTCCAAGTATCTTCTTTCTGGCTTTATTTGAATTGTACCAAATTCTTGATTAATACAGACATCTAAGACAACATTATACATAGATTAATTTGAGTTTCGTCTTTGTTATACTGGGTGGTCCATATGAGTTGAGACAGCCCGATGTATAGAAAACGATAGTTATTTGAATAGTTAAAGTAAAATTTCCTGTGACATTAAAAAAATTATTAGAATTTCTGATATTGAAATAATAAAAAAAAACATAGTTGAAACGTTCTAAACTATGGAACACATGACATAAAAATCGTGAAACGTGAGCATATATTGTGCGTATGAATAAAGTCATATCACTGCAGCCCCAAGAACACCAAGCTTGATGTTAAGCTAGTCAGTCAATACTACCCTCCGCTCTGTAGTAATATATGTAAGTAGCTATTTATGGGTATTGTTTTGTCATCTTTTCTTTAAAATATATTTTTGAGGCCACACATGCTTTCGTTTTATGACTTTTATGTGATGTGCTCCATAATTTAAAACGACATATTTTATTGTCACAGTACCCAATAACTTTAACTTCAACTCTTCAAGTAATTATCATTTTATAGATATCGGGCTGTCCCAACTTAAATGAACCACCCAGTAGGTATAACAAAGACGAAACTCAAATGAATCTATTATGTTTTGTTACATGTCTGTATCAATTAAAAATTTGGTACAATTGCCATATTCAAGAGGCAGAAAAACAATACTTGGATGGTCAATTTTTCTACTCAAGAAACAATGCTTGATGATGTGAGAGAAACTTTGACGATAAGATGTACCTGCATTGCACCCGGAATAAAATTTTGCAATTACTGTGAATATGCAAGTTGCAGAATCTGCCTAGACCAAGAAAGCTTGAAAGATTGTGAAGATTATTGATCTAAGGCCTATAATATACTGCAGAATCTTCCGGAACTTGTATTTACAGTTTTACAGCCAAATCCAATAATAATAATATTTAATGCAAGGCGCGGCAGCACGGTAGTTTGAACGCCGCGCGGCCGCGCCATGCGGAAACTCAACTTTGACTAACCATAACTCGAAAAGTATATAACTTAGAATGCTGATCCTTTTTTCAAAAACTTTTTTGAACCTTTGGCTTCATTGCATACGCAGATACTATAGCAAAATTCTTTGAAATAAAAAAGTTTCTCGCTTACTGAAAATGGCTCTGCAAAAAATGTTAATGTTGAAGTTTTTCGCAGTTTTACAAAAAAACTAAATTTCTCATACCAACAAAACTACCCCGGTTACCTTCTTCCACAATTCCTTTATCAATTAAAAAAAAAGTTTTTGATATCTAGATTTTTCCGGAGATATGACGAAGTATGTGTAGTGAAACACACTTTTGACAGATTTATGACATATTTCGCAATAAAAAATTTCGGCCCTGATGAAAAATGTTGTAATTTCCGATTTCCAATGCCCAGAGACCCAGTCTATCATTTTATGAACATCCCATGCGGTTGTACGCCAAAAAAAATGAAACATTTTTGCCTCTTTTTCAGTGCACTATTAAGCGTTACCTCTGATGATTTACGGCATCTGATTGGTCAATGTTTTTCGCGGTTGATTTAAAGATTGAATAATGATATTGATTTTCATTTTATCTATGATGGGTACAATTTATAATAATTCTACATAATTAAGAAAATGAGTGTGTGAGATGAGCGTGGAAATGCAGAATACAAAAAAAAATGTTATAATATGAGCTATTTAACTCGTTGGAAAAAGTATTATTGTGATCATGTAAAAGTGACTTTTTATTTTATTTATTTTCACTAATAGTATATAGGGTGTATTTTAAGTTGGGGCTTTCCTTTTAACATGAGAGAGGACTTGAAAGCAAATTTATCAAATAACATTTTCTCGAAAACTCAAACATAAATGCTACGTCGCTGAATAAAGAAATCAAATAAGTCCCTGTGCGACAATTTTGAACAGTTTCTTTAGACTTGACAATTGAATGATGTTTTTGCATTTCCATTATCTTTCAGATCTAGTAAACTTTTTGTTAGAATTTCCTCTTCTACAGGGACTTATTTGATTTTTTTATTTAGCAACATAACCTTTATTTTTGAGTTTTCAAGAAAATGTTATAAGAGAAATCTCATGTTAAAAGGAAAAACCCCAAATTAGGTAGGTATATATATATAAGGATAAGGTATAATGTACATACATATCATATCACAAATAACCCAAAATATATGATCATATTATTTTGCGTTGAATTACATCATGCAAATGATTATTTTCCTGACTGTAACTTTTTTTTTGGAATCATGAAAACACAAAAGACGCCGAGAGGCTGTGAAAATATGTTTTCAGAATCTGTTGATTGATGAAACAATTTTTGCAAATTAGATAAATGAATCTTGTCGAACGAACCCTTTCCGTGTGATTTTTTCATTGAAAAAGTTTCAATGTGAAAAAGTAATGGAGTGTTTAGAAAAATTGGGTTGATTGATGACATAATTTTTGCAAATTACCTGGATCAATGAATCTTGTCGAACGAACCCTTACCATGTGATTTTTTTATTGAATAAGTTTGAAAGTGAAAAAGTTATGAAGTGTTTGGAAAAATTGAGTACTTTATATCATGAGAACTCAGAAAATATTCAGAAAAAAAACCCTGTGAATAATTTCAAAATCATGCGATCTTGGAAGTGATATGTAATAATAAATAATAATACTATGCCTTTGTATTGATGTACCTATTTAAGGCTATAAAATGGAATTGGTAAGCCAAATTTTGAAAATAAATTGTTTGAATAATTGATAACAGCACTCTCTATAAAAATTTGCCAACTATTTATATTTTGTTATATGAATAAGAAATTTATTCAATAAATAATGTAGGTAGGTACATAATATTCATTGCAAAATTTTCTTATTGTCTAGGTGCTTTTAAACATCTCAGATTTTTTCGAAATCTGTCTGGTTTTTAGTTTTTGTACAGATTCACATCTATTTCAATGCAAATTATTCTAAATTGAAGTTTTCACAAAAACCAAGGTGATTGTAAACAGTAAACAGAAGTGTAATATGCGGAGAGGAAATAGGAATTAGGAATTGGCAGATTTCAAGGAGCAATCCAACCGCCAAGCCGGCGCCAACCAATCAGAAGCCATGATCCACCGGAGGTTCTGTTCTGTAACGCTTAGGCATTTCCAATACGCATCCGGACACTATGTACATACAGGGTAAGGCATTTAACTTGAGACAGTAAATTATCTCAAAAACTATACAGTGTGTCCAGAATAAAATGATGTTTATGGCACTATATGGGGATATTGGAAACTTTAAAAGATACGACGTTGCGTAAATGGAAGAAAAGCAGCATATTTGTATGCCCAAAAATATTCCACCTTTGTTTTATTTTAAATCGATACCGTAATGTGGATACAGGGTGAAAAGGGAAAAGGCAAATTTTGAAGAAACCACACAATTTTGCTTATTATAAATGCTAGAACTTTCAAATTTTCAGGATATGGTTAAGAGGATACGACAATTCTAAAAACGACGTCAAAAAAATTTTAGGCCCACTATGTTGCGTCCAGCCAAAGTCAAGTCTGTTTTTTTTTATGAAAGTCATATTTTTGAAAATCATCATCAATGCGGATTTTGAAAATGAAAAAATTCAATATGGCGCCCATAAGAAAACAAAAGTTGACTTCGGCCGGAAGCAACATAGTGGGCCTACAATTTTTTCGACACAATTTTCAAAATCACCGTATCTTCATACCCAGATCCAGAAATTTTCAATACCTCATCTTTTATAATAACCGAAATATTGTGCTATTTAAAAAATGGCCATTTTTCTTTTTCACCCTGTATCTCCATTACGGTATCGAATCAAAACAAACCAAAGTGAGATTATTCTTGGGCACGCAAATACGCAACTTTTCTTCCATTTAACCGATACTGTATCTCCTGTAGTTTCCGATATCCCCACGTACATCATTTTATTCTGGACACACTGTATACATATATACCTACTTTAGAAAAAAATGTTTCAAACAAAAGATGTTTAGTATCAAGGAGAAAACACAAAGAACATATTATTTTTTAACCTTGACCTTGATTTCAAGGTCACATGATTTTTTAATTGAAAAAGTGAGGCATTTACCAATCTTGAGACAGTGAATTATCTCAAAAACTATGTACTTTAGAAAACAATTTCTTGAACAAAAGTTGTTTGTTTAGTATCAAGGAACACACAACTAACATTTTTTTAACCTTGCCCTTGATTTCAAGGTCAACATGATTTTTTTTCTAAGGAAAGGTATATTTTTCAGTGCAGAATCTTATTCTTCATAAAAAAGAAATAACTTTTATTTGAAATTTTTTTCATCCTTCTTCAAAATATTGAACTTAATTTTATTTAATCGGTTAGAAAAAAATTAAGCCATTTGCCTCTATGGCAACACTAACAACACGTTGGTATGTCAATAATTCAATCACCATGAAGATGTCATCATTTTGAACAATAACTGAAATTATGTGAAATGATAAAAACATGATCGTTATTAACATCATTATTTTAAATTCTTTTCCAAGCATTTGAATAAAATTTGGTTAGATATTTTGAAGAAGGATTGAAAAAAATTCAAATAAAAGTTACTTTTTTTATGAAGAATAAGATTGTGCACTGAAAAATATACCTTTTCTTAAAAAAAAATCATGTTGACCTTGAAATCAAGGGCAAGGTTGAAAAAAATATATGTTAGTTGTGTTTCCGCCTTGATACTAGACAACTTTGGTTCGAGACATTTTTTTCTAAAGTACATAGTTTTTGAGATAATTCACTGTCTCAAGTTAGGTAAATGCCTCACCCCGTAAGTAGCTCTAATTTTGATCAATACTATACAGGGTATTATAAATTCGATGTTCACCATCGGTATCTTGGAAATATATCTCTCACATATAGCGAAGCTCAAATGAGGCAAATTTTCGTATTCAATAAGATACTGGGTGGTGTAAATAAAGAACCAGCAATGCTTTCACTTAAATTTCTTGAAAAAGACATACACTTTATAAGCAACTGACAGAGAACAGATATAGCACTAGAGTAAAAGCATGGGCTTATCTATTCATACCACCCACTGTCTCAAAATTCAAGAAGTTAAGAATAGCTTCGAAGATATCCGGAAAAAAACTAAAATGTTGCAAAATGTTTGTATGTTTTCTTAGTTTTATTTGAAAAAAATATCTAAAAATGAATGTCATTTCTTGGCTGTTTTTATACTTTTCTCCCTCTACAAAAATTTCTTTCTATGTCTATGCTTAATAAACTCTAGTTTTAATTCATTCTCCAACGACATCACACTTGAGATGTATTTGACGTTTCGAGCTCATAGAACCATCATCGAATGTGAATTGATGATGGTTCGGACGGAACGAAACGTCAGATAAAAAATCTTGATGCTCCATCTTGTAGAGATTTGACTATTTTGAATTATTTTTACAAATAAACCCACAAAAACATAAAGACCAGTTTACAAAATGTCTCGAAAATAAAAAGGCATTTTATTGAGTACCTATATACCAATATCTTTTAGTCTGTATACAGGGTGTTTTCTGATTTTGTACATTGAATTTAAGGACTGGTTTCCGAGCTAGTTTCATGAAAAAATGCCCATATGAACATGAGATCAGAAGTGCATGCTTTTAAAGATACTAGGGGAGGATACTACTCCCCTAGTATGATATGGATCTTCATCCTGGAACTTCGATTGACTTTTAAAGATATCCTGTATCTTGAAAAGAATGCAACCCCAACTTGAAAAAAAAAATGAAATGTACGCCTCTGACTTTATTGTGATTTTTATTTTTATTTCAAAAATACAACATTTTTGCTTTCAAGATGTTTTCGTATCTGACCTCGTTTTATTTGTTTTGAATTGCCTACTTGACCCGTTTAAAAAAAAGTTTTTTTTTTCGAAAACGAGGCCAAATACGAAAAAAATCTAAGATTCAGAAGAATTGTATTTTTGGTTGTAAGAAAAAAATGGAAATTACAACAATGTCAGTGGCGTATACCTATTTATTTAACAAATATATTTGGTAAGATGCCCTTCGGGACAGCAATGGTCCCTATAATTTTTCAAATCGTTTCAAGAATATTTGTGAAAAAACGATTTTTTCTTTTAGTTAACCACTCTGTATCTTGAAAGCAATGCACTTCCGGACCCATGTTTATATGGACTTTTTTTTCATAAAATGAGCGCAGGAATACGCGCCCTTGAATTCAATGTACACAATTAGAAAAGACCCTGTATACTATGCACAGGGCGGCAGATTCAGGGGGCGCAAATGATACGCGTAAATCAAATTCAAATAAAAAAAAGCAATACTTTATATAACCAAAGTTTACTTGATTATTAAGTGAACTTTGCTATAACCCATCATTATTATAATGGAGTTATACGGAGTATTGCTTATTCCAAGAAAATACTTGAATTGTAAAACCGGTCCTTAGTACCAGAAATGCAGGCGAGCATTTCTGGATGTCATTTCATTAGAAAACTGCCTCCGACATTCGTTCAACTAGAAAAAACCAAGTGATCAAGCGAACATTTTCAGACATGCGAATTCAAAATTTCAACATATTTGACACTGAATATTTTCAGTCAGGGGGTCAGGGGTGGGAATTTCTTACTTGGGTAAACTACTAAATAAGTGATGCCAGATGATTCGTGTAATATGTCTCATCCCAAAAATGTGAAATTGAGGAGATCAAAAAAAAAAGGTTTGATCGAAAATATAGATGAAGATTTCTCCTTTTTCGAAGTTGAAAATTTTGAGTTGCAGATGATTTCACTGACCAAAGAGTACGAAATATTATATCAACTTCAATAATTCAATATATTATGTTGTACTTACTATTGCTGCTGCAAATACTATCAAAATTGGCATATATTTCATTATGAATTTTCAACGTTAAACACCTTTTGCTGACTATAAAGAGAACAGTAATGATGAGTTATTAATTTGAATTGGGGCTATTTTATGTGTGTCATAGTTTTTAAACATGCGAACTTGCATTTTAATACGCTTATACAGTACCGTGGTGAGTTCAGGTTCGTATTGTTCACATTCTGCCTTTTTTCTATTCTCATTTCTTATGCTATAAATTTTGTAAACGATCTTATGAAAATTTATCAATATTCCTTGGAACTTAATTCACCGATGTTATAACAACATACATATAGTAAACGCCAAACAACTTCCGATCTACGTCATCGTTGCCACCAAGCTAGTTGTTATGAAGCTTGCTGGTGACCAAATTTGGTCACCTGCAAATCACATTATAACTCGCTTGGTGGCAATTATGACGTGAATCGAAAGGTGTTTGGCATTCTTCTTGAATATGCCCAGATATTTCGGAATCAAAACATCAAAATTAATTGGTCAATTAAAGCAAACACTCTTCAAATTCTTCAAAATACATAGAAAATTATGAGGAATGTTTAATGATTACCCTCATAACACGTACGAATAAAAATTCTAAATAAGAAATCATTATATCATCTACTGAAAGAATACAATATATACAGGGTGTTCTATAACTTGCGTGAACCGCGTGTATACTATATTTTCGTGATCAGAAAAAAGATGTCTTTCTTAATTATGTTATTCACGTTATTCGAAACAAAACATTATGGCTGAAGTATCTGATATTGAAATAGGTTTTTTTCTGGATGGATAGGGACCCTTCGAGGCTACATTTTAAATACATTTTCACGTTATACAGAGTGTCCCTAAAACACGAAACGCATCAAAGTTGTATTTTTTTAAATGGAACCCCCTGTATATTAATTGATATTTCAATTCTTTTATCAATTTTGAACAAAAAATGTGATACAACTGATGTTCCTAGATTTAACCGTTATCGAGATATCGCGGTTTAAAAATGTCATTTTTGCATCTTTGAGATGCTATAAAACTCAAACTATTCAAGTTAGAGAAAAATGGTCTGCCCCCTGTCTTACCTTTCAAGAGCTATCCTGTCATTTGAATAGAAGGTACCCTCAACTGTCAGATTTTTACGACACATTTTGACATTTTTTCACAAGATTGAAAATTCAATTTGCTTGAATAGCTGTTGAAAAGTTAAGAACGGAAAGTGCTAACCATTTTCCTCTATCTTGAACCGTTTGTGTTTTATAGCATGTCAAAGGTGAAAAAATACCATTTTTAAAACGCGATATCTAACGGTTGAATGTAGGAACATTAGTTGTATCACAATTTTTGTTCAAAATTGAAGGAAAAATCGAAATATCAATTAATATACAGGGGGTTCCATTTAAAAAAATATAACTTTGATACGTTTCGTGTTTTGTGCTAACTATATAACTTGAAAATAGTTTTAAAATGTAGCCTTCAAGGGTCCCTATCCATACAGAAAAAAACTTGTAAATCAGATACTTAAGCCATAATGTTTTGTGCCGAATAACGTGAATAACCCTGTATAGGGTGTGCCATTAAAAAAAAAGTAATTTATTTCAATAATTTTGACATTTGACAGTTAAGAAAATATTTGACTCAATAGCACAAAACTTAACGAAAAACCCAACAATCCCTTTTTTTGGACGACCTATTAGCTCAACAAATAAATATTTTACAGCCTTTTGAAAGTGTGACAAATTAAATTGAAAGCACGGTACCACTTTTTACTATCCCCGAAATGGTAAGGCTGTGAGATCGCTCATGCTCATTCAAAATTGCATAATTTCAATAGTTTGCGAGGTACAGTCAAAGATTAATACCACTCTTTGGTACAGTTTTGTAGCCGCCAACTCTACGACCTTATAAAAAAAAAACAGGACAAGAAAGCTTATGCGACTTAAATGACTTGAAAGTCCAAAACCGCTTTTAGAAAGATTTCATCTGCAGCTCACAAGCGTACAGTTCAGAGATCAAGAGTCAATTTCGGTCATTTTTACATGTAAATTCCCAAAAGGGGAAAATCGTAGGTCGATTCTGCATTTTTTGTACCGTTGAAGGTCATCGAGCGTAGACGCTGTGGGCGTGGTTGATCTTGACATGACAGCTTTGACAGATATCATTTTGACAGTTGGCAGCTTTGACAGATGTCATTTTGACATGACAGCTTTGACAGATATCATTTTGACAGTTGACGGTTGTGATTTTTTTGTAGCTTGATTCCCAGGATCGGGGTGAGTGTGTGTGTGTGTGTGGAAGGTGATTTTATTCTCATCAAAGCCTGAAAAAGATTTTCTGATGGCGTGATTGGAACCCACATCCTGTGGATTTGTACGTGACTGCCTTAACCACTGAGACAACCAGATGTTATTAATTTAAATCTATAATCAAGGTACTGTTGTTGCTACTTGGTTGTTGTTTGTATAGATGACGCGTACTATTGATTCAATTCTTTGATCGTTTGCTATTAGAATGACGGGTGGGATGTTTGAAGTAGGTGAGCTGATTTTTAGGCGTAGTGTTGGGTTATGGTTGCGGGAAAGCGGGGTGCGGAGATTAGGATGTGGAGTGCGGTGCGGTTGGGAGATCAATATGTTTGCATTTTTGTTGGGAAGATAAGACCAGTCATTGGGACCAATTTGTTTTGCGATTAAGAGTGATGAAGTCGAGCTCGTTCATTGATTAGAGTAGGGTTCTCAATTTTTTCGCATTTCTAAATATGAGAAGAATAGCGACATTTTGATAAATAATTCTTCTCCTGAATACGTCAGATCAATCATCATCAAGAGCAGTACATACTCACTACATTATTGGATAAGAAATATTTAAAGTACAAAAGCAACGTGAAGACATTCTCTACTTACTTTGTTCAACATATTATACTCTACGGGCAAATAAAAAAAAAAAAAAGCTTCGTCATATTCATCAATATATTTAAGCATATAATCAAAATTCAAAATCAATATAACTTATTATACGATATGTAGTTTCAAAAAAAGACTTAGTCTAGCTTAATTCAATAAACACAACTGTATACAGGGTGCCACAGATTCGAGTGCATGCATGGGAATCTCAGTTATTATGAGAGATACAGGGTCGATTAAATGGATGCAAAGTTGCGCATTTTTATGCTCAACAAAATGCCGTTTCGAAATTTGAAGCATTCCGACTACTTCCGAAGATATCCGGAAAAAACCGAAATTTCGCAAAAACGTTATTATTATTTTCTGAGTTTATTTGAGAAGATATTGTAAAATGAATCACACTTTCTCATTGCCACTTTCTCTCCTCTACAAGACGGCGGTATCAAATTGAAAATCTGACGTTTCGTCTTTGAGCGGCCATCATCAAGTTAATTTTTTTTAATACGGACCTGGATTTTTATTTTATTTTTAGTTATCTTTTGACGTCCTTGAGGCATTGAGGTAGTTAGATGAGGGTGTAGAGCAATGGGTTGCCTTAGCAACTTCAATATTTTCAATTCTATTTCACCTATTATTGTTATTTTCAAAATTTTGTTAAAATGGCAATATTCTTGAACACTTGCAGAAATCAATCCAGATTTGTATATTTTTTTTTTTATTTTCCATATCATTTGTGGATTAGATTAAATTTCATCAAATGTATATCGTTATTGGATGTTATTTCGATTTTGGTTCGGTCAATTAGGCCTGTTTCGTTGTGCATGTTCTCTCATAAGAATAACGTGTCGAATAAAGATGGATTATTGAACCAAACTATGAGCTAGGGAGAAAAGGGTTGCCTAACTAATTTTCTCTGGTATTATTTTTTGAATGAGTATTTTTCTCGACGATTGCGATACCTCAATACATTAAGAACGTCAAAAGATAATTAAAAATAAAATAAAAAATCCAGGTTCGTATTTAAAAAAATGAACTTGATGATGGCCGCTCAAAGACGAAACGTCAGATTTTTAATTTGATACCGCCATCTTGTAGAGGAGAAAAAGTGGCAATGAAAAGTGTAATTCATTTTACAATATCTTCCCAAATAAACTCAGGAAATAATAATAACGTTTTTGCGAAATTTCGATTTTTTTCGAATATCTTCGGAAGTAGTCGACATTTTTTAAATTTCAAAACGGCATTTTGTTGAGCATGAAAATGTGCAACTTTGCAACCATTTAACCGACCCTGTATCTCTTTTAATAACTGAGATCCCCATGCATGCACTCGAATCTGTGGCACCCTGTATAACTATATAAAAAAAATTAACAACTAAACCTATTTATATGAAACATTATGCGAGGTCCATAATGGAACGATGTCCATGAGGCAATGTCAGAACTGAGTCTTTCAACAGATGCCTTTTATTGTCATATGGACTCAACGCAATTTTGGTCTGCCTAATTGTAAATAAATCATGTCTGCTAGCACAAATCAAATTTTGATCAACGGTTTTTTGGGAATATGACTCCAGACACTCAACATAATCTTCAAATGTAGTTTAATTCTGGACAACATTTTTTTTTCACCCCTTTGATCTTTTTCACTACACCCTTATCACGCAAATATTTGATAATAACATCTTTTTCGACCCCCTCATTTTCCATCTTAGCCCTAATCAGCTGCAATTCATCATCCGTATAAAGTAGTTTCGTAGCATACATTTTAGATCGCAATCCAACAAATTGACTCATAATTCGCCCATTATTTTCATCTTTCATCAAACCCAAAACTTTTTTATTAACTAATGGAATGTTGTATGAGTTGTTAGAGGAATAATCAGAAGTGTCAAAATACTTACGGCAATCCACTCTAATTATATCATAAACTTCAGAATCGACAATTTCATATATTAGAGAATCAGTATCGGTGTAAAGAACAGTACAATTTTGAAAACGATTCTTCATGTATTCATAATGAAAGCTGTAGATTGTAGTCTTAGCCAGATCCAAAATACACATTCCAACATAAATAGGTTTGTTGAAAAACACCTCTGATTTAGCTAGCTCTATAATCACCAGGTTTTCATTAATTATGGTGCTACTTTAGAATTCAGGTCTTGAAATCAAAGCCTCAGCCCCATATCGACCATCCCATCTAGTTACTAGTTTAACAGATGAATGTTTCCTGACGTTTTCCATCGTTTTACCAAAAATTGCATTTATCATAAGTTTAAATAGATTTTTCTCGAAATCATTTTTGGAGGCCTGTCTGAGACGAGTATTTGAATCAATGTACGGTTTTAACCATGGAGACTGATTAAACGAGATTGCTCTATGGATTTTAGATAGTTTGACACCCAAATTCAAGGTTTCTATAGTGAATAACATATTTTTGTTTACTATAGAGTGTTGCCAATAGCTTGCTATTTTTCGAACCAGGAGGTTTTCGATGTTCTGGACAAGGCGGTAAATCAGAAAATAAATCGTGTAATTCATGAGGTATTTCCAAGTCCACCTCCAAAACAAAGCCTATATTAGAAGTATCATCAACGTTTAAAACATCGAAAGAGTTAATTTCAGCGTCAGTTAACCACTTGAAACCGTTATAGGATAGATACTGAGACATGGCCCATCCATATTGATTATTCACGTCAAAATACATAAGATATGTTTCTTTATTAGAGGAATCATACGAAGGAATGTACTTGTTGTTGGCTTGAGCATATCTCTTGCAGCACTGACTCAGACCCCCTCGTATACCCTTCTCAATGAACATGACCATATCTAAATCGGTTAAGAGTTCAAGTTTTGGATGATCTGATTTATACAACTGATATAACATACATTGCCAAGAATAACCCGGAAGAGTGAATGAATGAGCAGGATCTAGACCATATGTTTCATGAGATGTAGATCTAAATTGTTCAAACATGTCTGCCAACAACAAAATATCCGTTTTCATGTACAGCTCAGCAACATCTTGCATTGTTTCACATTGGAATGTATTCCAAACTTTTTGTGCATGTGCATAATCATTATCTGAGATATATTTATCGGTTAATCTATTATAAAATTCCGGTTTTGAAGGTAATTGACACTCATATGGGAATACACCTTTACGAGTTAACAATCTAAAATGTTTTTCGTTCAACCCCACAAACTCAGATTTTAAAATAGGTAACTCGGAAAGATAAGATGCAAGTTTATCTAATCCAGAAGCCATGAATCGAAAACTATCCAAAAACCTGAATGCAACATGATTGTCTGGGATATGCTTGGTGAAAGAGATGTATTTTTCCTTGTTCACAGGTAAAACATCAATTGTCCCCTCCACTTCCGCTAGAGCCTTAATCGGCAGATGTCCATAGGAGCTTAGGCTATGAAATAAAACTGGAACAGTGTGACAATCGTGAAAATTTAAATAACATGCTTCATGGGCAGGTCCTCTCTACAAACCAGTCAAGTGACAATGATCACGAACCTTTTTATCTCCTACAACAAAAGCTTTTCCACAGACATGACAGTTTCTAGCTCTATGAAAACCTTTAGTTTGTTCAGGTGTTAGCTTGTCCATAGGAAGAGGACATTGGAAGACGGTCTCCACATTTTCGGCAAAGTCAGAAAGTTCTTTAACAAACCATTGAAAGCAGTCTTTTCCAGTATAAGATTTATAAAATGATAATGTATCATCATAAGAACATTTAACATAATAGCCAATGCTAAATGGGATATGGGATTGAAATTTTTGGGTATTTTCAGATATATCATCTTCGAAAGGTAGCAAGAGACATTCTGAATCAGCGTATATAACAAAAGGAACTCGTGTTTTAGAAGAAAAGTTGGTAAAATCAACAAAGCTTTTTTCATTTGTCGGAACTTTGGGAATCGTACCATCGTTAACACTTTCGCAGTCTTCTATATGATTCTCTAGTTTACCTTCATCAGAAAAGTAGTGAAGACAGCGATCGCAAATGTGCACTTTCGTATGGATCTTTGTTACTTGGGGACGAACTAGATGAGACAAATTTTTTATCCACACAAAGTGAGTTTTTGGTGGCGACACCAAATCCAGTTTTTCACTATAATAATTTTCTTGAACCATAAAAAGATTAATATGGTAATTGAGTTTATTTTTAGTGATGTAGGCTGGTACCACTTCAAAAGGATTTTCAGATTTGTGTAATCTACAAACGTTTATTGAAATACCGTTTTGTTTTTCAAACCGAGTAACTTGTGATAAAGTCATGGGAAACTGAAGACCCTTCAAATTCAAAACATCTCGAGGATTGGGATAAGAAGACGTCCTATTTGCTAACTCTGGATCTACAGGAAATAGTGCAGAGACCACAGCCCAAAGAAAACACAAATCATCTGAATTTTGAATATTAACGCACGCTTTCCTAATTTTAATTTGAGAGGGTAGCTCAATATAGGACCCGGCTCTGATGGGATTATACTTATTTATATTGACAGTTAAATTTACTATTTTAGATAAGGCCCAACCACTATCTCTTTCTTGAAACTCTTCTAATTCACCAAGCAATGGTATTTTTACATTATTTTCAAACCACACATCTAAATTACTATTCTGATATATTGGAGCGTTTCGAGTGTTTAGATATTTATTTTCGCTCAAGGTTTTATCTGCTTTATCAACAATGAATTTTCCACATAAAACTGTATTAACTTTAATGGCACTTTTCTGTTTTAAAACATTCTGAATTCTTCTTTTGAATATAGCTTTACAATCCATTAGATATTTAATAATGTCTTTATGATGAAGATTAATCAATACACTCGTTCGAATCCTATGATCAAAAGCCGTTTTCAAATCTTCCCATTTCACTCGATGATATGCGGTTTCTTTTCTCACGTTGCCCGTTTTATGTTCCAATTTAAACTGATGTCTCAAGCTCTTAACATTCGCTAGAGCAGCCTGCAACTGTTGCTTCTCACCAACAGTATGAGCAGTTTTCATAGATTTGTTAATTTTTCTAGCAGCCCGGGTACATTCTTGCAGGCCCTCACGAAGCAGTTTTTCAGTAGACTTCTGTTGATATATACCAAGCAGGGCAGATATGTGTTTGATCAAATTTGCGATAATAGCAAACATAATTCACGTAAACTTGAACTGAAACGAAGAAAAAAAAATAGCCAAACACGTCTGAACACTTCAAGAGACAATCTAAGACTGATGGAAGTAACTCGCTCTCACTAAAATTTGAAAAAAAAAGACAATATCAGGTTACAACGGGCCTTGTAGCCTGATATTGTGAGTTAAAAAATGTTTTGTGATCCAACAGTTTTTTATATAAGTTATCTTCTACAGCCCATGTACCTACGAACCTGAAGATGGGGTGTAAGATGTTGACCCCGAATCATGTCGTTTGAGTGAATAAAGAAAATTTTTTGGAATCTGTGAGATTTTTGGACCCGTTTTTTGATCATTAATAAAGTGTGTTTGGTCATGTTTTTGTAAAGTCATTTGACGTTTACATGTTGTCTCGACGAAAATATTATTTATATGTTGGGTAATACATGTCATGATTTTGCAAAAACATGGCGGCTAATTAGCTATTGTCGTCACTGTCTTGTATACAGGGTGTCCGTAAAGTCAACGAAAATACTGTGAGGGGTGATAGACCAACTCATAAGCTTCCAGAAAAACCTAATATTTTTTATTTTATTTTTTTTTTTTTAATGCTCCCCAACACCTTTTCCTTCGCAATTACAAGCCAGTCACGAAAATGTCCACGTACTTGGTAAAAAAGAAAATAAAAATAAATTATTTCTCTGTAAGATAAGATTTCTCATTGAATATTTTGAACTTTTAGTGGCAATATCTCGAGAACCATTTTAGTTTTTACTAAGGTCATATTATGTTTTACTGGATGCTTATGAGTTGGTCCTTCACTCCTTTCAGTATTATCGTTGACTTTCCAGACACCCTGTTTATAAGACAGAGTCGACAATAGCTAATTAGCCGCCATGTTTTTGCAAAATTATGACATGTATTAGAGAACATATAAATAATATGTCTTTACAAAACTTTACAAAAACATGACCAAGCACAATTTATATTTACGAATGTAATGTGATCCGAACTAGTTATTGCAAAGTACCGTTCGGAGTATCAATTTGTTCGGATTATCGGCTTAATTTTTTGAACAAAACAATTTTTTTAAACAATCTAAATGACGCGAAAAACAAAATAAAGTGACGACAAAAAAAAATACATAATACAAAAAACACTTGAGTGTTGAGAGAAAAAAAAATGTTTTTTGTTTGTTTTATGTTTCTGCTACTTCGTCCGCTTTCTTTTTCAATTCCTTGAGGAGAATGTATTTTCAAACTAATGACAAAACATTTTATCTGTTTCTCACCAAAAGTATATTCACTTTTTGAGACTCTATACTCCCTAAACTCAAGAATACGGTGGCAGGGTTATCGAGATATGATCGGATTATGATTATGGATCCGAGCTGTTTGGATTAGTGGTAATCGGATAAGCGCATGTTCGGATTATGGAGGTTGTACTGTACAGAGAATAGGTATACATTCACCAAGTCAGTCACCAGTCACCAAGACCAAAACAAGTCCAAGACTAGTCTTGTGGTCTCGCGAAGCCCTATGAAAGAAAGTAGTTGCGGCTATTGCAATAAGTTTATTTGATACATAAACTCATTGTAATAGCCGCAATTACTTTCTCACATTCAAAACCTTCGGTGAAAGTTGAAAGTATATTATTTGATCGGATCATAATATTAAGTTAAATTGATAATCGCAAACAACAATATCATTTTCTTGTTTAAAACGTAAGTTCTCTCCACGGAAGACAAGGACACTTAATCAGAGTGTTGTCTGCTCAGTCTTATTTTTAGTTCTATTATTTTGAAAGAGTTTTCTACAAGAATATAAAAACTAATAGTTCAGGTAGGTAACTATTATGTTTCCAATATTCTTCCTCTAGTACTCAAATATCTTCGTTAAAGCAGAAAAGCTCTAAATATGATAATGCCTAGTTACAATGACTTTTATCTTTTTTTTAAATAACACGAACAACTTGTTTCTGCACAGTTTCTATTTGCAACTGGAAAATCACAATAAATGATCTTATATAAAAATATAAACATCGCTAGAAAAACTTGTAAGAGACAATGGCAGAAACAAATACATATGTATGGACAGTAATGGTAAACGCAAAAGAATTAACTATTTTCTCATTTCTTTCAAATGATGGAAGTAAAGACGGGCTTATCCTATTTGAATAAAAGTTGCAGAAACAAAATCATCTACTGTCATTTTTTCCGAAATAGGTGAAATGTTTCTGCCATTGGCAAAGCTTGTGCCTACAATTCTCCATTCTGTCAACTAATTACAAATTATTCTTCAACTTCTTTATACATGTAAAGATCGGCTACTAGTTTTTAATTTGAAAAGCTTTTTGGAGCGATCTCTCACACTCAAAATGAATTCTGTTAAAGTACCTAGTTAAAGATTATGATGTATTATTATTGACCGAAGAGCTGTATCCACAACAGGAATGTAAGTCCGAACTTATTTGTAGATCTTTTTCGTTCTTGAGTTTTCTTGTAGGTCTGAGATTTCATTGCTTTCTCCAGGCAACTGAAAAAAAAATGATAAGTATACAGGGTTTTTCACTTAAAACTCCGCACGCCAAAATCTCGAAAACGAATATAAAGATTCAGTTTTTGTAAAAAGTGTTCAATGTATGGGATCATGTAGATATTTTTCAATGTTTAAAAAATTCGACGCCTATCGAGAGCTTAGCGCCGCGACGCGTCGAAAATATAAATCGATTGCAGGTGCTTTGAAATTAGGCGCATGCGAAAGTACATGTTATCACTTATTTATCTTTCTTATATACCGGATTATAGTTAACATGTCTTGATTGATAAAAATGCGATTACGGATGATTTTTACAAGAATACTAGTCTTAATTTTTGTAAAAAGTAGTCAGTGTATGGGGTCAAGTGAATATTTTTCAAAGTTAAAAAAAATCGACGTCCACAAGAGCTAGGCGTCGCGACGCGTCGGCAATATAAATCGATTTCGGAGACTTTGAAATCACGTGCATTCGAAAGTCCATGTTATTAGTTAATTTTATTGGTATTTACTCGAACCTATCCATTCTACTCCTTTCTGAGTTATACCGGTTAAGAGTAAACATTTCTTGAATGACAAACAATGCGATTACGGATGATCCTTACAAGAATTTTTTTGTCAACCAAGAAGTTTTTACTGAACCAGTTCAACTCAGAAATGATCAAGCGAAAGGTGTTGGAGTGAATAACAAAAAAGTTTATTCATAACTTGTACTTCCGCATGTGCGAGGCTTCAAAGTCCCTGCAATCCAATGATATTCTTGACGCGTCGCGACGCTTAGCTCTTAGTAGGCGAGACCTTTTTTAAATTTTGAAAAATATCCATTTCACGCCATAGACTGAACACTTCTTACAAAAATTGAGACTAGCATTCTTGTAAAAGTCATCCGTGATCGCATTTTTTGTCAATCAAGGAATGTTCACTATGAACTCGTATAACTCAGGAATGTGTGAGATAGATGGGTTCGAGTAAATTACAAAAAAAAAACATATACTTTCGTATGCGAGTAATTTCAAATTCTGCAAACGATTCATATTTTCGTCGCATCGCGATGGCAACGCTCAGCTGTAAGTAGGCATCGAATTTTTTCAACTTTGGAAAATATCTACTTGACTTAATAAATTGACTTAGTTTTACAGAAATTTACAGCTAGCCTTCGTGTAAAAATCTTCCGTTGCCACATTTTTTGTCAATCATGAGATTTTCACTTTAAACCGGTGTAACTCAGAACTAAGTAGGATAAATGAGTTGGACTAAATAACAAAAAAGTTTATAAATAACACGTAATTTTGCATGCGCGTAATTTCAAAGTCCCTGCAATCGATTAATATTTTTGACGCGTCGCGACGCTCAACTCTTGGTAGGCGTCGCATTTTTTTAATTGTGAAAAATAACTACTCGACCCCATACATTGACTACTTTCTACATACATCAAATTTTTCTATTCGTTTCCGAGATATTGCCGTGCGGAGTTTTAAGTGAAAAACCCTGTATACACGTAAATTGAGAAATTAATTTTTAATTTACCATTTCTTCTTACTGATAACTGATGCCGTATCAAAATTTTATCAAATTTCAGGCAGTTGTTCAAATTTTGTCCGATACTGTATATTTATAAAATACAAAAAAAAAATCAGGGAAATAGTCAATACCCAAATGTTAGGTTAAGTTTTTTTTTTCATTTTGACGGGCCAAACGAAAAATGTCATATCATTCCCTGAAAACGAAAAAAAAATATAGTTTACAGAAACACTTCGTTAACTGCTACTTTAGGAATCTTCATTTATATTTAGCTCGATATCTACATTGATAATGAGTTTCGCCAAATTTTCATACTATAGGCTCATCAGTTCAAGGAATATTGAGCAAATGGAGCTTTCAAATTATAGTCAATCACATATGAGTCTTTATGGTACTTACATATTATACAACAATCAGTTGGTTCAGAAACATTATAATGGAAAGGAAGAATTGTCTGAACCTACATTACAACTACGGGTACACCATGCACAAAAACAGTTTCAAGACTTGTGAAAACTTTTTAACTCATATCGCGGTCCTAATGTGTGTGGCGTCTCTGGTTTTTTGATTTTGTCACCAGAGCCGCTTTCCAGCTGCCCGTTTTGTGCACGCAATCGAGCTTTAAGCGCGCAAAAACACTAAACGCCTGTTCCAGCTGTATTGCGTTTGGAGCTCCGCGTTACCTTCCCCTTTACCCTGAAGCACCACCCGGAAAATGTGGGCTTGAAGCGCAAAACTAGCTAGACGTCAAATCAGTCAAATTCTGTCATATTTAAAATCAAAACATTGGCAAGTTTGATCTTTTTTGACTGGATCCATGCTTAAACATACCAAATTCAGATCAGGGTCGCTCATAAACAATGTTTTAACTAATTTTCACAATGTCAAGATAGCTGGGCTCAAACGTAAAGAAACACTCTATCGATAGTTTTGACGTTTGTGTATGTGAGTAGCTCAAACGTGTTCCAGGATCACTTTTGCGTTCCAAACACGGTGTTAATCGGCGCTTGAGCTTGAAGCACTAGCTGGAAAGCGGCTCAGTATGCGGAATTCGGTCGACAGGCAAAACGCGATAGCCAAAACAACTGTCTTCAATAATACAGGTGTTCAACTTGGAATAATCAGATCATTGGTTCAAGTATAAAGAGTATTGAATTGATATTAAAAATGCTAAGCTAGAGAATATGAACGATGGTATCAAGTATATGTATAACCTTTGTCAAAGAATAGATTTGTCTTCATTGAAAACTTTTGTGTAATATTTATTGCAAGACTAAGGATTTTTTTTCTATTAAGATTGGTTGGATTTCATTAAATAAGCAACGTATTCTTCATTGTATCATAGCATATTATTGTATTGAATACTCCAAAAACTGATACAAGAATAATTAATATTGGAATTCAAGAATAACTGAGCAGCCAAACCTGGTGGTGTGTAATTTGCTGACCAAGAAACAATTCTTGCGGCCAAAAAATGGTTGAATTTGACACCCTCAAAGGGGTAGTTTATTCTTGATGATTTTCAATAAATTCGTTCGGCCAGCCGTATTTGACGACAGAAACGTATGAAACTCGATATATTGAATCATTATAAGCATAAGTGTAGGCGGCCAAAAAATGGTTGAATTCGACCTTCCCAAAGGGGTAGTTTATTCTTGATGATTTTCAATAAATTCGTTCGGCAAGCCGTGTTTGACGACAGAAACGTATGAAACTCGATATATTAAATCATTATAAGCATAAGTGTGGGTGGCAAAAAAATGGTTTGATTCGACCTACCCAGAGGGGTAGTTTATTCTTGATGATTTTAAATAAATTCGCTCGGCTAGCCGTGTTTGACGACAGAAACGTATGAAACTCGATATATTGGATCATTATAAGCATTAGTGTAGGCAGCCAAAAAATGGTTTTATTCGACCTACCCAAAGGGGTAGTTTATTCTTGATGATTTTAAATAAATTCGTTCGGCTAGCCGTGATTAACGACAGAAACGTATAGAACTCGATATATTAAATCATTATAAGCATCAGTGTAGGCGGCCAAAAAATGGTTGAATTCGACCCCTTCAAAGGGGTAGTTTATTCTTGATGATTTTCAATAAATTCGTTCGGCTAGCCGTGTTTAACGACAGAAACGTTTGAAACTCGATATATTGAATAATTATAAGCATTAGTGTAGGCGGCCAAAAAATGGTTTTATTCGACCAACACAAAGGGGTAGTTTATTCTTTATGATTTTAAATAAATTCGTTCTGCTAGCCGTCTTTAACGACAGAAACGTATAAACTCGATATATTGAATCATTATAAGCATAAGTGTAGGCGGCCAAAAAATGGTCTAATTCGACCCACTCAAAGGGGTAGTTTATTCTTGATGATTTTGAATAAATTCGTTCGGCTAGCCGTGTTTGACGACAGAAACGTATGAAACTCGATATATTGAATCATTAGTGTAGGCGACCGAAAAATGGTTTAATTCGACCCACACAAAGAGGTAATTTATTCTTGATGATTTTCAATAAATTCGTTCGGCCAGCCGTGTTTGACGACAGAAACGTATGAAACTCGATACATTGAATCATTAGAAGGAACAGTCTTCACGTATAACATTAAACGATTCGAGTGCAACCATGACAAATATTGGAAACAAATGAATAAACTTGTCCATCTTCATGCTAAAAAATTACAATTTCAATCATATTTATACCAGTTTGCGCTGAACTCGTGAATAGAAAGGGCATGTGTGCTATATTTTCGTGATCAGAAAGAAGACGCCTTTCTAAATATGTAAAGATATAGGGTGTGTCATTTCAAAAAAAAGTAAGTCATGTCAATAGTTCTGACATTTGATAGTCAAGAAAATATTTGACTCGATAGCACAAAACTTTACGAAAAGGAAAGGAAATGTAGGGTATTTCCTTTTTTTGGTCGACCTTTTAGCTCAAAATAGTTATTTTCCTAACAAGTTCGCAAAGTGATGCTTTCCCGCACGCAAAAGCAGTTAGACGAACGACGCGAAGCGGAGTTCGGATATGCTTTAAGGGCGGGAAAGACACTTTGCGAACTTGTTAGGAACAATATTTTTTCCACGAGCGTTCACAGATTAGACACGAAAACTTTAGATAATATATTATTTGAACACACTTAAAAACATAGAACTTAAGAATAATGATTATTTATGCTTAACAATATATTTATATTGAAAGATCAGTTTGTGGCGGCAGCTGGAAATTGGATAATATGGGTTTAATCAAAATCATAATTGATTTATTTTATATTTGAAATGCAATTGCATGTCCGATCACTGTTTATAAAATTTCCTCTTTTGTCGCCTTATTCCCTGCTATTGGCAACACTGTTTTGATTTGACATGACAATCTAGACAGCTGCAGTCAGTCTTCGTTTAATCGTTTATACTTTTATAAATTTGATTGTCCGTTTTTCGTTTGTTTGTATCATAGAAATAACACTTATTTCTATGGTTTGTATACATGATCAGGTTTTTTTGATGCCAGTATTCAGCTCAGATCTTTCGAATATTTTCGATAAACACAGTAGTTTGAACCAAAATCAAGCAAGAACAACTCACAAATGCCGATTGAAAGTCGTCATTATCAATGTTTGTTTACGTTACTGGCGAATGCGTTTTTAACGCAAAAAAAGAATTGTGTGTTTCATTTTGATTTTGACTGAAAAGGGAAAAGTAACAAGAACATTATTTTGTGAATTACAAAGTGCATAATCTACAGTTTGGTTGTTATGGAAACGAAGTTTAAAACAACAAATTGGTAGGTAGTTATTTGACATTTGAGTGCGGGAAAAATTTTTCCCGCACTAGTGCGGGAAAAGGTTACTTTGCACACGCAAATGAGTGTGCGAAGTGGCTACTTTGCGCACGCTCGTAGAAAAAATAAATATTTCAGCCTTTGAAAGTGTGAAAAATTAAATTGAAAGCACTGTACGTTACCTCACGCCGCCAAAGATAATACACAATACAGGGTGTGTCAAAAAACATGGCACGTAAGGTGACAGCTGATTCTTTACAAAAAAATATTGCGAAGTTGGGGTCCAACTTGTCTATTACGAAAGTTGATATTAAAAGAGATACAGAGGGTCAAAGTTAGTTAGAATAATAATTCGTTATTTAAGTGAAATTTGGTATATTAGGAATGTTTGAAACGTGAAATTAAAATCTGATCTTGCTTAAACAGCATATTATCATCAGGAATAAACTACCCCTTTGGGTGGGTCGAATTAAACCATTTTTGACCGCCTACACTAATGCTTATAATGATTCAATGTAGGTATCGAGTTTCATACGTTTCTGTCGTTAAACACGGCTGGCCGAACGAATTTATTTAAAATCATGAAGAATAAACTACTCCTTTGGGTGGGTCGAATTAAACCACTTTTTGGCCGCCAAAACTAATGCTTATAATGATTCAATATATCGAGCTTCATACGTTTCTGTCGTCAAACACGGCTGGCCGAACGGATTTATTGAAAATCATCAAGAATTAACTACCCCTTTGAAGGGGTCGAATCAAACCATTTTTTGGCCGCCTACACTGATGCTTATAATGATTCAATATGTCAAGTTTCATACGTTTCTGTCGTCAAACACGGTTAGCCGAACGAATTTATTGAAAATCATCAAGAATAAACTACCCCTTT